>CM060948.1:269591651-269927185 GCA_030765055.1 Mantis religiosa
ATTAAAATCACTTTTGTAATTAATTAGGGCATATTTTTTAAGGTGAACAAAAATTTTCAGTCACTATGTTCATCACGTTTACTGCTCTTTTAAATAGAGATGTCTGTAGCTTCCTGTTACGACACGTTTTCAACAATACCTACAGTTGTACAACAATGTTGTTGTTCTAAAGGAGGTAGGCATGGTGAAAATGCAATTCATTCCCGAGGCACTGTAAATGTAAATGAAGTCAATTGCCGACAGAAATGAGCTGTAAGGTAATCGCGAGTCACTAAGGATTTGAGTTTCAATTCGATCCATTACTCCCATAACGAAGCATCACGTTTCCTCCATTGGCACAATACCTATTAGTGTGCAGTATTTACTTTAGTGTCATAATTGTACCACTCAGAAATTTATGTTTATGTTGCTACATAGTTTGGCATAATTTTTCGACCACCTTTCTCAGACTGTAATCTGACAAATGAAAAACGAAGTCTTTATTCTGGTAAAAGTGTGTTTAAAAACTTTGCTACGATAAATATCTCCATTTTACAAGCTTAAAAACGCCTTTTATTTTTTTAAAAAAAAATTATAACTATTGTGTTTTAAGGATCTATTTAAATACGATACACGTTTAAAAATCAAAGCGATTTAGAACAATTCCACTATACTTTTTCTATCTTTAACTACCTTTTTTTCAGTTTTCATACTCTTTTTACTCTGTATATGTACCTATGCTGCCTATAAATAATCAGGTAAGTTTCTGATTAAATTTTATTTAATACTGTAACGGCTCTATAAATGTGAGGATGTTAGCTATAAACTTCCTATTGAAAGCTTCGCAGGGTTGTGAGTGGTTTCAGATGAATGTGACCTACCATTATGGCCTCGACAGATAATCTACAAGACAGTAAAAAAAAAAAAAAACAGTTATTTTGGGTAACCTGGGTTACGATAAAGAATCATTTAAATAAAATATTATAAAATACTATAAATAATTATAGTTGCATAGTTTATGAAGCTTATTTGAATAAAATATTAATCTCAGTTATTTATTAGAAAATATACCTTCACACGAAAAACCTAAAAATTAAATTAAATGTAATTAAAATTAACTAAGGCGGAAGGAGCAGTGTTAAGTTCCATTTAAATTACATTCTAGTTGCATATAAAATCTTCAATGGAGTATAAAGAAATATCAACGTACTTCCTTTGACTCCACATTTGGCTTTAATGTATGACGATAGCTCAATAAACAGTTTGAACTTAATATATCGAAGAATCTTATTGATTGTGTAGGTGGTAGCATGACAATATGAACATTACTGTTTTTAATGTTGAACTATAACCATTATCTTCACAGTTTGCTTTGGTGCTCGTTGGTAACTTACTCTAGTATTTTATTTCAAAAGCCCTGCCAAATGTGACAACAATTTTCCTACATATTTAAATCCAAATTGCTTTTAAGATTTATCTTGTAAAATACTATAAGCGAATTTAGTGAATAAATGAATGAAATAATTTAATTTTTGTTTATTCAGGCCAAAATATTGAAGCAATAGCTTTATAATGGTAGTTAATGACGGGTAATTATATCTTTCATGCATATATATTCTTAAAATTAGTTGTACCTACTGCTGTGAATCTTGAAGCCTTGTCCTTTCTTCTGCACTATTCTCAAAAACAAAAATTTGAAAGAAAAGTTATATAGGATGTATGTGAATAACTGGCAGAGTTAGGGATCACTGTCCTATGCCACTAACAGGAGAAAACAAAGAATTAAATTTTCTGGTAGAATATTTTCTGTAAATTAACTTCCCTCTATTCTGAGATTGTAAATATAAATAGGATGTCAAACTGTGTATCCAATTAGAATTTCTACAAATAGTATACGTATTAGACTGTAATTTATTTATAAATGTATGTTTATTGGGTATATTTTGACGAACTGCAAGTACCTATACGAATAATTCATTAGTATTTATTAGCTAAACCCTGTAGAACTTATAGAGAATATTCGTGCTCCCTTTAAGAAATTCTAGCAGACGAATTCACACAGGGCACAGGGATAATTCTGTTTCACTAATAAAAAAAGGTATATTATAGGTTATACTTTCTGCAGGATTTCTATATCTTCATTGGATTTTGCAACCTTTTCCTAGACATTCATAACATTATTTCATATGTATTTAGCAGAAAACTTATAAACTATCTGACGATGTTGTTCTCGACACATGATTTAAACACACAGAAAAGTACATTTGCGAACTGAAGCATTATTCAGTAAAACGTTTAACTATTCCTGATTTTCACATTTTTATTTCTCTATGGACCAAAACCCATTTCACCACAGAGCTAGGTAAATATTATACAAAATATTGGCTCTACAAAACGCATATAAAATAATAATAATGTTAACGCCACATGAAAAAAGTTGAAATTTTAAAAATATGAAACTATTACAATGAAAAATCTGCGGAACACATAAATTATAGTATGCATTCTTCATTATTCATACGAAAAAGTACACTCCCCTCTCCGTTAATTTGTCTGCAATAATAATAGGGTTTTAGAGTAACCGCATATGAATGTGAATGCATTTTCACGTTTTGCTAGACATAACCACAAGCTAAACAAGGAGACAAGGCGCCCGGCCATGTAGCTTACAGATTTTGGTAGAAGTAAATGCAAATCAATGAACCTAGGAAGGAGCTGTCACTTTACGTTACCTGTAGAGTAAATAAGAACTTGAGTAAGGAGAATGTAACAACTTACCAGATACACTTTCAAGTAAAGTTGCAGAAACATAGCTGTGCAGCGTCCCGACGCCCTGTCCGCCATGGACAGACGCTGACGGTGTGGCGCTCAGGTCGCAACAATGGCTTCCCCTGGAGAGCCAATAAGTCCTCTTAGAACCGTGCTCAGCCGCTGCTAATTATTTAGGCTCCACCCACCAGTCACCAGCGGAGGAAATGGCTCCAGGCAACTGCGCGGCACGTGACTCCTTTAGTCATCTCCTGCTACTGTTTAATCTCTGTTATCACGTCGTCACCTAAGTTCAAGTTTTTGAACTCACAGGAAACTCTTTTTCGGTAAATAATGCCTGTGAAGAGCGCATTTCCATAACAAAAAATTGGGTACCATCCCAAAATGTGAGCTAAGATTTCAAAAATTACTCAATCATAATATATACTTAGACGTTTTGTGAACACTCCTGTCATTCTTGCTGGACTTAACATGAAGACCTTAAGATATTCTTTTTGATAGGAAGCTGTGTATTGTGTGTGCATGTAATTTTAATTATCTACGTGTTAGCTACACTTTTTTGTTTCTTTTGAACACATGTTTAATACACCGATTTATAAATACCAAACAGGTAAACTTTTCCGGAATGATTTTTTTACTTTCTCTGTCATTTACTAAGAACAGAAGCAATGATATAATTATTACACACAAATTTTCGATATGGAGATATAATCAGAAATACGCTCTAGATATATTGCAAGAGTGCCATCGAGTGGATCTACCCCCCAATCTCTCATCTCAAACATGGAAAAGTTATCATCCAGTTTCATGCAACTGGAATATGACCAGCAACATACCAAGGAACATATACTTACAGTGTTAATCTGTAATGCTTTTCTTCGTAAAGTGTACTTTCAAAGTTTCTTCTCTGTGTCAACCTACCTACGTCCTCTGATCGTTCCCTTTTACTTTCTATTAGCACCTAACTTTAAGGCAAAGGCGTGAAAGAATCATGTTTCAATAAATGGATTTCCATAGACGAAAGAAGCATCACCTTGCAATGTTTTCACTTAACAGCATTGTTTTAGTGAAAGCTTAACATTATATTTGATATTAACCCTGCATTGGGTCAATGACCCGACAAGAAATGTGTCTTTCCGTTACTCATTTAGGTGAAATCATTGGTGCTTGTAATTTTTTTATGTAATTTACGTGGGTGATATGATGCTCAAATGAACTCGGGGTCCATAGAGCTTAAAGTTACCCGACATTTGTCTTTAAGGATAAGGGAAACCCCCGGAGAAAACCTTATCCAGGTAACTCACCCTGACCGAGATTCGAACTCGGGACCTCTTGAACGTGAGGTAGACATGCTAGCACCACGCTACCGATGCGGGCATGTAATTTCATGCATTTATTGCTCTTCATATCTACCTACCTCTTATAAACTGTTGCAATTTTGGACTTTTTTTTAATTTTTCTTGTATATTAAATTGTTACTCTTATGTTCCTCAGGTGAATATGACCCGATTGTTTATAATAATCATTTCATTTAAATAATCCTATCCAAATCCATGTGCATGGCAAATGGATTAAAATGAACACAGGGGTTAAAATGAATAGGGTAGTTTTCAGCTATAGACTCTCAAACCAAACGATCTTGTAAACATATAGGAGAGGACAAAGAGAGAGACCTAAGTACTTTAACGGAACGCTCTTAGGCTGCTGGTTGATAGAACCGCCTCTATAAATACGCACGAATTTCCTTCCACCAAGCCTAAGAGAGTTCTGTAAAAGTACTTCTGTCTCTATTTTTCCCTCCCATATGTTTAAAACAGGATCATTTTTGTTTGAGAAAGATTATAGTCGAAATGTTCAGAAAATATTTGCCCATCTACAGCAACAGGTAAATTTAATTATATTATAATTAAACTGGCATATCAACTAAGATCTTCACAGCAGTAAAGCGAAACCAACTCCTATCAAGTGATTTACTCTATATAGGGAGGATAGGTATTTTGATGTCGCTGATTAGCTGAAGTTAGATATGAACCGATTTCTATTAGATGGAAGTGGAGTAGCATCGAACTCTACTTCAGTCAGTGAAAGACTATCTCTAAATGTTTTAAAACGTCATAGCATTATCTTCAACGCTGTTTACACCAACTCTTTTACAACTCTTCACTCGACGCCTGATAGGTACATCAGTTCATTGCCCTTGGCGTATGTTGGTAAACATTTAGGTAAGTATTTTGGAAAATAATTCCATATAGATAAAATTCCTTTTTACGGGTTGTTTTCATTTTGGAGTTAAGTACAGTATAGAAAGATAATGTTTGTCGAAATAACATTGCAAAGAGCAATGCAATACGTGGTAGCAGGTGAACGGAAGAGATAGGTTATATAATAGGAGCTACGTAACTGTTAGGTAAAAACTGCAGCTGGCAGAATACTTCCCGTGGCTGTGATCGGTAGCATTTAACACGCCTGACTAGTTTGTGGTGTCCCAAAGAATGCAGAGATTTCAATTAAGGAACAAGAATACAAAGGCCATGTTTGGACAGCTGTCTAGGGCACGCGCTGACATCCAGATGTCACTGTATCTGTGCTTTGCTGCCCATTGTCGACAATCACGATACTTTTTACGCTAATGGTTGTCGTATATAGGCCCCGAGGCCCAAACCAAATGTTTGTTTAGTTGCAAACAAGCCTGAGGAGAATGATTGTCATTCGCTTTAGTAAACATCCCAACTGTCACCAACAGGAAATTAAGATTTCAAACACGAAACTTGCTAAAATATCTACGTACAGAGCATTTGCGAAGCACTTCAGATGAAGTTGTTCGTTTATGAACTACTTGTCGCAGAAATGAAGTAATTCGTTCATGAAATGTGAAACAGGCAAAACTGAACTCAGGACACTAAGTGTTTAGCACTATCTCGTACAATGGCCCAGAAAGTTTAAAAAAAGGGGGATGAGTTGTTTAGTGGTCAGACTTATGGCTATTTCTTCTGATATCGACATCACCGAAACCGTCCCGATAAGATATCGCAGGGACAGACAGCAGGTATTGGTCTTAAAAATGTTGCCCCTGGACTACTTCAGTATGTTGAACTGGGCAAAACAGCCGTAAGTTTATTTTATAAAAAGACTGACATCGCAACTAGGTATTCACAGCAGTAGAGCGAAACTAGCTCCTCTCAAGTGATTTACTCCGCGTGCGGAAGGTATTCTGATTGGCTGAAGTTAAATAAAAATCGACTCCTACAAGATGGAAACGGGGCAGCAACGAACTCGCTCCAGACAATGCAGGATGCGTTACGTAATCATCCAGTAGGAATCGATTCACACTAACCAGCCAATCAGAATCTCTTCCCCATATACAGTAAATCACGTGATATGAGTTGGTTCCTCTTCATAATTGTGATGTCAGTCTAATTATAAAATGGACTATACCCACTTAAGTTGATAATTTTCTATTTTCTTTCGCTATCATAATGGACCAAAAAGTTTAAAACTATTGCTGTAATGGCTCGAATCGAAAGAATGGTTCCTGAAATGCCTTCGTACAAAAAGTGTATAAGTAACATTTCCTCTTTATCTAGTACCTACTTTCAAGAAGTAGGTAATTGAAAATTGAAGCTAACATTTATTCGAAATAATACAATTCGGACATGTGGAACTAAATACTTATAAGTAGGTACACTGATAAGAGAGTGTAATCTTCTTCCTCGTGTACTACGAAATCTCACTTCGCCTATGACTTTTACGTGAACATCTTACTGTATCTGTTTAGAGTCATGGGAGTAACTATTATGAAACTTATTTCTATCTAGTATCATACTTGATAGAGAAAGCATAAAGCATCAGCGACGTTGCTAAATTGCGATTCACTTTCTACTCCTTTTATAAATATATATTTTCGGGGCAGATAGCAATCATATAACTAGTCATCTGGGAGTCATCCGTATTTAGCCGGCTGCTCTCCTAACCTCTTTATAGAAACGATAGCTTAATTCCCTTGTAATTAATAATAATAATAATAATAATAATAATAATAATAATAATAATAATAATAATAATAATAATAATAATAATAATAATAATAATAATAATAATAATAATAATAATAATAATAATAATAATAATAATAATAATAATAATAATAATAATAATAATAATAATAATAATAATAATAATAATAATAATAATAATAATAATAATAATAATAATAATAATAATAATAATAATAATAATAATAATAATAATAATAATAATAATAATAATAATAATAATAATAATAATAATAATAATAATAATAATAATAATAATAATAATAATAATTAAGATAATGATAATAATAATAATAATGATAATAATAATAATAATGATAATAATAATAATAATAATAATAATAATAATAATAATAATAATAATAATAATAATAATAATAATAATAATAATAATTAAGATAATGATAATAATAATGATAATAATAATAATAATAATAATAATAATAATAATAATAATAATAATAATAATAATAATAATAATAATAATAATAATAATAATAATAATAATAATAATAATAATAATAATAATAATAATAATAATAATAATAATAATAATAATAATAATAATAATAATAATAATAATAATTAAGATAATGATAATAATAATAATAATGATAATAATTAATAATAATAATAATAATAATAATAATAATAATAATAATAATAATAATAATAATAATAATAATAATAATAATAATAATAATAATAATAATAATTAAGATAATGATAATAATAATAATGATAATGATAATAATGATAATGATAATGATAATAATGATAATGATAATGATAATAATGATAATAATAATGATAATAATGATAATAATAATAATAATAATAATAATAATAATAATAATAATAATAATAATAATAATAATAATAATAATAATAATAATAATAATAATAATAATAATAATAATAATAATAATAATAATAATAATAATAATAATAATAATAATAATAATAATAATAACAATAATAATAATAATAATAACAATAATAATAATAATAATAATAATAATAATAATAATAATAATAATAATAATAATAATAATAATAATAATAATAATAATAATAATAATAATAATAATAATAATAATAATAATAATAATAATAATAATAATAATAATAATAATAATAATAATAATAATAATAATAATAATAATAATAATAATAATAATAATAATAATAATAATAATAATAATAATAATAATAATAATAATAATAATAATAATAATAATAATAATAATAATAATAATAATAATAATAATAATAATAATAATAATAATAATAATAATAATAATAATAATAATAATAATAGTGTTACGCAACATAGCCTATGAATGCTTAAGGCCCAACAAATGGACTGCTGGCCCCGCCATCGTTTGAACCCGCGACCTTGGGTACAGTAGGTCAGCTCCTAATCAGCTGAGCCATTCACGGCAGATGTGGGCGATCAGGCAAATGATGTGGTCAGGACCACGCGTGTCTCGGTCGAAAAGTTGGTTTTGGTGACCCGCAAATATCTACAATATGAGTGGTCACCCACTACCCCGTGGTACAGAACAGAACGTCTGACATACTCAAATATACCTAACTTTTTTCCCTACACATTTATACAATTGAATACCTCAATCGGGAAACAAACCCGGGACTACTAAAAATGAATGATGATTTTGACCAAAAATAAATAGGTCTTTGTATCAAAGATGGCCCATACTAGGAAAATATGGAAACTTGATCTAGCAACAAATAGGCCTGAATCGCTTCTTTGGATAGATATTACTTTCTTGGTGTACTACTTTCTCAAGTTTTATTCTGCAGATATGTCAAAGCTCGGGTAAACAGTGTTGCATTCAGATATGTCAAAGCTCGGGTAAACAGTGTTGCATTCATTTTGAAAGGATCATTTAAATGATTCTTGGGAAATATTTTGTATTTATAGCTGCATTTGGATTATTGCAATATAAGCTTGTTATATTACCTACTGATTTGGTCTGTAATTGTAACTTTTTAAATGTATAATGCACCTGGAGTATTTTATGAACTACACATCACTAGTAAATGCCAAAATATTAATTTGTAGCTTAACTGTTGAAGATTATATGGCACTGCTCCTGTACAAAGGAAAGCATTCATTCAATGATCTCTTTTTTTAAACTTAAAAATCAAATAACACAAAATAACCACACTAATGGAAGCAATCAATCCTCCATACCTACCTCATCATCAAAAGTAAAATATCTTGAATCTCTGATACGTGCTCCTAAACACCTTTCACCTACATGTTAAAGTAAATTTAGTAGTAGGTATATAATTTAATGTAAAGATGGTTTAAGTGTGAAATTATTTATTTTTAAAAGTAAGAGTAATAGCAGTAAAGTCGATTAAATATGCAATGGGAAATGCAGTTAAAATAAAGAAGGGTTACTACTGAAAAAAATCCAGCAACATGTCTACGTCTCCCCCCCCCCCCCCCTGATGTTTACTATCGTTGTTACTGCAAACGTAACGAAAGCTAACAATATACCTACCTACACAACATAAAAGAAAAGAAATTTGGGAAGAAAAGGCTTCCCCAGGATTTGCCAGTTATTAGATAAGCTTGAGGAAAACTTGGCAAACATCTTAGTCAGGAGAGGATGGTTCTGGAGGGTGTAAACCACATATCTTCCGTATCTTAACGAATTCGGCCTATGACGTAGCGGCATTGCTGTAATCTGTCTCAAACTAGAACGATCTTTGATAGAGTCAAAATGAGAAATTCAATGCCACGGCCGGGATTTGAACCACGGATCTCCTGGTTTCCGTCCATTCGCTCTAAATCATTGAGCTACCATGGCCAACGTGCCGTCATGACATTAAATTCTCCATTTGACTCATATATTTCCCCGGTAGACCACTAGGGACTCTCGCATCCGAAATACACCGTTTGTGGCGACTTACTATTGTAAGTACTTGAGTCCCAGGCTTCATTTAACTCTTACTATTTTAGTTAATTGATGAAAATTAACCAGTTCTTCACACTAGCCGTATATAGGCTAAGGAGATCCGTGGTTCAAATCCCGGCCGAGGCATTGAATTTTTCATGTTGACTCTATCAAAGACCTTAGCCTATATACGGCTAGTGTGAAGAACTGATTAATTTCCATCAATTAACTAAAATAGAACGATCTGTTGTAAACATATGTGAGGTAAGAAATAAAGAACAGAGATACTAATAACTACTCCTAGGCTGCTGCAGAATGGCGGAGGAAAATTGTCGGTAACGTTGATCGAAAAATGGGCTTGTAATTAGCTAGCGGTTTCTAATAGTTATCTATTTGTTTTAGCAATGTAAACTGCCACAAGAGTTGTTATAGAAGTAACATTGCATACAACTTCAAGCACATCGCCGAGAAAGACAATTGAATTACGTCCAATAGGAAGAGGCTGTAGCTCTATTAAAATATGTTCGTTCCTGTAGGTATTTGGGGTAGGGAATAATGGAATAGAGGGTTTATAAAAATGATTTGTATTACTGTCACAAAGTAAATGCTAAGGGCAAAGAACTCTTAGTGGAAAAGCGAACAACCTATAAACGTTATGCTCTGCTTTGATTTGCCAATCATTACCTACTTTCTGTCAGAATGGTTTACGCGTCGGCTGCTCTCCGCCCCCCCCCCCAAATCTTGCAAAACTGAGAAGTTGTACACAAACTTCACAATTATAATGTTATTAGCTTTCGAAATACAAGAGGAGTATTTTTTTTTAATTTTCCTCCAACGTTGAGTCATATCGTACGATGAATGGAATGGGCGAAATGATGCTGAAATGAGCCCAGGGCCCATAGAGCTTAGCGTTACCCGACATTAGTCTTTCAAAATAAGGGAAACCCCCGGAAAAACCTTATCCAGGTAACTCACCCTGACCGAGATTCGAACTCGAGACCTCTTGAACGTGAGGCAGACACGCTACCCCCAGCGCTACCGAGGCGGGCGAGGAGGATTTTCAATTGCATAGGCATGTATCCATTTTTTAAATTTTATTTAATTTAATTTAGGTTTGTTATAGGTATTATATTTTACCTATATTTCAGTTATACCTTATTAAGCCAGGAACTTTTTATTTGAGGAGTTTTTGGAATCCATAATATTATGTATGTGAGTAAAACATGTCATATGAGCTTTTGGGTATTTGCATTTAATAAATGCAACTTTTTTCACACCTTTTTAACTCTTGGGAAATATAACTATTTTATTACCTCCAGTTAAAGAAATATTTAAACGTACGTGTTGAAACAGATCTTGAGCAGCTGGACAAAGCCTACCCTCGCGTTGCATCTCTTCCTTGCTACTGAAGCATACAGATGCTGGGCTAAACAGCAGCTGAGTGTGATTCCATTTCCCTCTCGGTTGGCTCCTCCCACAGGCCCGATGTCACCCCCTCTCCTGCCGCACATCGCACATCAACACGCAGCCAACCGACCAACCAAGCAAGCAAGCAGAAACCGCCGTCGGAACTGAGTCACGTCGGATACCCCTCACCTCCCACCCAAGAGGAGCGTAAAATACACGGGTGAGTGAAGCGGTCATTCAGTCATCAGCTCGAAACCACGGATCAACATCTGAACACGAGGCTCTTCAAGGAAGCCAGCCAGGAATACGACTGCGACTACGACGACGACAACAACAACTTGAGAACATAAATATTTACATGAGTGAGGCGTCCATCCATCTACCTCCTCCTCTTTCTCCTCAACCTCTTTCTCCATCTTCGTCTTCGGGAAGACGCCCTCTCCTACTATTCTCGGAGGCGACCAAGAGGAAGCGGCGGCAGTAAAGTGGTGTGCGTGTGTCCGTCATCAGCAACCCCAGTCGCTTCATTTCACTCGGTGTTTCATGTTCTGTGAGTGTTAAGTGCGGGACATCCGCGTGGACTTGGACAACTCGTGGTGGTACACCAGGAAAACGACCGGCTTGGAGACCTCGGCGGATCTGGGTGGCGGTACAGCGGCCACCGACATCCTTCTCAAAGGGTAAGTGGTGGAGGCAATGTCACACACGTTGCCGATGAAATATATCAACAATCTATTCGACCGTTCAGTCATCTCCGGTGAAACTTACATTTTACACATAATCAACACAAACCCTACACATGATATTTTAAAATGCCGATGTCAAACTTTGCGTATTCACTTGAGCGTCGACGAAAATGTATCTATCCATTTATCGTTCACAGCTGAAAATTATACCTGGCATGATAAAGTCCACAAATCTTGTATAAGTCTGGCAGGTGATTTTTTAAAACGTCTAAGAAAATGCTCCCGAAGATTTCCAAAATTCCTTTGAGACATACCTACTCATTGCTCAACCATCACTCCTGAAATTTACGAAACTGACAAGATATTATAATATGCTCACAAAATTCTTGTTCAGTTGCAATAGCTGGAACGTACAGCTGTATAATTTTACGTGCGACAAAACATTTATTATACCTACAAGTCTGACAGGGGTTTTGAGGTGGCGACAAAACTTTTGCGACGGGGACGTTCTTCTTGATAACCTGGTGAACCGTCACCGCCGGTGTAAATTGTAAGCGCGGTAGAAACAGCACTTTGTACAAGCCGAGCGGTGTCTTTAAACGCCAACGAAAATGGGCCGACAGTGATAAATTCGGTTCATGTCCAATTTAGAGCTAGTGTAAGTTCCTGTTGGTACCTATAATGAACAAGTCGTTCGCAAATCTAACGAATATGTTTGTGTGTTATGGCAATCAGTCTGATTGCTAGAAAATGAACACATCTGTAAATTAACTATGGAAGAAATCTTGTAAGTACGAATCTGACAGTCATTTTGCTGTAAAAACAAACATTTTAATATTTCTCCAAATTATATAATGTTTTCATGGTGGAAATTTGGTTAATAGCTTCGAAATTAATATCGGATCACTTTTACACGAAACAAAATAAAAATATCCTGTAATTCTACATACCTACCTACTTATTTAGGTGTTGTCAAAGACTACATTCCAAGATAGGTAAGATATTCCCTACTTGGAATAACAAGCAACTGCAAGGTACACTTTGTCTCAGGTGTGGTAAGATAAACATTGGAAGTAAACGTTTCCACAGAGATATGATGCCTTAACGAAAACTCATACATAGATGACACAGTTCTACAAAGTAACGAGAAAGAAAATGCAGATCCCGCGATTAATTTCTATAGTGTACGACTTGATCACATTGCTACATCATGACATTTGAGCGAAGCAGTGTTGACGAAAAGTTGAAGCGCTGGACTTCTGATCCCCACAGCTGCGTAAAGTTTTCGATTCCACGTTAGCTGTATTAATTCGTTTACAAAATCTTCACAGTGCCAATTTATAAAACATTTTTGGCTTATCAGTGAAAATGCCTCACTTTAAATACGTTACAGATATTTCTTGTAGCGGCTTAGACAACGTCAATGATCATCTACTCAGGGATGTAAGTCAAGTTTCCATTTAGAATTATAATAACACTTGATGAAGTAACTGACATAAACAATAAAGAGGAATGGTAGTTCTAACTTCACCAAGTCCGCATTAGATTGTATATAAACATTTTTACACTTTTGAAGAGTAAGGTACTTCCCGGCCTACAATGTATCTGCTATGTGTGTAGTTGAAACTTCTTGTTACACAGAAGTATACACATAAAACACCTGTTTCTATATTCTTATGGCAGCAATTTATAAATGTTATTTAAAACTAACATGCGTTACATTTGTAGCAGAAATCGTGACGTCCCTTCATACAAAATATATTATTTAGTGAGGTGTAGAGGTATGTTTTAAAAAGACCGTCAACCCATTTTTCCCCATAATTCATTACTTTAAAACCTAGAATTGCAATTTAATTTATGACACGTCGTCCTCTGTCAGACGCAAACAGTTCAGAAAAGTTCCATATGTGCCTTGCTAAAACTTAGAATGTGATATACGAAACATATTGGAATTTTCTTGAATCTATAGGTATGTATCAATTTCCAAATCATTTGTCGTGCAAACGAAGATTAACATTGCAAGACACAGGCCTAAAACAACTCTTGGTTGATACAGGGTATTTTCACATTAGGTGAAACAGACTACAAACATTTAATATTACACACCTGCACTGTAAGTGTGCTGTCACTGAACATTCGTTTCGTCAAGCAGAAACTGCAATGTGAAAGAGTCGATAAAGTATTTGCTTCTGGAAGTGTTGACAAAACACTTTAACATACAATTTATAAATTAAGAAAAAGGCGAAGAATATACTCGGACGAATTTTGTAAAGCCTACTTCGGTTACTTAAGGGTCACCAAAGAGCACGTGAGCAGCCAGACTTAATGCGGGCTGGTCTACACGTGCAACTTAAACTTTGGCCAACTCCAGTAAGTCAGCTGTCCATAGCGTGAATGTAACATTATATGCTATGTCTTATGTTCCTCCACTATTTAACTGACAAATGAGGTTGATGATTTTTGTGCTACTTGAAAGGAACTATTGTTATACTAACACCCATGCCTTTTGTTATCAGTAGACAATATTTTCACATTAACTCTCTCCCACCTTGACAAAGGTTTATAAATCAAGACGGTATATCTGCGTGCAATCTTCGTCAATTTTAGTTTATTTTAGACTTCCTCTACTCTATAGTAAGTGGGGGAAGTATTGTATTCCAACAAATTTGAAATCGATATTGTCATCCCCGAAGAAAGTTTTTGAGGCCCAATGAATCTAAAAAATTCATTTCAGAAAAAGATGTGGACGCGCGCGCGCGTGTGTGTGTGTATGTATATGTGTGACAGTGAACGAAAACCAAACTACCCTTTACATAAAACATTAGTAACCAAAATTTGATTTTCTCAAAAATGGTCTAACGATTCTGATTAGAATATCATGTTTTCAAGACAAAATACACCTATTCAATTTTCAGAGAACAGCCTAAGAAATCCTCTTCATTCCGGACGACTTTTGGATAACTGGTAAACTGTAAAACTGTAAGAAATATCTACACAAAATCATATTACACAAAAAATGTAGGTAGATCTCATTAAACCAAACAACTTATTTTGTGTGTATAGTGTGTGGGTAGAGAGAGAGAGAGAGAGAGAGAGAGAGAGAGAGAGAGAGAGAGAGAGAGAGAGAGAGAGAGAGAGAGAGAGATAAACATTTCCGAGATCCCTTGTTATTGGTTGGACTTTTCTCAAATTATTCGTGTTTTTATGTCCCGGCCATGCAGAATGGAATATCAAAATCATCTCATAGCAACCAGCTCTTAAAGATTTGACCACCCCTTAAGCTTACTGTATTGTCCTATTCCCATGTACCTATAAGCAAATACGCAATAAATAATTTCTACAAACGTTTATCTCGATTAACATGAAGTGGATAGAAGAATAAGCGTTTGTAAGAATAGTTTGTACAAGAATGAGGAGAGAAGGTCATGAGAGTTCATAATAAGATTGTTTACTTTCTCTGCCAAGTACATAGTAGGTAGAGAAGGTACAGCATTCCCCCAAAATATTCGATACCGAGATTTCACTGGAAATACATGTTTTAAGGCCCAGTGAAACCGGTAAACCAGTTTTAGCAAAATATGCGTGTGTACGAATGTGTGTGAGTGTGTCCGTGTGTCTATAAACCAAATCGAAAAGTCAGTTAAATACCACATTTGGTATTTAAGTTGGTACAGCATCCTTCAACTTTACAACACCAAGGTTTTCAGGAGCTTCCCAAACTACATGTAAAATTGTCCGGCAATGTTAATTTGATCCAAAACGGCTGTAACAATTTTAATTAAAATAGCATAGGATTAAGATATTTATATAACAAAATATATATCTCGAAATTTCTAGGAAAAGACCCTAAAGTCTTCTTTATTCTGGATGACATTTGTATAACTGATAAATCGTAAGACTGTACCTTACTATGTACATAAATAATAGAGACCTCGCTAAAGCACATATTTTATGTAATATATATATAGTGGATATAACCATTTACGAGATATTTCTTGCTATTTGTTTGAATTATCAAGTACTTATACTTTTTGCCGTACAGCAAGTGGTTATTAGGTTTCATGTCCTAGCCATTCAAAAGAGAAACATTTCAAAGCCTTTACATAGCGACGAATTCTTGAAATATTTGACTATCGCTTAAGTTAGTGCTCTCTCCTATTCCCATTGGACCTACAAGGGAATATCTAATAAAACCATATCTGTACATGGCTTACTTCGGTTAACTTGTAGTAGATAAAAGAAGAATTTTTTGTTAAAGAATAGGTAAAAAAGCCTTATGAATGTAAACATCAGATTCTGCTCTGTGTCCGTCGTTTAGAATCATTACATTTCAACCAAGAATTCATTATCGGTGATGTCATGTAAAGACACATTTTAATGTTCCCCGACATTGAAACGCATTGGAAAAGTTAAGTTTGGAAGTACATCTGTCGGTGAAAAGTATGCCATACATATGTAAAAAAACGGAGTATCTTTCAGATTTTATACAA
The DNA here is from genome assembly GCA_030765055.1 of Mantis religiosa. Taxonomy (NCBI): domain Eukaryota; kingdom Metazoa; phylum Arthropoda; class Insecta; order Mantodea; family Mantidae; genus Mantis; species Mantis religiosa. The sequence goes on from CM060948.1 coordinate 269,607,965, forward strand.
TTGATCTGTAGAATATCAATAAATAGTCGTGTGATTGTTGCACTTTTTTTTCTGTAATGTCTGTCGCCTACTTCTACACTAATAAAATCCCCTCAAATATGTGCTCATCAACTAACCTACTTTATTCCAAATGAGTCAAAATTAATATTCATTTCTAATTACCTGCCTGAAACAATTACGATGAACATTGAAAAGATCAGGCATTAATTTAGCAAACATAATTTCAAAGCGATAACAATCATAGTATTTAAAACAAATGAGTAATTACAAAAGTTACTGATAGCGTGTTGCATTTAGAAATAAGAGATAATCCATTATACTTCAAACAAAGGACAATTGAGCCATGTAAACAAAGCTTCGTGATGCCGCAAAACAGTTGACTGGGTTGAGCACTACAACATATAAATAGGTAACGAAGATGTGTTTTATTTCATTTTATTCCGCTTTTGTTTTGCATCACTGTGAACTGTATGGACAACAAGAAACAAAAGAAACCAACCCCCCTTTCCCCCTTCATGGCATACCACTGTTTTACGGCTTATTATTGCCGTTGCCGTGGCTTCATTTTGGGTTTGTTGATTTGTTGTTCGTTCCGTCCTCAAAACCTTGGTCATCATTCACATTGTAGCTGCGAGGATTGTTCGCCATAAACCACGGAAAGATTTCCGTTTCCATGACAGCGTACTTTATTTTGTACTCGTGTCTACCATAGAATGCAGTTATTGACATCGGAAAAGTTCAACGCTTCTAGTATTTTAACTGTATTTAAGCATCTGAAATCAAAATAGCATTTTATATTACATTTGGGGAAAAAATAATTAGTATTTCGATTCATTGGTTTTCCAAAGTTCTGTAAAACACTTCATAAATGTAAATTACACAGTACCTTTTTTCCATGGTAGTATATTTTGAAAATATAAACTACTTATTTAAATTTCAAATTTAACGCACAAACATCGTAGTTAGTATATTGATACTAAGATGAATTCAATGAGGGGTTGAATTAAGAAGGCCATGTTAGCTTATAGAGAAGGCTACAACAAACAGCCAGTTGTTACAATATTCTTAATGCGGGATTACCTCTAGTATTTGTAAACTTAACTTCCTTTTGGTCTTCATATTGTACTATAAATAATAATAATAATAATAATAATAATAATAATAATAATAATAATAATAATAATAATAATAATAATAATAATAATAATAATAATAATTAATAATAATAATTTAGATTTATTAAAGTGAATTCGGACTTTATATTCATAAAGTTTCTGTCCAAGTCTTACTTGCTTGTGAAAAAGTTTGTTCAGTTTTTTTTTTTTTTTTTTTTTTTTTTTTTTTTTTTTTTTTGCAATTTACGTCCTCCAACGTTAAGTCATATCGGACGATGAATGGAATGGGTGAAATGATGCTCAAATGAGTCCGGGATCCATGGAGCTTAGAGTTACCCGACATTCGTCTATCAGGATAAGGGAAAAACCCCGAAAAACCTTATCCAGGTAACTCGCCCTGACCGAGATTCGAACTCGGGACCTCTTGAACGTGAGGCAGACATGCTACCACCACGCTACCGAGGCGGGCGTTTGTTCAGTGTCAACGTTATAAAATATGATAGGATTTAAAACTTAGTATCATGAAGTTGAAAGCTAAAAGAGTTGACAAACCGTGTTACAATGTACAACTAAGTGTTCTTTACGATACAAGCGACATGAACTTCTTAAGCATTTATTGATGGACTTTATAGTCGGTTACGTACATTACGAAGACCGCTGCCTAAACCAGGAGATTTGTATTAGTTTAGAATGTTGGATGACTGCGATGTTGATGATGTGCACCTATCAAAAGTCCAACATTGTTAAACAAAACATTTTCGTCATAAATAGATAACCAAAAGGTAGACTATTTGCTTTAAAATACCCCTAATGCGAGTGATGTGGACTTTGTGGAACTGAATTAGCACCTGAAATAATGCATGAAACAAGGGGTCTGAGTAATTAATAGAATTACAAAATAAAGGCCATACTGAAGTGCTAAATGATTTAATTAAAGTGGATTCCTAAGATATGTAATTATTCATTTGTGTATAAACAACATATCCTTACAAACGGCATTGTTAATTAAATACTACCATTTGAAGCGGTAGCGGTAACGTCTACATCCGAAGCAATTCCTAAGTACCATCATTAATATTACTAGCATTTATTACTCATTTTAACCTGTTATGTGCGGAAGTTTGTCCGAAATATCTATAGAACTTTGCAGTTTTTAGATAACTATAACGATATATAATGTTATATCGGTGAGAGATTACGAGCTACTTAACTTTTATCCATGCAAATTTTAGGCAGATATAAATTTAGGTCAAATGTAGCACTGCGTGCTAATTTAATTTCTTGAATTTTTAAAGCTATTTTGAAATAAAGCAGATAGTTTGTGGGTAATAATTGCATAAACAACGAAATATGTAATTTATGTTTTGTCTGCTAAATTCTCCACTTTAGGTTTAAATGCTTTAGGTTTTTGCAATAATTGAATTGCTCAAACGTCGGTGGTATTTTTTCCCATGCTACGATGCAGACAAAACAATGCAATTTCAGCCCATGGCTCAATGCTGTATTCTAGACGTTTATGAGTCGAAATAAGGTCATGAATATCTTATTTTGATTTTAATCTTACAAGTACATCAAACTATGGCATTAAAAAAGAAGCTTTAAACAAGGAAAATTTTCATCAGACCATATTCTTCATTCACTGCCGATATTATCCAAAGTTTTAATTTTTACAGAGTGGTAGTTCTGTAACTAATTGGAATAACATTGAGGTTGCGTTCGTTTTCACCCTGAAATTTATTTGAACCTGTGTTACAATGTTTAAAATAACGTGTGCTAAATTATCATTTTTTTCAATTGAACATTTATATTTAATGTTAACACATTCGAGTATAACTCGAAGTGTTTAGGATATTTTATGCATGCAGAGTTATTTTTTAATTATGATATACTACACCTGTTACTGTTCCATGTCTCTTAGATTTTTTTTTTTTTTTTTGAAAATATGCAGCTCTTTGTACCTATATACCTAGTTTTTTTAACACCGTTTGCCACATATTAATATATTCATGATCTTTAACTCTTTCAGTACAAGGGAACTTTATGCTTCACGGTCTTTTGAAATAATATCCTCGTGTCATTTTAAAACAAATACTCTCTCAAATTTTAAAAATAAATCTATATTACCTTTTGCTTTCCCGAATTTTAGTAAAAAAATGTATGCAATCTTTGCCGGAAGTGATGCAGCTTTAGGGTGGCTCTCCGTGTGAATTATTTTTAACTTTTTACCACATTTTAGTTGCATGTGAGCACAGTTTTCTGTCCAGTAATTACCTCTGCGTTTTTTCAACACCTAGAGAAGGTTTGGATTGTGCAAGGAAATTAAAATAAATAGTTATATTTGTAACAAGAGTATAAATTGTCCTTCGAAATCATATGTATAACAACCAATTTTCATATTTTAGCTTATATTTTATTACTATGAGTTATTTATTAAGTATAAGTTTCTGTCAATGTGTTTCAAATTGTTTTGCCCCCCTTAGTTTCCTTTATTATAAGCAAAAATTACTTGAACTGTCGATATTATGTGGTATCTAAGTACGTTGTTCTTATTACGTTGTATCTAACTATTGTTTCAATTTTATTAATTATTTTAACGTATAGAAGTCATGTATAATTTGTCTGTTTTACTCCGTTCTTGATGAAAGGCCGTAAATAAATGAGTTGATATTGTTTCAATAAATAAATATAACGGCTCTGTTCTTCCGTTGGATGAATGAATGGATGCTAACAGTTTCTCCGCATTAACAGTTTCTCCACTATTGCGAGAATTTTCAATATCGATAATTTGATACTGCTAGATTGCCTCTTTAAATGTTGACAATCACAGGGCCATTTATTTGAACCAGCTCTAAATTTCCCCCTAGAAAGTATTTTATTATCTAGTAGTTTCAAACAATCCACCAAAATACTACATGCTTAGTATACTTTTTTTATTAAGATCATGTTATTCCTACGCTTGACGTATACCTTCTTATAACACTTAATACTAATAGCTAGAGAGCATTTGAGAAACGACTAGCAAGAGGTTGGTCTACAACAACACAATCAGAGCGAAGGGATATCCACACTTATAAGTTAGCTTATTCTGTCTCCTCTTCACTAGCAATAGCACTTGAACATTTAGCAACTCCACCTAGACTATGACATAGCATTAGCATACTTCAATACGATTTGAGACGTGATCTGAGTTCTCTACACAAATCCCGTCTAAGATACTAAAATTGTATTTATTTCTATTATCTACATGTTTAATTTTTATCTGTTCCAACATCATATAGAAAATAAAAATGTTTACAGAATATTTTTGCCTGCAATATTACAATAATATGCGACATAAATTGAACCTAAATTGGAAGCGCCGTTTTAATTTTAATTCGTGTTTTTAATTTAAAACGTTTTAATTTGTGCTACTCTTTGAAAGTACGGCTCCATTAAAATTACTTCAGTTATAATCTGTCTCAAACTAGAACGATTGTTATAAACATATGGGAGGCCAGAAAGAGAGAGACAAGTATACTGCACTTAGGCTGTTAATTGTTATAGGAAAATACATGGATGTTTAGAGAGATGCTTCCCAATCAGCAGCCCAAAAAAGTTCCGTTAATATAACTATATCCATCTGTCTTTCTCATCTCCCATATGTTTACTAAAGGATGGTACTATACCTATAGTTTGAGACAGGTTATACATTTAACGTTCATACCAGCTCACACCAACGGCTAAGTGAGCTGATTGTCTAGAGAGGTAATGAATACACGCTCACCGCTCTAGGCTAAGTGGCTTGTATTGTTAATCTATTGTTCCAGTATTCGATTCTCATTGACGTTGTATCGGTGCAATGAAGTTTACTCTTCGAATGGATCATCACTTCTGTAACATGATACCCATATGCTCAACTAAGGGCACGTTCTCTTTCCTTTCTCTTACTTTTTGACATTGCTTAAGGATAATTATAAGAACAAACTACATTAGTACTGCTGTATTATGCACATTTTGATACATAGTAGTACTTTATGGATACTAAATCATAAATTAAGCAAACAGTTTCTGAACTTATTTTATACTACGGATGCTCTCAACACATTACCTTCTCAAAAGCTTGTTTAACTCAAGGGATAAAACAGCAATATTTTTTTATTAAAATGATATAATATCTATTTGAACTTATGAATAAGAGAACTCTAAGTTATTAATACTAGTTATCACAATAAACGTGATTTAATTTCGTATGTCAATAAGTGTTTAGTACAATATTCAGAGACAGCATGAAAATTTTTAGCTTAATAACAGCTTTTGAAAGAAATGAGGGAAGAATTAAAATAAACTTTCAAGTATGTCTGTCGGATAACTTAAGCGTGGGAAAAAGTAAATAAAATTGCTTTGAAAAATTATTATTTATACGTGCTGCAAATCGTGTATTTTAATGAATTCCACATTAGTTTTCCTTTAAATAGTTTTTGTCGATCTCCATTTAATATGAATTATGCAGATTTCAATCAGTATCAAGAGGATTAACAGAAAACTCACCACGTAAGTACAGTCAATTTCTCAAATATATATTTTAACCCAGATCTTTAAGAGTTATGTTTAGGAGAATGAAAAATAAGGACAAATTTCTCATGTAAAAGGTACCTAGTTTAGTCTGGAAGAGTTTTCTGAAAATCTTTTCCTGGCTTGTCTGCCTCAATTATAAAATTTGGTAAATATTAACCTTCTTTCTTCTAGAAATGCTGCCCCCACACAAGATATTTGACTAAAAAAGCCCCTTTTTGTTAAATTGTGTGTTTTTTTTTCGGAAGCTCGATATAAAAATTTTGGTTGGAATACATTTCTTCTTCTGACTACTATAAGAAAGTAAACACGTAATACCTACAATAATCAATGATTAAATAGCTTCGGTGGGTTTTCCGAACTCTTTTAGAATTCATTTGAATGCCATACTTTCCGTGGAAAAGGTCATTCATTGCCTGTTTCTTTGTTTTGTTCCTTTTTAACTGGAAAATTACCATAAATGTTAATGTATGTAGGTTATAAAGCGGCAGTCCCTTTCCCCACTTCTTTCACTCATAGCAGGAGTATGCGGAAGTGTTGCTGATCCAGGGATGATGCTGCATCAGCATGAACCGTATGAGCCACCTGGCATCATTGTTTGTTTCCCTTTGTCGTGCTGGTGGGCTCATTAAAACCACATTGAATTTAGATTATCAGTGTGAGAGGTGGATAATTTGATTTGCCGGGCTGTTTTTGTCTCGTTCCCCTCCGAACGTGCCGATCGGGTGGTCTTGTTTATGTGCTGGACAAGAGAGAACAAATGGCTACTCGCCCACAGACCTGACAGCGAAATATTGATCAGTTCGAGCCAAGACAAAGAACAAGGAATGGCTCCAATATCGGTACCGGAATCTTGGGAAATTTGTCCAGTCACGTTCTTGGACGTGTGAACAACCGGACTCTATCTCAGACAAGAATGATTTTGTTGTAAACAAGCCGGAGTGGACTCAACCCGCCACGTGTTTCACGCTCCATATCTGCACACACTACAACACTAAAGGAGCGGGATATGGGAGGTTGTGGTTTCGATTTCTGTGGCCGATATTCTTGACCCAAGGGGCCTTTAGGGAGTTTTTCCCGGTTGAAGGTGAATGCTGGGAAGGTTCATTTCATTCTCAAATTTCCTCTCCATCAATTTCCCCTCACTTCTCTTTCAGGGTTGATCCGGATCGACAGGCGCATTATGGGAAAAAGCATTCTCTGTGAAAACCTCGTCCCCCGAAAATGTGCCCATTCCCAGAGGGGGAGGGTGCCGGTCATACTAGCCGTCACCGGGGACCTTCAATCTGGAACTGATATCGACGCTACCCTCTGCTCTATCGGAGCTTCTATATCGGCCACCCTTTGTCTCCTTTCACCTCACCCCTCCTTTGTGGTGCACATGGACTGAGGTGCCGAAGTCTCCGTCCTTACCTTTGTTGTACCAGTGTTAACATTTTGACCACGATTGCATCCTTAATTGGCTGTGGTAGAGTTCGTTGCTACTCTGCTTCCATCCAGCAGGAATTGATTCATATCTAACTTAAGCCAATGAGGATATCTTCCACACGTGATAAGAGTTGGTTCAGCTTTAGTGCTGTGAACACTAGTTGCAATGTGAGTCTAATTGTAAAACGCACCCTATGTGTTCCATATCATAAAGTAATACAACTTGGTCTTCAAGTGGTTCACCAGCAATACAAGTTAGGCTGAACATTATGTAACAATAGGTAATAAGTTAATAGTTTATAACAGTGACTGTCTTCTTTTTAATCTATATGTTTGTTGTGAACATTCCTTTTAGAATTCATAAGGCTAGAATACATATAGGATAAGATAGAATTCTACGGAGGGGATTCGGCACGTGCACCAGATTTATCTTTCGTACCTGTGCCCCAACTGCGGCATCGCCAAGAGGAAGGATGAGACGAGAGGAACTGAAGGCGGCCGTCCCCAAGGAGTGCCACCATTTAGCAGTTTGAAATTCCCCGGCAGTCCAGTACAACCGGCATTCCTTCCGCCACGACCCACTGGGCAGGCTCGGAGACCGGAGACCGACATGCCAGAGGTCGGAAAACTCCCGAGAGGCTTGCACAACCAGCATCTCTCCTAACGCGACACTGAAACTGGCCACTAGACCGGCTGGGAGACCGGAGGCTCTCCTACCAGAAAACCAGAAACGCGGAGTCACTCGCCGACACATCTACCTTGAAAGAAGCCAGCAGGTAAAAGATGATGTGAAATTATAATGGAGAGGAAATGTAGGGACAGGAAATTCGGTGGTTGTAATTAACCTTCCCAGCATTCGTCTGGCGACTCGGGGAAAACCCCGAAAAACCCTTGGGTCAGTTAGACCGGCCACGGGAATTGAACCCGGACCTCCCGAATGAGTTCCACAGACGAAACCATCTGAGCCATACCGCTTGGTAGAACGCATATTGCTGTATGTGCAGGATACAAAGAAATGAATCTTAAAATTTGTATACATTTCTCTCCTTAAAATCAACTCCCGCTTAGAAATGAGTAGGTATGACGCTACTTACACTGTTGTTGTGCGATAAGAAATAAAAGAAAACGCTCTTTAACTTCCCTCCACCAACCAGCGGCCCAAGAGCGTTCGTTTTCATTGTCCCTATCTCTCTTTTACCCTTCCCATATGTGTACAACAGGACCATTCTAGTTTGGGACACACTATAGCTGCCTAATCCACAAACAAGAGAGCGAAAATACTACGCTGAGCATCCATAGGGCCAAATAAGAGATGAGGGCAGTTTTGACAAATTGACTACCACAAATGAAGCGTGAGTGCACTGTACAGGGTGGCAAATTTAAAATCTCCCTCAGCGTGAACAATATCTATAGGTATCTTTCTCTGGCTTAGAGATCTTATTCTGGCTAAGAGACATTTCTAGAAACAATAAAATTATTGATCTTGAATTTTCTATGAAGTTTTCTTTATTCATATCTAATTATATAACAAAAAAACCACATGAGGTAAGCAAAAAGGTAAACAAAGCCGAACACCGTTCGTCCAAATAACCTTTATTTGAAGTATTAGCCATTTCCAGAATATTCGTTGTTGTTTCTTCTTTACGCTTTTACAAGTTCAATGTGTTACTTAATGGAGAATGTTTGGAGATATGGGGTTATTCCTTTTTCCGCATTCATTTATTAGATCGATCCTGTGATAAAAAAAAAGGGAGGGGGACAAACAGAGATGCTGTAAGGTGAAAGATTGGTGAAAGAAATTCTTAGGTATTATAGAGTTGGTTCCCATTACAGTACCTCCGTATTTCTCTTTCTCACTTCGCACACGTTAATAGAATCGTTCTAGTTTGAGATAAACTATAGTAACAAAATGTGGTATAAATTAGCTGAGTTTCGCTTTCGCATCTTGTAAGCAACAGGTCCGTAGTGTTTAAAGTGAAAGCATTCCTAGCGATTTATCATGCTTAATGTGAGAAGAATCACCTTTTATATGGATATACAAAGACAGTGGGGTAGAAAAAGCCTAAAGGTGTTACACATCTAAGATTTTACTTTCTGTACCATGTACATAGTAGGGAAAGAAGGAATTGCTTTCCAACTAAAAATTAGATAGTTATCGATGTTTTGCTGGAAATTCACGTTTCGGGTCCCTGAATGCAAAAATAAATTTGGAAAAATGTTTGCGCGCACGATCACACTTATGTGCTGAAACGGCGTGTCTGTAAACAGTAAAACTCAAAAACAAAAAGTTTGTTAAATACTAAAAATCCGTAAGAGATACGTACACAAAATCTGATTACAAAAAAGCAGATCTCGTAAAAGTGCACAATTTGTCTTTTTTTGGAGGAAATCATTTCTGAAATAATAATAAATATTATTATTGTTGTTATTGTTGTTGTTTGCTCTTAAAAGACTTGACCCGTCAACCTATTGTATTCTGCAGTTCATATATAGTACCTACAAGGAAATACGTAATAAAACTATTGCTATAAATGTCTAAATCGATTAACATGTAACAGAACTAAGGTTTTCGTAAGGATAATTTGTTGAAGAGAAAATAGAGAAACTCATGTGAACGTAACACATAAAACAATTATTTTCTATTTTTTGTGCCACCCTTAATTTATCCCATCAGTGGGTTTGACTCAGAATACAATTGTTCATCGCCACCAGTGTTCACTCGTTTTACTATTGCCCAAATCGTTAGATTTAAATACTTTGGGTCCTAAAACCTTGATTTTAGGAGGATATTCTTGTTTAAGATCTCCTCTATTGGCGTACCGCCAATATCTCTTTACTTACACTGTCCCAGTTCTTATCCCATATTTTTCTCCTGTAATTTGTTAACTCCTTACATTCTCTCAGGTAATGAACAGTGCTTTCTTCATCTCCACATAATTCACATATTCCTACCTCATTACTTCTCAATACTTTTAAGTATAATATGCCTACTCTCATCCATGCTATGCCTTCTCTTCCAGTTTTGCCACAATGATCAATATATTTTTCCCTTCCCCAATCTGTCTTTAATTGCTTATAAAAGTCAAAGATTTCTTTTCTTTTATACTTTCCCATATCTCTTGCCTATCTATGTCTTGTAGTCTAGTTCTCACTTCCTTCCAAAAACCGCTATAATTTGTCTCCTTTGCTCTCCATAGATCTCCCATGTCTATCCTCAATATCATTCTTTCCAATTCCGACCACCAACTATTTGTATTTTTGATGCTTTTCTGTTGCTTCATGCACAGATTCAATAATTCCCCTTTCTGCCCTTTAATACACTCATACCAGAATTTCAATATTCTCTCTATTATTAATCCCCTCCTTTTTGTATTACCTAGCTCTAGTAATGTCACTTCTCTTGGTGCCGATTTTGGTAGCCCTGGTAGTTCTTTGCAAAACAATCCATACATCTGGTCTAATTGTGTTCCTATCTCTGATGTGCCCCACATTGTTCTGGATTCAATGATCGCTTCATACATTCTTTCTAACCATCTAACTGACATCTCCAGTTTATGTTTACATATTCGTACCCCTGACATTGCCGCCTTGCCATTAGCTATCACTTTTCTGACTTATGCAGCCCATCCTCCATTGGTACACATCCTTAAACCTAAATAGTCATACTCGTTTACCACTTGTGCCTTTTGGTCTCCTATAAATTGTTCCTATCCTTTCCTAAGTATCGATCCTCTTTTAAATACCATTACGTTTTATTTTTTGCTGTTTATTCTTAGTCCCCAGTCATTGCAAAACCTTTGGATTGCCTCAATTGATTTTTGTAAACCTATTACAGAAATTGCTCCTACTGTTAAATCATCCGCGTAAAATAAACCAGGGATCTCTTTGTTCATTATTATTGGGCAATGGACATTGTAAGTATGATCCCTTTCTTTTCTTTCATTCTGAGAGGGGAAAAACATGGAAAAGTTTATCTACCAATCTACATTGAAGGCATAACAATTGCTGTGCTGTTAGCCAGTCCTTTGTTTTTTAGGCGCTCTTCTACTACTATTTTTTCTCCCTCTGATTCTGGCACCCAAAGCGTTGTCAACCTGTTTTTAAATAAACACTGAAACTCGTTTAACAATTGGTTATTTTTGTCACGCCGGCAGTTGATTTTCCATGGAATATTTATGAAAACACCGACTGACAGCTAAAAGCAAACACTACTGCTATGTATAAATAAGGACATAAATAGTAAACACATTAGATATGTATACATGAAATAGATTAAATAAATATTCCATTAATTGGATGTTTGTAAGCCAGCAAAACTGTTACCATGGGGATGACATGAAGTTTGCTCTGGGAGTTTGTTAGGCTCATTCGTACAGGTGACTTCAAACATTCCAAAAAAATGTGCTGCACTAAATAATTATTCTCCTGCGAACTTAATGAGTACTGCAATGCATTTACCCTGGGAGGCTTCTTTCTGTACATTACAGTTTACACTAAATTGTTAATTTACATGGTGTTAGTTACACTGTTGCTTTGTAATTACCGATTCACTAAATTGTATTTTTTGAAAAAAAGTTCTTAATGACACTCCAAAACACTTATGAGCAATTAATTAATCAACAGGGAACAGAGAGTGCAATAACAGTTATAAATAAGGAAACTAATTCTATGGAGCAAGAATAGGGAATGGAGTAAATTATTTTATATTGTCTCGTATTTCAGCTTAAGAAAAGTTATATACTCAGAAGCACATATAAGAATTTTTTGGGCGAAAGAAATGATCCAAATGTAGGTAAAGTGTTTCACTAATGCATTCAGTCTTAATAACAAACATTGAGTTAGCCCGCCTCGGTAGCGTGGTGGTAGTGTGTCTGCCTCACGTTCAAGAGCTCCCGAGTTCGAATCTCGGTCAGGGTGAGTTACCTGGATAAGGTTTTTGCGGGGTTTTCCCTTATCCTAAAAGACGAATGTTGGGTAACTCTAAGCTCTATGGAACCTGGTATCATTTGAGCACCATTTCACCCATTCCATTCATCGTCCGATATGACAACGTTGGAGGACGTAAAATTACAACAATAACAACAAAATATTGACTTAATACCTCAGAGGAGAAAATATTAATGCTTTGCACTTTGCAATGTGTCAAAACTCCCACCATAGACATTTAATACATATAGTGCCTTGTCTGTGAAGGATTGTCGCCTATAAGATCTATTTATTTATGTTATAAGTCAATATTATATTGTTTTTTATGACTCAACGTCATTTTATCTCCCAACACCTTAATTCATATACTGCCCAAAATAAGTTATTTTGACTTTATTTATATATTTCGTACAGAATGTATTGTATTTCACTAAAACTTTCGATATCAGCATTTCATGGCAAATACACTATTTGAGCAGCTTCGTAGAACGCTACAGAAGATTTTCAAGAAAATTCTTTAACTCCAAACTATCCCTTATTTGGAAATTTATTCTTGTTTTATTTTCTCAAAAATCGCTCCAATGAGTTTTTCTCAAAATGCCATATGTTTAATTTATTTACCTAACGAACTAAAAGTATTTGATTTTTCTGGGAATAACTTGTGAGAATTATGTATAATTTTGTATAACTGAAAATTCTTGGGGGATGGGCAAACGCTTAATACAGCTCTGTTATGAATTTATAGGAACTAAAAACCATGTTAAGTTTTCCCATCAGATAATTTAACATTTCACTAACGTAATGTATGCTTATATTCTTGACTTTTTGAAAGTATTTGTTGTATACTTTGGTGCTGCTAAAATGTAAGAAATCCTTATAGATATCACATAATGATAAATAGTCTTAGTCTTTAGACTTCGTGGTTGTTAGGAGACTAAAATAGAATTTTAGCAAACAAAATCTTAGATATTAAAAAACAATGGTAAATATATTTCAAGCACTCATCATATTTCCAATATATTGTTTTACATTGCTTTTGCTTAGCACCTACCTGGGATGGCTAGTGAGAAAAGCAAAATATCGTATCCCATTCACAAATTTGATATGGAGATTTCGCAGAAACGAATGTTTGGAATTAGATGAATAAAATTATTTTAGAGAAGCTTTGTATATGGCAGAGAGAAAGAGAGAGAGAGAGAGAGAGAGAGAGAGAGAGAGAGAGAGAGAGAGAGAGAGAGAGAGAGAGAGAGAGAGAGAGAGAGAGAGAGAGAGTTAGGGAAGTAGAGGGAGGAAATAAATAGCTAGAACCCAAAAATAAAAGCCGGATAAACACCAAAGCTTCATGCTCTCCAGCAAGCTCCAAGTTTACAACACGAAGATATTCAAGGAAATTACCCTCTAGCCAAACACTTACGTGAACACTTCATTACGATTTTATTTTCTCAAAAGTGACTATTAATTTTTATTTAAATTTCATATGTTATCAGCATCATTAATAAAATATATGTCTTAAATTTTCTGCTGATAGTTTGAGAAGTTTTATGTTACGTTTTTTAATTGAATCTTTTACAATTTTACATAACTCGTCAACTAAAATATCAAATAGATGAAAATCTAACTAGACAAAAAATGTGAATCTCATTAAAACATTTCAAATTAAATTTGTACTGGATATAAAAATGTATTTTATAAGTCATTAGCGATGTTTTGTGTTAATTTTATTACAACCTATGCATAATTTGGACAATATAAGTATATGGTCATTACAGCATGTTTCATTATATTCGTAATACTATGTAGCTTGTAGTAGTATCTGTATATAAATAGTTCACAAAACATATCTAGTTCAATCACGTCCCAACCTCCCGAACTGCAACCCACTCGTGACGTCCGATGTGGGCATAGGTGGGATATATAGCGGTTGTGCGATAGTCCTTGCCCCGTTATTGGACTGTAACAACACGAAGTTTAGTTTATAATGCAATTTACTTCTTAAGTTGCCTACCGTGAAATATCTACTGATATAATTTTACATGATAGATTTTCAAAATCTATTTTGTAAAAATGTGATAAAGTGATACTTTTATTTTAATTAAGTCCCACGGATATGACCAAGTTCCATTTAATTTGTGTTACTTTTGTGTTTAGGTGTATATTGTTCCATAATTTAATAAGATACATTCATATATTAGGTTTACTATAAGTCTACTCCTGTTTGCACTGACATATAGGACCACCAGTAATTTTAAATCTTTGGAAATATGCATTCGTTCTGGCATTCGTTCTGGTTTATTGAGTACGGTTGGGCAATAGGACCGTTCATTTGCGTAAGTTGTTCATTGCCATTTTCTTTGTCATTTCTCGTAGTACAATTTCTGCATTTGTTTGTATAATTTACTTTTGGCATTTTATTGTAGAATTTTTATATCATTAACACTTGCTGCCTCAAGGTAGATGTTTGAATGAAGTTCAGGACATCACTAGCACTTTCACGAAGAGGATTCTAGCATTCAGTATGCAACATATGATACGGTCGCATCCTTCAATAGGTAGAGTAGAGTAGAGTTCGTTGCTACCCCCTTTCTATCCAGTTCGATTGATATCTAAGTTTAGCCAATCAGAGACACTAGAATATCTTCCCCGCGAGAAGTTAATCATATGTTGGGAGCTGGTTCCACTTTGTTGCTGTGAACACCGTAGTCAAATGTGTGTTAATGTGTCATATTGCTATGCGCATTATGTGGCACACTGTGTAACTCTTATTTGTAAGGGAATTAATGAAGTAGCCGGCTATCGAGTAGAAAGAGAAAGGTTGGGAGTATCGATTAGCTTAATTGACGCCCTACGTTACGGCAGACAGCATCACTCTCTGGAGCTGCGAATCATAACTTATTTACACGTGACAACACACGTTCTGGTCATTCAAAGCTCTTAGTAGAAAAAAAGCTGCAAAAAATCTTAATACTGCTGATTATGTATCACCTAACCTATCTCTGTCTAAGCTCAAGTAGTGTATTAACTCGGATATCTTAGGTGACATAGGTTTTATGCATCAACGTATTTAAAAGAGTTTACAGTGTTTCACTTTTCAAGATATTTCTTCGTATAAAATGGCATTTCTCTAGAGATCTGGCTCAGACGGTAAGCTCAATAGCTCTTATTCAGTAGGTAACCGGTTCAAATCCCATATGCCAACCAATGAGTATTTTTGTAGTTGCGATTTTCCTATATCGAACTGCATATTCAAAATCACTATCCAATGTTGCACTAACAGAACAAAAGAAACAAATAAAATAGACGACTACGCAACGAAGGATATCTAACAATAATGAGAGATGAGGACTATGCATTTATGTACAAATGAGATGAGGACTATGCATATAGTACTCAGAACTATGTACAAATACACGATCTCAAAATGTCCATCTTCTAATTAAATCAGTAACGTAAAAGGGATGGCACACTTCCGACTACTCTACCGGAACCTATCAGCAACAAGTTACTCAAGTAGCTGGTACAAGAAGGCGACTACACATTTAAGACCATCTATGTGACACACAGTGACTCATGTCTATGTAAGATTCTATCAATAACCGTTGAGATATGAACTGAGAATTTGAAGCATATTAAAGGGAAATAAATTGTTCCTTCCAACTTCCTCATGTTTGGGAGTATAATACAAAATGCATAAAATAAGCATTATCTCAGTTTTAATGACCACTTAATATTTGATGTGTTATGGAAATATTATGATAAAGGCTGTAATCAATTTTAAACGCGAGGTTCAACTTATTTTTAGAAAAACTTTTAGGATAACTTTTGTGCAAAGGGAGTCATTATTGCTTTAACGTATTGAAAGTAGATTTTATTGCTCAATATATACTGCTTATCCATAGTAGAACAAATGTTGCATTCTATCCAAAAGTTTGATATCAGGCACTCAGTGAAAATACATGTTTTGAGGATCCCTTTATTAAAAAAATGCCTTTTCACAAAAATATGCGTGTGCGTGCATGCGCGTCCGTACGTGTGTGTTGGACCGTGAGTCTGTGAACAGAATCCTGCAATAATGCGACACAAAGATTATGTAGAAAATCCCCTACCCTAAACTACTCTTTACCTAAAAAGTAAAAGACTTCGTTATTTTTCATTTTTTCAAAAATGACTAATGATTTTGATTAATATGTATATACTTAATATATTTGAAAGATAAGTAGCATATGTGTTTTGAAATTTCGGAAAGTAGCATGTACTACTTGTTCATAAATAGAAAACTTAAGAAATGGTCAAAAACTTACTGCACATAAGATGAAGATCTCGATAAATCAGGAAATTTATGTGAATGTTTGGAGAAAACCATTTTAGGTATTTTTATTTTAGGTTTGAATTGTCATGTACTTCATAACTCTGTAACTGCCAAATCACTATTCATTTTTTCGGGGTTATACAAAGAGAATGTAACGTCAAAGTTATCATATAGCGAACATACGTTATGTAAGTTAACATATAGGAAATTGGTGATTAAATTATTTCTGCAAATCGTCATCATGGTTAGTATGGCGTAAATAGACATATAAGCTTTTGAAATAATCGTTTGAAGAGTGAGTAGAGAAAATCATGCGAACGTAACATTTCAATGTTTTTTTCTGTTTACTGTAAACTAGAGAAATACAGATTCGGAGGTTTGTACCAAAGTTCTCTGATACGTATAATTTGTTGATTCCTATCAACATAATAATAGAAGTTTGCCTATTAGTTACTATTTTATGAATAGAGCTTTCATAATTTAGGTTTTAAATAACTCTTTTTTGTTGTAATTTACGTCCTCCAACGTTAAGTCATATCGGACGATGAATGGAATGGGTGAAATGATACTCAGATGAGTCCAGGGTTCATAGAGCTTAGAATTACCCGAGATTCGCCTCTCAGGATTAGGGAAAACCCCTAAAAAAGCCATATCCAGGTAACTCACCCTGACCGAGATTCGAGCTCGGGACCTCTTGAACGTGAGGCAGACATGCTACCACTACGCTACCGAGACGGGCATAGCCTTGTATACATTTTGCATTAATAGGTATTCGGTCGTTAGAGCAAAACATCATTTTACGTATTTTTACTTGAACAGCGAGTTTTATGAAATATCTACAGCGCAATCATGTAGGTATTTAGCTAAGTTTGAATTTTTAAATCAGTTTCCTGTCTCAAATAACTATGTGGAATGCAAACACCTCACAGTTAGTTGTGACACCAATACTGATTTTAATTTCATTAATACAAAACATGTTTAAA
This sequence comes from Mantis religiosa, assembly GCA_030765055.1. Lineage (NCBI taxonomy): Eukaryota > Metazoa > Arthropoda > Insecta > Mantodea > Mantidae > Mantis > Mantis religiosa. Next base: position 269,625,274 of record CM060948.1, read on the forward strand.
GATTGTAATAGCATAATTAAAATAAACTATAGACATTGTAATATACCTAAAAGAATTAGGAGGCTTCTTTCTAAAGGGTGTTGGCCCAAATCCTAACGTGGAATATGATACTTGCTTAGGGTGCAGTATATGTAAGTATTAATATTCAAGAAGGGAGGATCCATAATTGACTTTGTTGTGGTCGTGTTAAATCTGGCTTCAAGAGACATAGGGCTTCCTAGCTACAAAATAAAGTTCAAATGAGCTTAAGCCAGGGGGCATCCTTAACGAGATATTGACTTATGTAAGGAAAATATTACTGAGATGCCATGCGGATTTCATATAGACTTGGGCCACCAAATGGATGGGTTACTACGGGTCATATAATTCCTTCTAGCTTTTTCACTCGCCACACCTTTTATGCTATATATACCAGTGTGATTTTAATATACCTAGCAGCTATTTTTAAAGTTTATTGCACTTTTTACTGTGTTTACTTGTGGGATGTACCGCATGTGCCGATCAGATGACCCTAGAATTGCTCTTTACACCATGCTTTGTTTTCATTGATGACATATAGCTTAGGAACTTTCATATCTTTGATTTTATCGTTAATTATAATTATTCAGTTTCAGAATGATGGTTTCTAAGAGTATAGGTATGTGGAAAGCAAATATTTTGCAGAAATCTAGACTATCACTCACATAAAATAAGTAGTATTGTTTGTCTTTCTGTCTTTAAAGGTGCTATACTTATAAATTACTGGACAAATTTATTTTCTGCTTTCACCATGCTATGGAGAACTTCTCGAAAGGAAAGTTTGTATAATTATTTCCACTAATTTATTTATTAATACTACACAAGTAGAAGAAAACTGTCATTATTTTAAGACATCCCTCTGTTTGCATCCCAACTTCCCATCGTATCTTTATCAGTTTAATATAATAAGTACATATTTATTATGTATTGTATCAAAACAGGGCTCGTTCTTGTAGTTTTAGACCACATATTAGGATTGATTTTATGCTTATTTCAGTCGTTCTGTTACACAAAATACATTTATCGTATCACACCGAATAACCTTCCATTTTTTTCTATTACACACGAGAAAATTAAAAGGTTAGAATTATTTGTGAACAAGAATGTTTAAAGCGAATAGATATTAGACGTTTTAAAGGTTTAGAAACACACTGATTATTATTAGTCTTGATAGGTTTACTATACCTATTGGTTCTTGCTTACATTCTTGAAATAATAGTATTGTATCACGCTGGTTTAAAAGTTCAACAGAAAGTATTTTCTTCCTCAACGTTACTGCTCTCCTAACCTCCATAAGCCCGCCTCGGTAGCATGGTGATGGCATGTCTGCCTCACGTTCAAGAAGTCCCGAGTTCGAACCTCGGTCAGGGTGAGTTACTTGGATAAGGTTTCTTCCGGGGATTTCCCTTATCCTGAAAGACAAATGTCGGGTAACTCTAAGCTCTAAGGACCCTGGACTCATTCGAACATCATTTCACCAATTCCATTCATCGTCTGATATGACTTAACGTTGGAGGAGATAAACTACAACAACAAAATACCTCCATAAAAGGTTTTTGAAACTGGTAATTTTTTCAGGCTAAGCTAACACTTAAGAGTGCTGCATATGCAGAATAAGACGCCAATTTAAGTACTTCAGTAAACTTCGTTTATTTAGTACTGGTTAAATATACTACAGTTGACAGAGGCTACTTCGTGTTCACAGCTGTGACAGCTTGAACAGCTAAACAGCAACCGCTTTCGAAACCAACAACAATTGAACTGCTGCCTCAATTTTAAAGTGCATCTTATTTTTAGACAAAATATGAATTTGTTGTACCTACTAAATATTCAATAGCCAAAATAATTTACAAAATTTATAAACTTGGAAGATTAAGAGAATCAAGTGAGTTTGAGTGGAAACTCTTCTTGTGAAAACAAACTAAAATACCAAAGATTAACAAACAGATCTAAGTATAGAGAGTAGAAAAGCAAGTTTTTCAAACATTTGCTAGAATATTACCTAAGAGTTATGCTTATTTGTCTTGAAACCTGACTTCAAGTTGAAAATATTTATCGTTTTCAAAAACACTGTAAGATAGAGTTCTCTCGAAACCTACATTTATATTAATAAATCAAGGCACTATTTTCAGTAGAGAATAAATCTTTGAAACCTAAAATCTGCAACAATATCCCTATTTTTTAATTCATCAAATTCTTTTTTTTTTCCACCGTAAATTTATAAGGGATGCTATTTTCAGAAGCACAATTTTTTATCACTTATAGCTATTTATGGCACCGTAGGCATTTCATCGTAATTTAAATTGCCATTGAACATTTATTGCTTTAATTTAACTTTGATTCTTTGAATTATATCACCAACTATTGGCTTTTCAGCCACCCATGACTTAAACGCTTATTTGATATATAATAATGTTAAAAGAGATTTATGACTGCCATGAGTAGTAATACCTATATGCGCAAATAAATAAAATGTACAACTTCCCATGAGTTGCATTTACCTACTTGGATAGGTACACGAAAAGTTGATTTCAGAATTTTCAGAGCTCCTACGACAAAATTTGATGTATCTGTTTTTATTTATCATCGTGACTTTAGATATTCGTATAATATTTGGCAATTAAAGTGGCTTAAAACCGAAATATTTACAAAACAAAAAGAACAGGGGTTTCCTTATTATATGAAAATTACGATTTAGTGTGTACAATAGGCCAGCGTTTCATTGATACTACTCAAGAAATTTTCTCTCTACTAGGTTTCACAAGTACCTAGATTTCACTAGCAATAGGCTATAAGTAGCTTATTTAGTTTTAATTAAAATTTTAGCAGAAATGTCACAATGTTGCTTCATTTTGTTGGAAATCAATATAAAAAGTCCTTAGATAACATTGTCTAGTAGAAAATAATATGTAACATTCACGTGACTTTTTCTACTATATACTATATTATACCATGTATTAAATAGTTTCTTGCAAGCATTTTGTTTTTCTTATATTTTATATACTTCAAGTTAATTGTAGTGAACTAGGTGACTCAGTTGTCCTGCGCCGTGGAGCAGTGGGTTAAGACGCTGAGCTTTGGTTTCCTGTAGAAATGCGCTGGGGTTCGATTTTGACGGGGTGGATTTTAAGTCCCGGCTCTAGGTCCGGTGCCCACTCAGTATCTGAACAATGTGAGGAGCTGCGATAGGTAGTGAATCCCGGTGAAGAAAGCCAACTATCCGGTTAGGGGTGCCATGAGGCTGACCACATCTCCTCCCCGTGTCGGCTGGATGTTCGCGCAGGTCTACCTTGCGAAGTGGGCGTGAGGCCGACAGTCGCGTTTGCAGGCTCTGTGAATTATTGTTATTTTTAGGTGCTTAGATAGTTAAGCACTGCCCTACTGATCCCAAGGTTTCAGCTGTCGGTTTATGAATGTTCATAAAGAGTCAGTAAAGAATCCCTGCGGGACCAAATTCCGGCAGCTGATGTCATCCTGGCAATTGATGTCATGGACTAACAAAATATTTATTTAGTTGTTTCATTGCAACCATCTCCCCTTAGGGGGAAAGTGACAAATCAAGCATTTAAAAGCATGTTCTATATACTTGCCTTAATATCCCATACGACATTGCGAGGAGTCAATTATTAAATTTATCATAACAAAATTAATCAATATCTCTGAAACATTCGTGCCCAAAGTGTTTTATATAAATTATGCATTTTAAATAAATTTAGATTCCTTATGTAGTACTTAACCTCGTCTAGTTTTCCTATTATACAAAATTGTGTTTGGTGAAGTTGTTTTTATTTTACCCATCCGTCATTCCTAAATACTGATATATTTAAACCTTACAAAGATATTACTTTTCTCATTCCACACCGAACGCTTGGCAGTAGGAATTCCTTCATCGGTAAATGGTTTGAGTATAATCGTACAAACGATTATGAACTATTGGGACACAGCGTGTCAGCAGCAGCATGAATATTCTTAATACGTCACACTGGAATAAGAGTTTCAATTTCCCACGTGCAGCGTGTTTATTTAATTAAGCGGCAGGCACATATTCGTACTTTGCCTCCAGCTTGCTTCAGGCGGGAACAGATGAAAACCGAAACAGGCGGTAGGGGCAATCGATGAGCTTTAGATCAAAGATTGATTGAGTCCTAATGGGAGGATGTGGTAATGGGGGTCGTGCATTATTCAGGATGATATCGGAGTACACCTCCCCGCCCCTCTATGGTGACGTAATTCGTGACGCTTTGGACTTGCGGTCAGGAAACACGCCGATATCTGGTTGGCTAAACACACACATACATGGTGAGTTTACCTGCATTAAAGTAAATATGCGAAATTAGTAATTACTACTGCCCGTTGCCAGGGTGAAGGACATTTTTACATTTTGGTTTCCATGGTACCTACCAGCTTGTGACAGATAAGCAAAGGAGATATTTACATATTACTGTGTCTCATAGCCAGAGTAATTTCATTAGAGAGAAAAAACTGAATATAGCACTTCTTTCTTAAAAATATATGTACTTAAAATCCATGAGCGTTTTGGCGGCTGTCGTCAATGCATGAAAGTCAATGGTGGTGAAAGTAGTATCTACTGGTCTTTACGACTAAGATTCAGAAAAAATGTCACCAACACGAATGACTGAGATTGCTATGAACTGGTGAACAAGGTCTGTAATTAAAATACTACTAGAATCGTCATTTTCCTCAGTCCTCATTGCTGATAAATGCTGTAAAAATTCTATTAACTTAGACCTGGAATATTTTCCTATAGTTTGGTTTCGTATATAATTGAATTCCACCGTCTATGGTGCCGTATCCTATAAGATTGAAGGTTAAAAACTACTAAGCACAAATGTCATTTTGCTTCGAATTCTAATAACAGACAACTTTCACAGTAAGTATTATTTATATAAAATAAATGAAAATTCAGCGTAATGCGTTTTTTAAAGCCATATCGGACGATGAATGAAGTAGGTGGAATGATGCTCAAATGAGCATCACCTAACATTACCTGACTTTCATCTTTCAGGATAAAGAAAAGCTCCGGAAAAACCATAGCTAGATATTTCACCCTGACCGAAATTCGAACTCGGGATCTCTTGAACGTGAGGCAGACACGCTACCTCCTACGCTACAGAGGTAGGGTGGTCAGAGGGAAAGCGACGGAGGGAGTTTCAATATAAATGCGAATCAGCTTTTCCCCATCCCTGAGTTTAAGGTGATTACAACCACTGAATAGATACTGTTACGAATATATGTATTTAACTGTAAAATATGGTTCATTATAATGTCGAGGTGCAAGAAATCGATTTAAAATGCTATCTTTTTCAGGGGATCCCAGAAAACAAGCTATCGACAAGGAAAGTTTAGATGACATTAATCCCAATAAATAAACGTAAACTGCACTGAAAAGTAAAGTATAAAGTTCAGTTTTTGGAATTTTACATTATAACGCTAATGTAAACGCAGTTTCAAGAGCTTTTGTGAGTCTGTTTTCTTACGTTACTTAAACTCTTGTAAACCATTAGCATAAAGTTATTTTATAAAACCTTTAAATTATCAAATTCTCTCGCAATTTATTATACTAAAAATATTAATACAACATTTTTGTATCTCAGGGCCTGTTCTGAGAACTGAAATACCTGGAGGTCCAGTACTGAAGGACTGGGGTACCTTAGTGAAGACAGTGAACCTCATTCAACAGTGAAGGAAGCAAACATTTCTAACGTATTGATTGTTCAGACACTTCATAGTAAACGTTCCAACTTCAATCCAGTCACTTCATGCAATGCATCGTTTACCACCTCAACCTCCTTCCCTCCAGACTCCTCTCTCCAGAAAGAGAAGAATAATGAAATTGAACTCTCTTGCAACTTGCATACACTTACATTAATTTTTAGCGCTCATTTATGCTCCACAGATGAAAGCACAAATGAAAAATTAAATTGTTTCGATAATAAAATGAATAAGCTATCTTTATTTGTCTAACGCTTCTTCGTTCACAGAGATAACTATGGAGTACTCATCTCGGCAATAAATGCACATTTAATCACTCCTACTGATACAATTTTCTTATGGCAATTACTTCATTTTAAATTATTTTCTTGTTCCTGTAAAGGAAATGAAATTTCAAAGCTATTACATAGAGATCCACACCTACAAGATTTGACTAAGCCTACTTTTGTACGTCCCTAATTCCGTCTTACCTACAAAGAAATATGGTGTAAAACAGTTTCTGAAAGAGCTTATTTAGTTTAGCATGAAGTATATAGAAGAATAAGCATTTCTAAGTATAGTTTGTACAAGAGTTCATAAGTAAAGAAAGTCATGTGAGTGCAACACGGGATTTTTTTCTTTATTTTCATCTTCTAGGATTAAGTAGTTCTGGGAGACACAAAACACTTAAGCATAAGATATTGAGCCTTCAGGGATAGAAAACAAATGAAAGCAAGTTAAGTTAGCTTAACAATGGAAATAAGTGTATATTACAGACCTCAGGAGAATTTCAAACCTTTATGACCTTTGCACAATCCCAGAGAACTTCAGAACTCCCACCTTTATGTAACTGTTCGCAATACAGGTCATTTTGCTGTGTTTATTGTTCTGTTAACTTGTCTCGCAATTTGCATGAATTTAATGTTTTGCCTGAGGCTGTTTATTGATAATTGAACAGTACCATTACGGGAACGCTGAGCGGTGGTGTATACTGCACCATCCTGGGCAGTCCATTTTATAATTAGACTGACATCACAACTAAGGTGACCACAGCAATAACGCGCAACCAGCTCCTGTCACGTAGGGAACATATTCTAATGTCTGATTGGCTTAACTTAGATATGAATCGATTGTTACTGGATGGTAGTGGGTAGTACGAACTCTACTCCAGTCAGTGAAGGATTTGACCCCTAACGCGTTACTGAGTCCTTTTGTTATGTTTATTCTAATGGGGGTGGAGCGTTTAGTCGAGACAACTATCCTGCAGCGCAATCAAACTGACATCCAGTGCTTTTGTCCTCGTTTTCCCCTCTTCTCAAATATAAGTGGAATGTGTTATATTTATATTGGATACCATCTTTTGTGGTATGCAGATCATAGCTGCCGTGGTGAGGGCGCTGCGGACCCCTAGCACTCGTGGTACCTCTTACGTTACTAGAGGAACGAGCCCCTTTCTGATAGTGAGTTGTTCGGATTGGGTTGGACTCGAGGGGAGCAGTGGTTTCCGATTCCCGTGGGAGATCGGGTACGTCTCAGGACGAGGTTGAAGGAAGCCATTAATATTCCCGCGTACTAGCCAGCATAGCTAGTAGAAGGTGTGCTAGATCACCAGGTGGCTCCACCGAGATCATATCGGTAGCCTTCCCATTTTGGAGTTGGCGCGCGTAAGTGGCGTATCCACTTCCATCCCGTCTTGAATCCAAAGACCAGATGGGGGGGGGGGTTGTTAGTCTCTAGGTCTTGCCCTATGGAAAGCTCCACAGATGCGCCGGACGCCCTTTTGGGACATCTCGGTAACTCCCTGGTCGAAGGAGGCCCGGGTCCTTGGTCCTACGGGTCCAGGTCTAATGGGAGTAGATCCTCTGGCATGAATTGAATGAATTGAATCCAGAGCAAAGAAGACATCTAATGTGTACTCCTTACAATGTTTAAATTCAATGTTTCTTAAACACCTCGTTGTCTGAATGCACCCAGTAGGTACTATTTTGCACACAATAGAACAATTTTGTATCTTAAGCAATACAGCATATATATTGAAAACAACCTTTCCCTATATTTCCTTTGTATCATTGAACCGTTATTTTTTATTTTCACTTTTATTAAATAACTTTCCTTAAACCTCCAGGAAGGTGATTTTATCTGAGCTTTGACCCAAAACTTGTGATTCAGCTCAGCACTTCGTCTTCTTAATTTCTATACTGCGCACACGTTACAATTACAACTTTAAAATGTTAAAACAAACTCAGGTTTGTAATATTAGGGTAATATTACCTACTCATTATGTTGTTTTTAATAAACCTTTCTATACAATCTAAATTTGGGTTCTTCAGTATCATTCTGCTAGATTGATTCCACTGTAGCTTTCACTTAAATTGGCAATGTAGAATTTTTGTCAGCGTTTCTGACTAAAACGAGTCCATTTTTTTTTTTTTTGTAATTTACGTCCTCCAACGTTAAGTCATATCGGACGATGAATGGAAGGGTGAAATGGTGCTCAAATGAGCCCGGGGTCCATGAATCTTAGAGCTACCTGACATTCGTCCTTCAGGATAAAGGAAAACCCCGGAAAGAAACCTTATCCAGGTAACTCACCATGACAGAGATTCGAACTCGGGACCTCTTGAACATGAGGCAGACGTGCTACCATCTACGCTACCGAGGCGGGCAAGCCGAGTCCATTGTTGTACTTAAACAGTTTATATTTCCTAATTATCCCTCTTTCCAACAATTTTACAATACTCTTTAGTAATTTACTTTACAAAATTAGATTAGTTATTAACACCATTAGAACAATAACATTACAGATCACTTAAAATTTTTATCTGAATTATTTAGTTAGTTTATAGAAAAAGGTAATTACTATTCCTTCATACTAGAGTGTTTAAATAGCGAGTTGAATATTTGATTATTTTCAACTTACTGTAGCTCTATTCAGCGTATCAGATTTTTTAATATATATATATATATATATATATATGGAAATTAATTGTTATTTCAACTGGCCGTGTGAAGGCTAAAGTATGGAAAGATAGAGTCAGACTGAAGAATTCAATGCCATAGCCGGGCTTTGAACCACGAATTTTCTGTTTGCCGTCCAGCCGCTCTAACCATTGAGCTACTATGGCCAACGTGCCAACATGACATTAAATTCTCCAACTGACTCGTGTTTTTCCCAGTAAACCACTAGGAGTTCTCATAAACACATAGGCAACTACCTAAATGACGACTTACAACATGTAAGTGCTTTAAGGCCCGGGCTTTATAGTTCGGACCACTATTAAGTCAATTAATGGAAATTAATTGTTCTTTCACACTGGCTAAAGTATGGAAAGATAGACTCGTGTTCCAACTGACTGTACTACACGAGTCAGTTGGAGAATTTAATGTCACGTTGGCCATAGTAGCTTAATGGATAGAGCGGCTGGACGGCAACCAGAAGATCCGTGGTTCAAATCCCGGCTATGCCATTGATATCTTCAGTCTGACTCTAACTTTCCAATAGGTATATTTAACTTCAACATGGAAGAGGAAATGCCTGAACATTTCACACTAAACATTGACTTTTATTTTCTCTTTTAAAATTATTTTTCAACACTATGAAGTGTTTATAGCGAAGGGAAAATGAAAAAAATATTCATTAGTATTTAACCACACAAAAAAAACTTTTTATTGCTTGCATAAGCAATTACGATGCACATAAATAGTTATTGCCTATAGGTATATTAAGAAATTAGCTTACTTATATATCCGTGTGCTGTAATTATATCTTCAACTTTTCTTGAAATAATGCATGCACTCATATATTAAATTTCGACAACCTGATATAAGTACCTAATTCACATTAACTAAAATGTGGTCAATGGATGTAAACACAGCTTGAAGTATACTGTAGCATATATTCTACATACTCTAATTCAGAAAACGTTCTGCAGAAGCACACGCTGCACGATGTATTTAATGGTTTGTTAATGACTGGATTAAACTTAACGATCCTACACACATTAAATTATTTTTTGTTCCATTTTTTACCCTGTCTTTAACTCCAATGGACATGTTCGTGGCCGTTCTCCTTTGGAACATATCGAAGGTATTAACTCGTATTCGTTGGGTTTTGATCATTAAATCACGCACACATTCGCACTCTCATTCATACTTACAGACTCTGGGGAAAATGGGGAATCATCTTGGTCGGAGAAAAATCCCACCTTCACCGTCGGGAATCGAACCCGGGATCCCCAACATTAAATCACGAAAGTCATTAAAAGCACCTTTTCAAAACACGCATTGTTAACGTTTCATCTCTATTGTTAAGGAAGGTGCATCTTTTAGAGCTTGAGCTGATTTGTTAAAACTTTTTTACTGTCTGTCCTAAAAATAAACAAGAGTTTTAAGATTTATTTGAGCTTTAGCAGTTCCTTTTTAAAAATCAGCATTTAAGCAGACAGTTTCTTTTTTTAAATGCTCTCTACGGTGCAAGTTAAAAATTAGCTAACGGTAATCTACTTCCCTTCATAACAAGGGGGGAATTTCTTTCATACAAATTTTTGGTTCCGTTATTTAATTTGAAAAGGAATGAAATAATATTTTAAACCATGTTAAGTATTATGTTTTTAGATATTGAAGGCCGCTTTTACTATATGCGACACCGCAGGCTATATCAGTTCATTGGAAATGTTAACATGTATATAGAAGTAATGAGATCATTTTCTTATATCACTAGAGATCTTGCGTAATATTTTATACAAATTAGCATAAAACTGTACATCGCAAAGAAAACTTTGAATAATTGAGGGAAGAAAAGGACAGAAAATGCAGAGGTTCATTAGTTTTTGAAGCACGAAGTGTAATATATTTGTTAAACAAAATAACAGAAATATGTTATTTTATGTCAATTTTGACCAACTTTCGCAGCTGTATTACTTTAAACAACGCAGTAATTCGCTACCTTAAGTATTTAAAATTACAACAATTCAGCAGAAATTTGATTGAAACATCTTATTTATATGAAGAAAATATATAATTTATGATTTACCCACATTTTCAAGGCACAGTCTAGGTTTCCTGAGAATGTAGAATAAATCAAATGCTTACGTATAGGTATAAACTAACATTTCCAGGAGGACGCAATTCTTTCTTCCTGAAGAATTATTTCAGCATCAATAACTCTTACAAGAAGTCAAGTGCGGAATGTGTTAGGATCAAACCCCTAAGGCACGTGTCAGACAGTGTGTTATTTACCGCTACCCTCTCTTTCCGCCAATCAGTCTTCTCTCCACACACACTTGTTACTTTATGCTATGCCGAAGACTCATTATCTGTTTGGCTGAGTACAGGACTCAAGTGGCGGCGGTGTAGGTAAAAACAGTTGCCGGTCGAGTATTGAGCTTTACCTTTTGATCACTGGAGTGCAGAATATCTACTGTAGCTTGCGTGTACAGAGTGGTGATCATTAAGAAGAGAGATGGAAGAAGTGAAAGATGATTAAGGAAGAAAAAATAATAAAATAACTTCTAAAACGTCGCCGACTTCGCAGGGGTAAAGCTAAGAGTGAACTATATCTCACGTAGATGAAGCATACAGCTCTTGCTTGTAATTTCTTCCTTCAGAGGGTAAACGGAAGAGCGTAAAGCTGCTTAATAGTACGAAAAGACTTCCAATTTTGTAAATTAATGTATGTCTTTACGTTCTATATAATTTCATTATTTACTTATTACATTTTGTCTACTGACTGGTATATGCGCGTCTGACCAGACGAGTATTTCTCAAAAAGAAGATAAGTTCTGATATGTAAGGACATTGTATCAGAACTAGGATAATATAATATTATGCTTCGACCAATATATAATGTTATATTAGACATGCACATTAACTAACGATTCCCAGCTGATGCTGCATTCATTACTCTAAGCCAAGGATAACGCAAAAGGTAAATATAGTCATTCATGGATAGTGAGATAAATAAACACTATAACATTGAATTATGCTTTGTACGCACTTTTTGTGTAGATAGTATAATATTGTAAGTAAACTGCTGTAATAGGTTTGATGAACTTTATCTGTTTATCGGTTGCAATTACATACTGTTTTCATTTCAGTAAATTTTTCGTATCAGTCACGTAGTTCTGTTGTACCCTATGAGAGTATACAATTCTATGAGGGTCGAATCGAAGACCACATTGACTCGCTTCAGAAACACTCTAAACAGCTGGTTGCTCGCTTGTATACTTTAAGACATAAAAGATTCTGCTGTCAACAACCAGGAGGAAGAAAATCAGTCTGTCACGTGTTCGAGTGCTTGCTTGCTCTTTCTTTAATCATCTCGAAACAAAGCACGGTTGTGTTTTATTTCGGTAAGACCATGATGATAGTGAACTGTTTTTAAATTGCATACAAATTTTCTGGGCCATAAGCTTGTCGCATGAGATGTAGGAAATATAGTTTTAATCCCCAAAATTAATTTGGGTTAGGCAATGATCAGAAAATGACTTACTGCGATGTACTTCTTAGAGGCGATTACTGTTAAGATAAAAAAGCAGACATAAGAAAGCGCCACTCAGAGGCCTAAGCCTGCTCCTTTTATCTCCTCGTATGTTTGCAACAGGCATCGTTCTAATTTGAGAAGGATTATAGTAATGTAGCCCTGCTTTAGTTATATCTTTTTGGATCATGTCTCCTTATACACCAACTGTAGAAGTTTCACACATTACTAAAATTCGAAAATGTCATGAGTTAGGACCCTGGGGAATAATTAGCTGTTTTAGAACTGCAGCATTTGTTCGGACAACTTCCCTCTGGTCGCCAAGTAACAGATCGAAGCGATCGGCAGTAACAGACTGTGTAACCCTTGAACTTAACATCAGTATAAAGTAGGTATACTGGATTACGCGAACTCTCAGGTAAGTAGGCAGATATTACTGCTGAGAAAGTTTCATACTTTTGACCAAATCTTTGAACATGTTAGAACTTTACTAGGATACGAGATTAAAAGGCAGAACATATATAGGAAAAGTAGGATATCCATTCAATCTATGTACATAGGATGGAAGAAACATCATTGACATTACTTCATGGAATCTATCAGCTAATTACTACTACTTTGCTGTTGGGCAAAGAATCAGGTTAATATCCTCCTAAATAATGTTAACTTCATCAAAGAATTCAATTTTTGTTACAAAATCAGGTTTGAATCATATTAAAGAAACAATGAACCTAAGTTTTAAAATAAAGTAAGAAAAACGGCAAAATAATATTTTAAAAAACTCTACCCAAAACTCTTACACTTCCCATGTGACTGTATGGAGCAGATTTTTTTTTTTATTTACAATATACTTCTTCCAACTTTAAGTCATATCGGGCGATGAATGGAATGGATGAAATGATGCTCAAATGAGCCCAGAGTCCATAGAGCTTAGAGTTACCCGACATTCGTCTTTCAGGATAAGGGAAAACCCTGGAAAAAGCCTTATCCAGGTAACTTACCCTGACCGAGATTCGAACTCGGGACCTCTTGAACGTGAGGCAGACTCGCTACCACCACGCTACCGAGGCGGGCGTCTGGAGCAGATGTGAACCCTTAAATCTACAGATGGAAAATGGCTGTTTTAACAAATATAGAAGACACAAACATTATTAACGAATCAAAACGAGGGCATTAAGAACTCTAATACTTATGGATGTTACAAATGAATAGTGGGCTAATTAAATCGAATGTATAAGCATAGACTATCGCAATAAATAAAATACAAACCAATCTAAGTAGAAATTAGGGCAACCAAGCAAAAGATGGTCGGATGAATTCCCCTGCATGGCCTAATACGTGATATAGATAGTGATGATTTAAAATGTGCTTTACTGAAGTAACTTTGAAACTTAATTGTAGAGCTTTATATTTTTGCAGAAATACTACAAAACCAAACACATATCTTTACATAAGTAATTAATTACATAAAAACAATAACTAATTCTGAAACATGAAATATTTTAAGGCTTTCTTTCCTTTCCCGAAAATAAAATAGGTGTACTTGATAGGTTATTGAAATGGATAGTTTGTAGTCAAGGAAATATATGGGTTGGGAAAATTTAGAAAATAATTTACCTGAATTACTGTATAAGACATCGAACAGTGATTGTATAATGGAATCTTGGAATCAGAAAAAAAACTCTTAATTCTTTTCGTTATTTTTTTTTCTGACTTCTCCACTGTTGTATTATAAAAACGCTTTTATCCTAGTTTAGCATTGTGTCAGTTCATTTCAATTCTTGTAATATTTAAAATCTTTACGCATTTATTCAGTTCATTTTTAAAGCCAGTTTTGAAATTACAGAAGCATGTTAAATATCTTGAAATCCCCCTTTGGAACAAAAAGAACACTGGAGCGTATTCTAGAACTCCAACCGTTGCGTTGGTTGGAAGCAGAGGCTCCATCTCCTTAACCAAGGTTTACTCTTTATTTGCAGTAGATCAATTTTTCCAGCGCAATTTTTTCCCTTTCCGTTCATTTTTGTTTCCATTGCCACTCACGTATGCACGTAATAAAGTGTTAATATTATTCATCGCTTGGGGATCTCTTCGGTTATACATTCATCTCGCTGCTAGCGACGCCTAACGGTGCGGTTTGTCACGGATTGATGTCCGTTTTTACGGTCGTGATTCTTTTCGTGTGATACAGCTATAAAACATAGCCAGCTTCTGGCAGTTTACTTTCGCGCTTCAAGAACGGCAAATAATAAACACTTTACAGAAACACGTTTGGAGAGAATGTTATATACTTACAATGAGTTTAAAGCAAACAGAAAGCAGCCTTTTGCTTCGATATTTATTTAAGCCAGCTTATTCTAACTTGGATAGCTTTTAACAATTTAATGCATTTCATCTAAGAAAATAATAAACAAGCTTCTAAAACATCACTTTTAACAATATCCAAAACACATTCTAAACATACATCTGATGTTGCACTAACATGACTTTCCCTGTCCATTCTTCAACAAACAATTGTTACAAACATTTATTTCTCTATGTCATGTTAATTGAAATAAACATTTGTAGGAAAGGTTTTATTACATATCTACTTTAAGAACAGGGGTAATAGATAATACAATAGGATTAAGCAACAGTCATATATTTTAAGGACTGGTCGCTTTGAAATTCCGATCTCTTTACGTGATGAGAAGGGAAGAAACGAATAAACACTTCTCATCTGACAAAAGTATAAGTATTTGAAAATTCAAACGAATTACAAATAATATTTCAGAAAGAGCTAACTCCACAAAAAGAAACCTTTTTACAACCTTAACGAGATCTACATTTTTCGTTATACTTACTTTGGTCTATCCCTTACTGTTCACCAGTTATACAAAAGTCGTTTACTCAATATCATTAGAGCTTTTTTGAGAAAATCGACATTTTCGTAAATTGTTTCCACGTATTCTGAGATGGAGGATTTCTTTAAAAATATTCCTGTCGCTTACTTAGAATAAACTGAACCTAAATATCTAGTAAGCCATTTAACCTAATTTTCGTTTTTGAGTTACCAAAAACGTTCACTGACAGAGGCCTGTACGCGATACAAATGATTTATGGGTTAAGGAAGACTTAAAAGTGTTTTTCGGTAAAATCTTAGGATTGAGAACAAAGAGCAGCTTCTGTAGCTTTAGTACCTTGATTAAATTCAAAAAGTAGCTGTCAAAATGCTCTTTGTAGTCGATTGGATACTCTATTTTACTGACCTATATAGAATAAAAGGTATATAAGTATATGGAAACTAAACACACTGTTTTGTAAAGCACATAATACTCTATCGAATAATACAAAATGCATTGCCAAAACATTTTATTTTGCACATAAAAACGTTACCTTTCAAACAATGCCAGGATAATAAACGGCGTTGAAACCTAAGTTTGGTCTTTTCTGTTGTAATCGATTAACGTATTTCCTTCACATGAAGGAAGTTGTAGAAAGCTGTGAAGAGCGGCATGTTTTACGCTCTCGCCGAATTCCTTCTTCAGAGGCGTTGGTGTCGAGAGCGGAATGTTGACTGACCAGCAGACCAGCGATAGAGAACTTGTTCTAACTACAAGTTTCCGCCAGCTCAGTGATTGTGGGACATATTAATGTTCTTGTGAACTCAATAATGAGAGTAGATCGACAGAAAGAAAATGCAGACGGGAGAACAGAATTGAAACAGTATTCTTTATCTAAACACCTTTGTTCTCTATGACATCAAAGAATCTTGGATGTATCCATTAAAAAATCAGTAGTTCATAGTTTGGTTTTTCAGTTCGTCTACATAATTATCGTAAGAAAAGTGTAGTTTCAAAATAATCTAAATTCAAGCTCTACTTCAAAAGCATGATCATTTTAATAAATTCTGGAGGGTATTTGCTGTTTTCTCCTGCTGACTACTGTAGGTATATCTGTAAATTTGGTGCCATGAAAATATTTACCTCCAAAAATCGCGAAATGTATAACTCAAAGAATAAACGTTTCTGCGACCTTTCTAAAGACAAGTACATTCGGGTACATATGCTTTAATCTTACTACACCACAAAGAAGTTATTTTCTGATACGCCTTCAAATGTTCATAAGTATGCAAACTGCTCAGATTAAGACAGCTTGTTTTAGTTAAATTTAGGTTATCGTCACAACTGCGTCATAAATTATGGGGGTTACATCGTTTAGGGTAAAGATGGCGTTTTATAGTTTAGTTTTCTCTTAGTAGAGCAGACCTTAACACTTAATTTAACTACATAATTATGCATTTCTCTACAAAATTTACAGAAATTGATTTATAAACGACAGTGTTATTCTTATTAAAGTCAACATATAAGTAGATAAATTACTTTTTTACACTCTAGGTGGTTTTCCATAATTCGTTTCTACAGATGGTTTTTTATAACTCAGAAACTATCAAGATGCACAATTTTGTATGCTAATTTACGGCTATTGTAAATTTAAACCACGTACACCAGTCTTTATGCTATACATAATTTACTTTTATAAAGAATTGTACAGTTTTGCCAAGAAAGACTAAGGTAATGTAATGATATTTATAAAATATCTCTATAGAGAATATAATCAAAACCAAAATGTATGCTACAGATTACAGCTCAGCAAAACATATGCAGGTATTTAATGGAGTTTATCTCATAAACTCCATTCAGAAATATCTATACACATATGTGTATTTAAAGAAATTAATACTAGGAAATAATCCAACTTTCAGAAATTATACATTTTTGCTGTAAGTGTACAAATCATGCATATTATTCATAAGTTTATTTTATTGCCATTTATATATGATGAGTTATAAAATAATTAAGTTTTGTTAAAGAGGTGCACCACTCTCTTAAGGGGAGCTTAAAAGCCCTATCCCCCCTATTTTAAAATTGCCAAATTAAGGTTCACTTTTCTCTGGAACTACTACAGATATAAATGTGAAGCTTTTACAGCTGTTTCAGGCAATGTCTTTAAGTATGTGCATCTAGTTTATTTTCCTACAACAACCTTTTCTTTACTGTACTACATAAAAAAGTAATTTTTAAAACAATATTTCACTGATCAACACAATAGTAGATCCACAACTATGTTATAGTCTGCTTGATATTTGTTGAAAATGTGATATTAGTTATCTTGTATAGTTCTTGAAAAAAAGAAACTGTACCTTTGTAACAGAAACTGTATTTTACGGGAATATTAAAATGAAGAAAACAATTAAAGAAAAACTCAATTTTAAAATTCCAATATTTACTATTTTCTTTCTCACAGACGTCAGCCATCATAGCAGTAAAGGTACCAATCGCTGCAGCGTAAATCCCACTATAAAATAAGTTAAATGTCATATATTTAACCTCATTGGTTCAAAAGTTATGAATTTTTTTTAACGTGATGAAAATGAGGTTCCGATGCAGCAGAATTTTCAAAAATATATTAAAATATTTTAAGGCGTTCCTAACACTAAACTATAAATCAAAATGTTTAGAAAATACAAAACAAAAATGTAACCCTAAAAACAGAACATTTCATTTTTTAACCCAATTGACCTTTTAATGTCCCTTTAAAAGCTAAATAAAGTTATCCTTAAACACTGCTGCAACTACTTCTGCTACTGCTACTACCATTACTACTGTTACTGGTACTTATTCTACTATATACTATAGTATTCTACTACTACTACTACTACCACTACTATTACCACTACTGCTAATGATGATAATAATAGTAATAATAATAATAAGAAGAAGAACACAGGATGAACATTTTGTTAGAGATTATATGGAAACAGGCTACATGAGTTCTTTCTGTGAAAGTTTGTACTTGCTTCTGGTTGCCTGCGCCTCCTAACAGAAATTCTCGACGAGAGGTAAAACTCTTTGTTCTGCAGTACACAGATTTCTTTGGAAAAGAAGTAAAATCCCTCTTGTGTTGCAGTTGCATTCAGGGAATTAACCACGCAATTTTTTCTTCCCCTTTTTGCCTAGAAATGTTTTGTAGCGTCTCTTGTGGCGACAACTCCAATCGGCGCCCAGCCGTGAATTCTTGTACTCTTCCTCCACTCTAGGGCCAATTCCACAAAGCCAGAAATATCACTAAACATGAACGGATACTCTACAAGCTCTCCTCTAATTATCTTAATATTTCTTCCTCCCTTTGCATACGCAACTCATTTCTTTTCGACGGGGAACGTGCGTCCCTTTCCAGCGACGTCGGCTGCACTGGAAGTCATTCGTTTGATGAGCACAGAGCTCTTATGTTCGGCCCGAGCGGAGAATCACAAAAATTATGTTGGTAGAAATGCTTTTTCAATGCAGCGGTAAGGGTATTATGTGGTCTCCCACACCATACGCCCTCCAATACAAGAGAGGGTTTCAAGAAGGGAAGGGATGAGTAGATACGCCTCTCTACTTTTAGAGTTTCTGTGTGGCTCGTTAATTAAATCGAATTTCCTTTTTTAAGCACAACCATGCGTATTTCATTTTTTTTTCTAGAAAAATACAATTTGCAAATAGAGTAGAACAGCGACCTATATAGCAAACGTATCATTACCATCATATTTTCATAAGAGAAAACTACACATAGCTTTATGTTTCTTAAATCATTATTTTATTCCATGCACGGAATATTGCCGTGGTCGAGTGTTTGGACCGCTTGGCACTCACCAAGGTTGTCCGGGTTCGAGCCCAGGCTACCGCAAAGTGAGATTTGTGCTGTACAATGCGGTACTGGAGCGGGTTTTCTCCGGGTCCTGTGGTTTCCCCTGCCAGCATTCCACCAATTCTTCCATCATTATCTTTCCTACCATTTCATCTCGCCGTCATTCTGTCATCCAGTTCCCTCACTCTCATACCAGGCATCGGGCTGATCGCCCATCCCGGATTCTCCCTCACTGATCCAGAGATTCCCTTGCTCAACCCGCATAAGGGTTAAGAGGAACAAGAATGCCCTGACACCACGTAGTGCTATAACTGGGCAGTTAAAGAAGAAGTTGCGAATCTATGTCACAACTGGGCGGGGTGGCTTCGAGAGGTTTCGAGGTTCAAATCCCGAGGGGCGAACAATCTGACTGGGGTCGCCAGGTAAATATCAAATTGTATATTTAATCTTACGATCTAAAGTTCCATCTTAAGTGTAATACAAGTTATCCATAATGAAAAGGACTTCAGAGAACATTCCCGGTAAACTCGTGATACATTGCTTCATTTGTCCTGAACCATTACCCTTACAACATTACAGCATAGTTTAAGTAGCGTAAAATAAATAGAAAAAGGTATACGTATATACCTATACAGGGTGAGTCACCTAAAACTTGCACCGTAAATATTTCTGAAATGGTATGTGCTATTGATATGCGGTTTTCACGGAATTGAACTATAGGCAGGGGCTCACATTTTCAAATGATACACAGATTTTTATAATTTTTAGAAAGTGTATTTATGTACAAAAGTTACATTTTTTTAAATGGAACAATGCGTATTGACATTAAGAAAATAAAAGTAGAATAAATTAGAATGTCAATGGTGTTTTTTGCACGATTCTAATGTAAGTAGTTTACGAGAAATCGTCATTTGTACAAAACGGGACAATGGCTAGGACAAACTAAAGAAAAACAAGTGAATGAAGAAAAATGAGGATTCTGACAAGTAAACAAAACTGTACCCTCAAAGCCTGTGTTCAAAATGAGCACCACCACCTTCAATACAAGCTTCCAGTCTAGTATGTAAAGATTGCTGTACACGTTCTAGCATTTCAGTGGAAATTTCAGCGCAGGCAGCAGTAATACGCCGTTTCATATCTTCTGGTGTAGTTGGTATGTCCTTGTAGACAGTGTCTTTCAGCTTCCCCCACAGAAAAAAATCTAAAGGAGTCAAATCTGGTGAACGGGCCGGCCAAGGTACAGGTCCCCTTCGTCCAATCCACCGATTTTGAAACAATCCTTGAAGATAAGCTGTAGTAATTCGTGCACTATGGGCCGGACAGCCATCATGTTGATACCACAGATTCCTCCTAGTCTGAAGGGGAACGTCTTCTAACATCTGTGGAAGATCCTCTGTTAGGAGGTTGAGATACTTCTGTGAATTCAGTGTTCCTTCTATGAAAAAAGGGCCAATGATGTGATGGTTCACTATTCCACACCACACGTTCACACTCCATGGATGCTGACGTTCTACCTGACGCAGCCAACGAGGATTGTCAACAGACCAATAGTGCATATTTTTTAGATTTACTTGGCCATGATTAGTAAATGTTGCTTCATCAGTGAACAAGATACATGACAAATTTGGAGTATCATGTCTCAATGCCCATGTACAAAAGTTCACACGATTCTCAAAATCATTGCCATGCAGCACTTGATGGAGAGAGATGTGATACGGATGGAACTTATGACGATGGAGGATGCGGATTACACTTCTTTGACTGATGCCGCTTCCTCGTGCGATTGCAAGAGAACTAATGTGGGGATCTACTGCAACAGCAGCTAGAACATTAATTTCTCCTTGCTCTCCAGTTGCTCGTTTGTTTCTGGTGCGTTTTCTAGACGTTATACTACCACTTTCACGTAATTGGTTGAAGAGGTTCACAAATAATTGACGAGATGGTTGACGTCTATTCGGATATGTTTCCAAGTACACTGTACAAGAAAGAACTGCATTCTTTCTACATTCACCATTAACTATGAGCATATCTGCTTTTTCTGCATTGGTAAATACCATCTTCCAAGCACGTCCTACTGCTTCAACTATCACAAAATAACTGCCAGTGTAGACAAAACACATTGTAAACAAACATAACAACATCCTAACCTAGCAACTAAGCAACTGAATGGAACAAACAACTGCCGGTGCGTTCAATTTTCAAATGACGATTTCTCGTAAACTACTTACATTAGAATCGTGCAAAAAACACCATTGACATTCTAATTTATTCTACTTTTATTTTCTTAATGCCAATACGCATTGTTCCATTTAAAAAAATGTAACTTTTGTACATAAATACACTTTCTAAAAATTATAAAAATCTGTGTATCATTTGAAAATGCGAGCCCCTGCCTATAGTTCAATTCCGTGAAAACCGCATATCAATAGCACATACCATTTCAGAAATATTTACGGTGCAAGTTTTAGGTGACTCACCCTGTATATGCCCGCCTCGGTAGCGTAGATGGTAGCATGTCTGCCTCAAGTTGAAGAGCTCCCGAGTTCGAATCTCGGTCAGGGTGAGTTACCTGGATAAGGTTTTCTCCGGGATTTTCCCTTATACTTCAAGACGAATGTCGGGTAACTAAGCTCCATGGACCCTGGACTCATTTGAGCACCATTTCACCCAATTCATTCACCGTCCGATATAACTTAACGTTGGGGCGGACGTAAATTAAAAAAAAAAAAAAACTATATATTTGATTTTTGAAGTTAAGGTCCTCCAATGCTAAGCTAAATCGTGTGACGATGAATGATATGGGTGAAATGATACGCAAATGAGCCCATGGTCCATAGGGCTTAGTCACCCGACATTCATCTTTCAGGATAAGGAAAATGTTCTGGTCGAGATTCGAACTCGGGACCCCTTAGACGTGCGGCAGATATAATTGTTTGATGTATAGAAGTACGTTTTACAGCCCCATAAATAAATTGAAATGTGCATGCCTTTTGTCGAAGATGATTGTTGTATATTTAAATTATCTCTTAAATTTCAGTTGACAAAAAATGAATTCATAAGATTACGTCTTAAATAAGGTTTCAGATATCTGCCAACCACGAAATAATCGGAGTTATCTAACGGTATAACATTGTCACATGCAATATCACAAGAGGCTTTGAAATTATTAAATAAATTCACGGGTGTCCAACAAAAGCCACTTTTACGTGATCGGATGTTAAATGTCACAAATAAATATTGCCGTTATTATAAAAAGTATTCACAATAAACTACTTCCTATTTATAAACTCTGCTTAAAAACAGTCGCACATCGCGACGTAGGTAATGTATAACTACCAAGTGCTGAATTATGAGTCAATACTTAATGTCGAAAGCAAACATTACATTAAGATAATAAATATCAAACCTTTGAAGAAGAGCTCAATTAAATGCACCACGCTTGACCAAATATTAAAACTCTCATTCTGCTTTGAGTCTTCCGTAATGAGGAACGAATACCAGAGGATGCGTAAATCATAATTTATAATTATTGTTTAATAATTATTGCTTCTTTTTTATACGAAAAGAACGGTAATGGAGCCATGATTCGTTCTTAAATCTACCCTATATGAGTGAAGTAATGTTCAAAACGAGACCAGGAAAGTTGCCATTGGCACTATCAGTGAAGTTATCATACCGGATAATTAACTGTCTGTAAGAAGTAAACAACCAGTAATGAAAAGGCAGCTTATCATAGGTAAAATTAGATAACTGACAAAATGCACTTAGTTGAAATAACTAAGCTCACTGTAGCAATCAGTCGTGGAAGATGAAACAGCCCAGGCTGTGGTAGGGTCTTTGTGATGTTGGGGAAGGCCATTCACGCAACCAGATTTTCATATTCATTTTGCATAGTTCATAAGTTTAGCGACGATTGCTGTTTGAAAGCAAAGGGGTTACGCAAAGCACATTATTTGCCAATTGTGCTAAGGGTGGTATACTCTTTTCTTAACAGTGAAGATTTACCTTTCAGATAGATTTGCCTTTAAGCAGAGGATGAGAGCGACGAGAGATTTATTAAAAAGGAAACTTTTGTATACCCTTAAGAGATTGCAATGTAGTGTTCTATGAGGTGAGAAAACTGTCCAACATTGTCGTCGGACGATTTGGATGATAACTAGGGGAAAGGGATCGGAATACAAAAACCACACAGCTATCTGAAATAAGTTGCGGGGACAAAGAGGAAAGAAAAAGGGAGGATTGGAGAGAGAAAGAGAGAGAGAGAGAGAGAGAGAGAGAGAGAGAGAGAGAGAGAGAGAGAGAGAGAGAGAGAGAGAGAGAGAGAGAGAGAGAGAGAGAGAGAGAGAGAGAGAGGCTGGTTATACCGTGAAAAACATGAACTTGTACAAAAGGCTTTTATTTCTTAATTTATATTTTAAAATATGTCATATCAGTTTGATAGGTGTATAAGTATGTTTTAACAGGTAATGTGAAAATTTCAGATTCGTAACTTTATTGCATATGCCCTTTTCAAGAGTAGGAGGAAGAATATAGGAATTGTAACACCCTTCTTGAAAATATCCTTACTATTGTGCCATTATATCTGAAAAGTGCGGCAGTTATTTAAAAAGTGCTAACAGAAACTATAATGCAAAATGTTAAATAGTAAAGTTATATTATGTTTAACAGCTAAAGAATGAAAATATAAAACACACAAATAAATAAGTTTTATATGTTTCGTTTGTATGAACCATTTAATGTATTACAATCTTATAGTGAAGATGGTGTTTTAAACTCTTGAAGGGCACTATGAAATACACTCATATTCATATTTCGAGACTTTGTATCTCTTCAAACCGCGAGTCTTGGGTTCAGAAGCCGGAACGTTGACCACTCGACCATAATAGCACCTTAAAAATCATTAACATTTTATCAAATACTATAAAAATGAATATTTTTAAGCAAATTTTATTCCTGTTGTAATCAGTGAAAGCCCTTGTCATTCAGAAACCACCCCCCCCTCCCTCCCCCCCACACACACACACACATGCATACATATATACATACAGAATATAAACTGCATATTTTGCTTATTCGCTATTTATAGTCACAACATTTTATAAGTTTCATAAACTTCATTTAAATTTCTTTCACTTTAGAAAACTATTTAAAAAACCAATGGTCATAAATAATGCTTTTCTTTTCAATTTATGTTAAAGATTTAAAAAGACTATCTATTTTTGGCACTGGTATCAGAGCTATTTTGTACACCATTGCTTAAAATGTTACACAAATTGTCGAACTGCGTGAATGACCTTACTGTAGACAGAATACAGCTCTAATAATGTGTGCTGCAAATCATTTCGAATTAGTATTTCATTTAGGTGCGAAATCGGCATGAATACAAACATTGTTTTTAAAAACGGGGGAAGAGTCTCTATGTTTAATGGATGTGAAAAACTTTTTCACCCTTCGATTGTAGTCAATACGTCAAAACCCTCGAGTGAAGCCATCATTTCTCCCACCCTTCGCAAACTGGTTATTTTAAATTTTAATTGCTTTATGCCCGCCCCTCTCGTCGCTTAAAAATGTGCATTTAATGCATACGCTACCAGCAACGACCGCCATTACAAAAATATGACGATCGCTAGGCGCGCGCAGAGGCTAATGGCCTTCATAACATTGTTGTAGCGTTACAATGTATGTATTAAATTGAATTTAAACGCGGGGTTAATGGCAAGGCCATGGCGTGTGAAATGTAATAAGAGAGACGTCCATTAGAAGGCCTAGCTAGAGGCGCCCGTATGTCATGTGTTTAGGAACACGTACACGCTAGCACCTCCAGGCTTGCCAACCCTGATGGCGCGAATTATGTAATGCTATTATCGCTTGCGATCTGTTTTTGATTGATACGCCGCCAGTAACGCAATTTCCAGAGGTTTTTTTTTTTTTTTCGTGGTACTTGTTTGAGATGCGCATCGTGTCACACGAATAAAAGCATTATTCGCGATTGTTCTCTATAGTCATTGGATTGAAGAAACCAACATAGACACTTTTTTCTGTGAAAGACTGCAGAAGGTATGGAATCTAATGGAACTAGGAGAATTTCTGCATCCGCGTGGCAACGAACCACGCCTGCAACATTACATTAAACACAAATATCCTTAACGTACTACTGTCTAGGTAGCATGCCTTTCGAAATATAGATGTTGCTGTTTTTTTTGTTGTTTTTTTTTTGTCATTTACGCCCTCCAGCGTTAAGTCATATCGGACGATGAATGAAATGGGTGAAATGGTGCTCAAATGGAGCTTAGAGCCACCCGACATTCGTCTTTCAGGATCAGGGAAAACCCCGGAAAAACCTTATCCAGGTAACTCACCCTGACCGTGATTCGAACTCGGGACCTCTTGAACGTGAGGCAGACACGCTACCATCTACGCTACTGAGGCGGGCATGTTGGAGGTGGCTAGTAAAAACAATTTCATCATGAATTTCATACGACCCTCACTTTTTATAATCAATCATTCATAATTTTCTACAAAATACAAACTCAAGCTCCTCCAGTCTCCATTCTTTTCCTCTGTCTTCGTTTCTGTAGACGTGGTCCATTAGCGCCGCCTAGAAAGCAAACATATATACAATCATATTAGCAGGAGAGTTGAGAGGCAATGTGAATGAGAGTACAACTCGTTCAGAGAAAATTAATAAAAGAAAATGGTCTGCGCGACGGATGTAACAGGGAACCTCAAAAATTTGCAGTGATATCTCAATAACGAATTTTTGGGTGCAATGTGATAAGTTCCCTACCTATTCAGTAATGAAGGAAGTGAAAATAGTTCCAATGTCCCTTGAAAAATTGCTGCCTAACCATAAGGTTGCCCCCCCCTCCAAAGTTAAGCATTCAAATGTTCATTTATAGTTACAAGATTTTCCGATATAAAGAAAAGGGAAACCACGAAAAATTGCGGACTTTCAGGCAAGTCCTTTCGGCGACGCTTAGAAAAGGTCAAAACTTATAACGCGAAATATTTGGAAAACGACTAGTGTTTGACACAAATAGTTTAATGAAACCCAAATTTATCTGTGGTAAGTTTTCGACTAACTGCTAAGTTTCTCTTGCGGCCATTTTTATAAAATAACAAAGGTTTATGTATACAAAGTGTAGTAGGACGTGCTCCGGAAGTTCCATAGTTCGAGATAGACGCATTATTCAGGCTCGAGCTATGACTTCAGGATTGGTCGCCCTGGAATCGTTAGGGAGCCCGCACTTGCAGCCGCATATTGTCATCTGGAGGCCTTTTGGATCTCCCCTTCCATCTCTTTCTCCCGAAACATAGCTGTTCACAGCCGAACAGACAGACAGTAGAAAATATGTTAATCAATATATTGCTTTAATGTTATTCTGCTTACATTTAAGTATTAAAACTGATAAAAACCACGTTAATTTATGGTTTTTTTTTTCGTATTTCCGTATACCTAGAGATTCTCCTTAAATGAAAAAGATATTAATATTGTACCGCTTAAAAGAAGCGAATCTGAATTTAAACATGGGGTAGGTATGTAATCTCCTCTTATTAATAAATAACAACATTCGTTTATAATAGAAATAAAATGTGCAAAATGCTATTCGTGTATAAGTAGCCGTTAAAGAGCAATTGATATTCGCAGAGATGTGGTGGAAACACATGTTAAGGTCGGGATATCCTGCACCATGGGGTCAGACCTCCCGCCCTCAACATGTAACATCCCGCTGACTCACTGTACGGCTGACATGCATGCTAAATGATGACAAATGTCAGGGGACCCGGGGAAAAAAAACAACAGGAGGTTCATCGATCTTCACAAGAGTCCTGTACCGCCGCGCCGCCTCTAATCACGTTACTCTCAAGTTGTATCCAGTCGCGATAAACTGCTACAGCAAAGATGGATGTGACTTTGTGCATATCATATGATCCAACACATCAAACTTTTGAAATATCTGCAGATAGATATTTATAGATGGGTCACTAATAATTAAAGTATACAAATCCTCTGCAACAAAATTAAAACGTAAAGAAATTTACCGGTATTTAAAATTACCGGAGACTTACGTCAAGAATAAATACCATTTATCTCTAACTCTGTTGAAACATTTTATAGAGGAAACATTAAAGGACTAGAAAAAGAAATATATGGGAGTTAAGATTCATTAAAAATTTATTTCCACTTTGCAATATCCAGATAAGCAAATTATTTTAGCTGAGGAATTTATGATTTAAGTAAAATATATTGCCAGGAAATTTGCTGAATAATAGGAAAATCTCGACACAAGGTTAATTTTAGATACGATTAATTGTACTGTAATACCTATGAAAGATAAAACAAGATTTTATAATTGAACATAATAAAATTGTTGATTTTGGAAACATGTAAATAGACAGTAATGAAAAATAATCATAAAAGATGGAAGAAATTATACAGAAATAAAGAACATCTAGAGAACAGAAATTATGTGATATCAACGTTGAATCCTATGTTATGTAACAAAAATGTAAAAAATCGTGTTAGGTGAGAAACAATCTCACAGTTCGCCTATTAGCCGGATAAAATCACAAAAATACTCAAGATCATAGTGGAGAGCGTCGACAGGAATTAAACAAGGGACCTTTCGAATGCGAGCCTCAAACGTTACATTCAATCTTCTCTCACAGTTTATGGTTTTGGATTAACAACACTCTGATTGCTCTCAAGAAAAATCACATTTTTTCTAATTCTTGAATGCTATGTATGTTACACTTTCATTTAAGAACAGCTGAAAAGATTTTTGTGAAAAAAAAAAAAAAAAAAATAGAATTACGATGAACTTAATCCTTATGTGACGCATGTTAGTGAGTGGTGCTTAGGGTTCTCTAAATGATTTAAACGTAACTTCAGAGTTCGTCATTTTCAGTCCCTTTAAATTATTTTAATCCCTTTACCAACTGATGTAAAGCAGTGGTCTAGAGTAATAAATTGCATTAATCTAAGAAATTTTAAATGTCTTTCACTTTTTCCTGAATTCTTTTGCTTAAAAATTTTAAGAAATTGTCTTGGTTCAAATGTAACATAAAGCAATAAAATAAACAATAGTTCCAGATTACTTTTTTAAAGAGCAGATGCAGTGTATTGCGAGGATTCGTCGGAATTAATCACGTATTTAAGCTTATTCGTTATTTTCAGTCATTACGTTAATTACATTTCACAACAGCGTGTTACAACTTGCCATTTAAATCACGTTACATTAAGTCCAAAATAATCGTAGCTTAACGTGCAGTAACAAACCTAAGGTATCAATCTTTAGTATTACTTCCTTTGGAAGAGAGGTAAAGCCGGTGGTCCCGTGTCGTAGATTTACGACACTTAAAAGAACCTCAAGCCTGATAAAGTGGCCTCTGAGCAAAAGTAGGTAGTTTTATGACCAACATAGAATAGAACACTGAGAACCACAGCAATTACAGAGCATCCACATTCTTGCATACTTTTAGATTTCATAGAACTTGTATAGATCAGACATAACACACTACAATAGAGGTTTTGCTAAGAGCCATACGACAATGTGTTGCTACAAAGTGGAAGGTCTTGCGTTCAGATTGCACAACCTGCTTGCTAGGTAACTTTTCCATCAAATGCCTCTGCGGAAATATTAAGTTGATT
This sequence comes from Mantis religiosa, assembly GCA_030765055.1. Lineage (NCBI taxonomy): Eukaryota > Metazoa > Arthropoda > Insecta > Mantodea > Mantidae > Mantis > Mantis religiosa. The sequence continues at coordinate 269,653,806 of CM060948.1, forward strand.
GAATTCTAAACACATCACCTAGAAAATTGACACCATATAGCATGAGACGTATACCTTTAAATGAACACTCAATATTATGTCATCTTAATTACTTGATCCAAATGAGAGTTCTAAGTGCCTTGCTTATTATAGAATTTTGCTGAAAGACTGCATACAAATAAACAATATACATAGTATTTATAGTAAGTTTTATTAATAACAAAATATCAATGTTACGAATATTTAAAACATTTTTGTTGCAATTTAGGTATATTAAACTTTCGGATCATCTATTTTCATCACTGTGTAGTTTCGTCACATAGCTAAGAAGGAAAAGGTACAAATACGTTTAATTTTGATTATATCTCAAAAAGAGAGGGGAGGGATAAAAAAGAGAGAAGAAACTAATGCGAGGTAGACATATGTAGGTTTTAATTGGTATACCTCAGGTGAAAAATGCTTGTGAGATAATTGTTTTTATTTTGTGGCATTTATCGCTGTATATTTACCTTAAAAGCTTTTTTTTTTTTCAAGTAAAATATGTTTAGTTTTGTTCCCTCATTGAGAAATGTGGTGTGTGTGTGTGTGTGTGTGTGTGTGTGTGTGTGTGTGTGTGTGTGTGTGTGTGTGTGTGTGTGTGTGTGTGTGTGTGTGTGTGTGTGTGTGTGTTTCTGTTAAAAATAACCAACTCTTTTCCTTTCCGAGTTTATTCTTCTTTATAAAATACGACAGCAGTGAAACTTCTGGTTGTATTTTACACATAAAATAAAACCTTTGCAGCATGATTTCATTAATATTCATTAGCACAAGCGTTTAAATGAATTAAAGGCAGCATTTTTTACCTGTTTGTGGTAACAGCCATAGGAAGCGCTATCCCATTTATGGAACACCTGATGTGGATCAATAACCCTCATATTAGATTAAGCTAGTTTACTCCAGGAATGTATCGTAAAACTAATTTCAAAGCAGGAACTTTATCAGTGTACATAAAACCAGTTTTGTTTAACAAGCTAGGCTGTAACGCGGGGCATCTCTGGCGCACGTCTACTCCACCCCCTGGAGGTTCCCCTACCCCTCGCTACGGCTAACATAAACAATGGCGCGTTGCCATAGCGACACAAATATTGGGCCTGATACTTCTCGCAACATTAGTCAATTATTTATCTGAATGCCTCGTTATTCGCCATATAATTTTTAAGCCAATTTGAACAAAAATTTTGCTGCAGCAGATAGGCTTCGCATAATTAACAGTTGTTTCTCATCTGCCGGATGGACGGACAATATTTATCGTGAATTATGAAGTGTAGAGTAATTAAAAACATAATCCACACTTTTGCTGATTTTTATTTAACATTTTTCATTATGTGTGATGCAATGAATTTGAAAAGAGAAATATGCAGGTAAAAAAAAATTGTCGTTCGATGTATAGCATTCTGCTACATCTACCGGGACCATTTAGCTAATGAATTAGTGAGCAAATTAATGCAAGAATGATAAGAATTCGAACCAGTCATAACTGTCTATCGCTGTAATGTTATAATTTCGATTGTCATTTTCATTTTATGGTAGCATTTGTTTTCAAACAAATTCATTTGAATAGTGCAGATAGTTCGTTGTAACTTCACTAATGTTATTGGCTGTTCATCAGCTGTATTCATTAATGCATTTATCAATTTCAAAAAGGAAAAATAATACAACAGTAGGTATATTTCTGTGCTGAAGGTTTTTTCCTGAACGGGCTAAAAGGCAGAAGGGATGCAGTTCGATGCTGCAGTGAATACATATATGGCTTCACAAATCAAATTATGTTGGTACCATTTCTGAGATTATACGCAGTTTGACTGAGTTTCATTTACTCGAAAACTCTTTAAAAGAGGGTTAATTGAGTAATAGAACTGAAAAATTGTGATTGTCAAATTGTTTATAGCTACCGATTGCATTGTAATTAATGCCGACTCTCTTGCTTCAAAGGGGATAGCTATTTGTGACATATATTTTGGCAGTACTCTTAAAAGAATTTTTTGAAACTACAATGTTCGTCAATCTCTTAATGAGCAAACATCACAAATAGTTGCGACTTAGCAGAGACTGCGCTGCGATGGATAAAGTGTGCAAATAATGAAATGAAATGTGTAGTGTTTAACGCCCGCTTTTACTACATGCGGCACCGCAGGCGATGATATTGATGATACATGAGATGAAGATGGAGCACCGGTGGAATGAGATGGCGAGGGAAACCGGAGATCCCGGAGAAAACCCGCCCCAGCGCCGTGTTGTCCATCACAAATCTCACTTTGCTGTCTAAATTGTGCAAGGTACCTATTATAGCTACATAAGTCATTTAATGTTTCCATCCGCGCAATACCGGTGCTTCTATTGGTCATCAACCGTAATATTATTAATAGTTTTATTTTTCTACATTGAACATATATATGTAAAATAAACACATATCTTGTGGTATAGTCACATGTTACGTTTTGTAATTTTCTTCCTAGTCTTATCTAAATGAATTAGAAAGTGCAAATAGCTGTAATATTTACTACGAGTACTTTAAGGCACAAAAATATTTACGTTAGTGCAAAGATGATAGAAGACAGAATTAACTATTGCGCAGTTGCAGAGAATCACCTTATTTCTACTGTTGTATAACAGAATATACAGTTATTCACCTACAGTATGTGGAGAAAGTATTCTACCAGGTACGTCCAGAAAGTAAGTTTGTTTGGTAATAAAATTAAATTGTGTATAGACATAGAAAAATTATTTATTGCACTAAATTCTACAACTCTTAAACTACTTTTCCACGTAACTGTCGAACTTTTGCAGGCATTTGTCATAGCGAAGCACAAGTTTTTTTATACCTTCATCATAGAAGTTTGCCGCCTGTGTCTTCAACCAGTTGGAAACATTTTCTTTTAGCTCTTCGTCATTGTTGAAGTGTTAACCGCCAAGGAAAGATTTGAGATGCAAAAACAGATGAAAGTCGCTAGGAGCGAGGTCAAGGCTGTACGGGGGGTGGTCAAACACGTCCCAGCCAAATCCCTGTAGGATGTTTTTCGTCGCATTTTCAGTGTGTGGTCGTGCGTTGTCGTCAAGAAACACAACACCTTTTGACATCGTAAATTTGCCGATAAGTTTCAATTGGTTTCACTTTCCTAGCATTCAGAAAACGAATCACAGATCTGATTTCAGAAGCGGCGGGATTTTCAATCAACACCGACATTGTAAACAAGCACAACAAAGCGTACGTGGCTGACAGCGATCTCACGAAGTCGGATGAATATCAAACTTCGTATTTAAATCCATTGTCTTTCAAAAATGAAACTTATAATAGTTTCTCACAAAATTCCAAACGACGGGTTATATTGAAACATTTCGGCGATTATTTTATTTTCTTAAAAAAATATGAGTAAAGAAGTAAATTAGATGGCACCATAGCCGAGTAGTTGGGCTGCTTCTCTTGTATCAAGGTGGCCCGAGTTCAATCTCAGAAACCGCAACTGGGGTTTGTGATGGACGAAGCGGTGTGGATGGGCGGCGTTTCTTTAGCTCCCCGATTTCCTCCAGTACCATTGCTCCATAACTATGTTTCCGATGCTACATTCCCCTTCATTACAACCCTTCTCATACTTTAGGGTTAGGGAGCCTGGTTGGCTGTGAACTGGTATATGCGCTATTTTACCTTAGTGTGGACTGAGGACGTTCAGGACGTATCCGCAGGGAGGGGGTTGTCGATCTCGAACTGACAGGAAACCCGCTGTCTGGTCCTCCAACACCATCCCATCATTTCCTCCATTCGGCACTATAGGCCCGGGCCGCAGTGCCTAAATCCTAGGACAGTAGAAGAAAGAAAAACAAATTAGGAATAAAAAAAGTGAAAGGTCATTGGAATATACAATTCTTTTAAATAAAAAAGTTTTTCGTAGCAACAGAGGTTTTTAGGATAATCAAGGTTTTATTCTTACATTAACCCAAGTTTAAATTCGTCATCTACTATAGAACAATTTGAAGATTTTTTTCAATCGTTTTCTTTCCCCTCCTTTAATTTCGTCCTGAGCACCCTGATAGAGTAAACAGAACATTATTTCGGATTGCTGTAGGTATGCAGCTAGAATAGAATTGCCTTGGAGAACATTTAACGTAAATAATGCAGCGTAGATGGTCGGTACTTACACATTTTATTAAAATTTTTAAGTATAAGTTAAACATACTTTGATTTTTGAGAGAGAGAGAGAGAGAGAGAGAGAGAGAGAGAGAGAGAGAGAGAGAGAGAGAGAGAGAGAGAGAGAGAGAGAGAGAGAGAGAGAGAGAGAGAGAGAGAGAGAGAGAGAGAGAGAGAGAGAGAGAGAGAGAGAGAGAGAGTTTAAGTGTTGCACGTCAGACTTTTACCATACAAGCTCCGAAACCGCGATGTCTACAATGACGTCGTATTATGTGTTTTGTATTACAGCCGATACGTATGTAGACCTTGCAAGCACATAAATGGTTTTGGAGCATGTTTCAAAAGCTATTAAGTGAGGCTATTTTAATTCTTTAGAATTACTACTCGCATGTGTAAAACAATGTGTCTAATATGTTCCGTTTGAAATAGCAGAGCAAGTTCACTTCGATTAAACAATAATTTATACCTATAAAGTTTATGATAAACTCCAAATACCAACTTTCAAAAAAGTAAGATTTTTTCTTTAAAACTTGAATGAAGCAGAATCAGCCATATTTATGGCTATCACTTTTTAACTGCATATAATTCAGACGTAAAAATTTGGAAGCCTCTAATTTTAATTACAATTCCTATACATTTCTGCCGATCACAGGCTTATGAAATCGTGACATTTATCATCTGTCAGAAATTATGTCTGTTGCAATAAACTTTAAGAAAGAACATTTATTTTCCTAGAAAATGTTAAAATGAAGCCTTCTGATAGTGATTTATGTATCAAGTCCGCTAACGTTTTTTTGTAGTCTGTTTAGTTAACTCATGTGCACGTCGACCGCTGCCTTTGACGAATCCTTATAATCGTTTTAAAACCCCGGCCCTCCTTCTCCCAGACCTTTCTGCAAGGTTGCCACCTTTCTCGATACGTCATGGGTATCGTACGAGGTTTCGTCTAAATAAATTATCTTTATATCCATTACTGCAAAACTTCCTTATTTTTGACAAATATATATCGCCAAGCTACAATTCTACTGGATTCCATAATAACCCTTATGTTATTCAAAGTGCGGTATTTGAAACCTAGCTTCTTAGGAGGTCGCGCAAAGTGCAGTGCCCATAAGCAAAATCATAAATTTCTTGCAAATGTGCAACCAATTCGTCTAAGGTGGGCGCTCTCCCTTTTGCATAGAATCTATAAATTTCTCGAAGAATTAAATCGCATGTGAAATTATCTACTTTAGAGAAACGTTTCCTTTTGTTTTCACACTTGATCGGCGTCTTTGGTATTCCTTTCGTCACAATATTTCTTACTGTATTTCTGTAAATACCCAGAATTTATCATCAGGCTCATTGCACGACCCCTTGCCAAGATTATTTTTCAGCACATATTTATATGTGTTCAAAACAAGCGCTTGAATTTCTTTAGAAAGGGTTCCCGTTATAACTTTGTTTTTTGAGTACTATAACTCGGCCCAGTTATTCACACCATTTTCATCACTTCGATTATTTTCACTTGACTGAAAGTAATCTACTACTTCTACCACTGCATTTCCCTCCCACGGTCTCCACATCGTGACGCACAATTAATTTCTGCACGTAATGAAACAGATCAACTGGAAGTTGGAACTTTGGCAACTGAGACTCCACGTGGAGTAGACATGCGACTATCATTTCAAGAAAATCAGGGTTACTATTGGTCATCAACGACAGTGTTCCATTTCTGAAGTGTGGAGATAGATTTATGACGGTCATTAGTGGGCGAGAGGGTAGTTTCCTTTGAGGGGTAACTGCACTCGCGTTCACTAGACAGACTCTACGTGGCGTACACAAAAGTTTTTAGTAAAACCGCTCTAAATTATCTATAATAAATAAAATTAATAACTCTAATATAAGTAAGTACTATATAAATAAAGAAGCTGTAATCATTTGCTGACATATTCAGCCACCTGAAAACCATACGAGTACTACGAATCATATCCATATCTCCTAGGAAGCAATACATGATGTGGATGAAGATGGCAGTGCTTATTCTGAGCGCTCGTTTCTAAACAAGCTTGTGACTGAAAATATCGGTGTAAACTCTCGGCAGTAATATGAGTATCCATAAATTGCACTTAAAGAATTGGTAAAATGAAGTCAGTGTTTGCCTTGTAAACGAAGATGTAATATCGACTTATTTACCTACATTAAAAGTCAAACACTCACTATGTAATACTCAAAGCTTAGTACTTATTTAAAATAAAATAGTGATACAGGTCATAACTAACATATAAACAATGTTAACTTATATTTCTTGTTTTATGATCAAGTATTTTGTTTAAAACGCTGTTAAAATAGCTATAACGGGCTGCTAGCATCGGAATTTTATTAATTGCGCCGCTAAGAGTTTTTAAGGCGCTGCAGGCTAACAGTCCGACGTGCATCTGTTTTAGAGAGCTTGAACAAAAGCGCAATGTTGATGTTCTGGCTTCAGTTGAAAAGAAAAACAAAAGAAAACCATGTTGTGTTCATATTAACTAGTAGTATATCTCTTTTTCAACTTGAATAGAGATTAGTATAAATTATATCGCGTAGAAAGAGGTTTTGGTGTTAAAAATGTGTAACATGGCAAATAGAAAGCTGCTTTTAAATTTCAAGTACGCCAGTTATAAGAACACCAAGTCAAAGTGAGTTGTAAATTCAACTATTAATATACCTATAGTAGTTATTTCATTGTACTAATGACTCAGTGCTGTTGCACTGCTTTAAGAAAAGTGGTGTAGAAGTACATTTCAGCTCAGGGTCAGAAATGAAAGTAGCAGATATATTTGATAACCATTTTTATTCTGTATCATTAGCTATTTAATGCACTTATCACAACCTCTTAAGCATCATTTGACAATCTAGTACTGTATCTTCATGTAACTGAACTAAAAAGGCCCCCGGAAAATCAAATTTAAACATTTAAACAAATACCCCGAGAAGGCCAAAATAAAATAAATAGCTTAAAAGTAAACACAATGAGTGTGGTTTAGTCGAACACTAATTAACTTTTTGTATTGTTTGTGTAGCTCCTTTTAACTTCTTTGGTTACGTCAGAGGCCTTGACTTGAGAAACAATAATTGATGAAATTTTATTCCTTGTAGATATTAATGTTAATGTCATTTATGCTTGCTATTAAATACATTCATGCATCGAACCATGAGCTTTTGATTGAAAAGCCAGAACGTTGACCACTCGACCACAGAGGCAGTCCCAAATCCTCGTAGCATTGTCTCGCTGAAGAGCGAATGTTACGTTATTTGTCTGGTTGAAACGTCTTAACTTTTCTTCTGTAGTTGAGGAGTAGGAAAGTAGAAAGTTGGCAGATGAAAAGAGAGGGCTGACTCCACTAACTGGAGCTGCCAAAAGAGTTTTTGAACTCCCTGCATATTTCGTACTTGTTAATTATTTTGACAGGAGTTCACACCATAATACAACAGCAAATACACATTAAAGTATACGTGACCCAGACATTTTAGAACTTCACTAATACAGTATATTTGGAAGCTTAGCATGTCTACTAAATATGACAAAAGCTATAGTCACAGGGAGAAATACAAATTAAAATTCATTGTGAGTACGTGTTGAAAGCTTTTTTTCAGAGTATAGCCCAGCAGCTAGTTTCTTGAGAGGCAGATTTTAAATCGCCTCTCTAATTGAAAAGCACAAACATTATGATTGATATGACGGTTTTGTTGTTGTTACAGAGTGGCGGCGGCGGCAGCAGCAGCGGCGGCGGTAGGAGGCAGTGGCGAGAGTAGCAGGCTGGGCGCGAGTCTGCCCCCACTGCGCGAGGAGGTGGGCGGTTGTTTCCCCCGAGACGCGAACCCACACCCGGGCAAGACGCTGAGTCTTGGGGCTTCCCTCGTGGCGGGGTCGGGGAGGGAGCCCACCTGCGCCGAGGCTTTCTGGAAGATGCCTCACAAAGGTACGCATCTATACATACCTCCACCAAGTGACTTCATTGGCTCGCTTTGGTTGCACAACTCTTAATAACTGATATATGTGCTTCTTTTTCGTGCTCTGTTTGTATCCTGTATTATTATTATTTCGGTTGAACGAAATGTAGTTTGGTTTTCAAGATAAGGTCTTTAAGTTCACCGCCATTTAACTTCAGATGTATTCATAGATTTCAAATTAGTCCACAATAGCTGTGTGCTTCTAGCCCATGCCAGCGCTAAAACCTTATCTTCATGGACACCAAATACACAGTTAACTTAGACCATAAAATAAAAGGCCACTTAGAACACAGAATTTTCTCTGAATTCTTGTTATTCTTTGGAGGAAGAGTCTGAACTTTCCCTTCTTTACTGCAGAACAGTAGTTATAGCAAATAAAATCATATTCATTGGCATAAGTAATAACAATGAATGAAAGCTGGTTTCATCCTCAGTATTTCCCTTTTCATATTACGTGTGAAATAATCTTCATTACGAAACATTATAGGCAATGCCTTGCCCTCGGTGCTACATTTTATTTCTCTACGCCGCATTGTAAACCGTAATGTAAAATAATGCTTTGTTGCATAAATGCTGAAGCGGGGTAGCGACCGCATCCTTCAATTGCTGCAGGAAGATTTTGAGAAATATATTTGGAGCGATAAGGGACTTGGGCGGATGGAAAATGCGGACTAACTTGGAGTTACAGTGCCTATTTGGACAACCAAATACAGTAGGGTGAAAATTAAACAAGTAAGAATAAGGTGGATTGGTCAGGTGCAGAGAATTCTGGAAACCAGTGTAGTTAAGAAGATATTCATAGGAAAGCTGGATGGCAGAAGGAGAAGAGGAAGACCCAGGAAAAGATGGGTAGATGATGTACAAGATTGCTTGAGAAAGTTGGGGGTTAAAGGCTGGAGAAGAAAAGCAGAGGACCGAGTAGAATGGAAGAGGGTGGTTAGGGACACCACGGCCTGTAGTGCCAACTATCATCATCATCATCATCATCATCATCATCATCATCATCATCATCATCATCATCATCATCATCATCATCATCATCATCATCATCATCATCATCATCATCATCATCATCATCATCATCATCATCATCATCATCATCATCATCATCATCATCATCATCATCATCATCATCATCATCATCATCACTACTTACCTATGGTAACTAAATATGGGGATTTAATTGGCATTTTTACATGTTTTGAGAGCCTCTGATTTAAAAAAATAACTTTAATAAAGTCCGTCAGGGTGTGGGAATAGTATAATTCAAAAGCAAATGTCTGATAAATACTAAACATGATATTTAAATTTAGTACCTCCTAAAGATTCGGCACGATGGTTTCCAAGAAAATTTCCCACCTCAAACATCCTGTTCTTGACTTTTATTGCTTATTATTTGCTGCCTTTTCAAAACGGTTCTCGTGATGTTTATTGAAATATCATATGTTCAAGATATTTGCATGGCTAATAAAATTCAGGAGGATATATCTTGAGCTGTGTTATAATAGCCTCTGTGGTAAATTCCACTTCAATTGGAAAGAATTTTATGCAGCTTTGTGTACCTGCTAAGCCATAAAACATAGAAAAAGTCGTACTTATTACACAGGAAGTGTAGATCTATTTAAAACATGCAGTTTAATTCAAATATCGTTTTCTGTGGCACCAGCTATTTCCGAGATATTTGTTGTTGTTGGTTTGCTTTATCCAATACTGTCATTTTTTGAAGTGGTTATCATTGAAATACTACTCGAGAGGTCATGAAAAGAGTACTGAATCTGATGGTTAGCATACAGATCTTTGTTTTAAATATTTCACTGCTTTAAACTTTTATTTGCTCCAGTTTATGATTCGTTTTCTGCCTACCACGAAATTATAATGAAGCAAAATCCACAAGCGTTTATCTTGATTAACATGAAGTGGATAAACAATCGAGATTTGTAAGAATAGTTTGTAGAGATATGTAAAAACGATAATAGGTAGAAAAGATGATGTAATTGTGACACATTAGATGTTTAAGATAAATATTCTACCATGCCCTTTTTTACAATCTTTGGATGTAATATTATTTCTCAAGCTTTTTTGTTTAAAATTATTCTTTCCCAATTTTGGATAAAATCTTGTCTGCATTTTTAAATTTCATGCATTTCACCTGCGGAACTCCTTTTAAAAATTTGACAGTGAGCCTTTTCACAAAAATTGAACTATCCTGCACAACAGGATTAAATTTTAGGCTGTACTATATCCCTTTATGTAATATCCGAGCAGGAAAGCACAAGTAATGGATTGTGCTGTTGATGTAGGTATCGACGGGACTAAACGATATTGTAAGTGCAGCATAGTGGCATAATTGTGGTCATGAATTCTTTCTTTTAATATTAGAGTTAATGAGTAACTGTTACTGTTGCCATTACTTGCTGCTATGAAGGTAACAACTGAAGATTGCCTACTAATTGCCTATCAACCAAATGGTAGAGCAGACTAAACTGAAGATACCAACACTGGAACTATAGGTCAGAAATTATTTCAAGCTCCCAAGATCTTTAACGATTGATGAGGCTGGATTTTTTTTAGCAATGGTTAAACATATCTATAAATCTTGATATAAGTAGCATTAAATATACTCGTACCATTTGCCGGTCTGTAAACATCCCTGATCTCTTGGGACAAGCAGTTAGTTTACGCAATCTTTTTTTGCAACAAAGGATTGACGTGCCCTAACCAGAGAGGAGTGATGTACAACCAGGGATTGGTACTTCAGTCCACTGTTTAGTACTCAGATATGTTTTATCATGGACAATCCTAATATCACATCTCTCATGAACTGCGTGGTAATTTTGTCCATTTACGGATCGCTAGCGACACGCAGTTGTTTGTTTTGTATGAAACGCGTTCATAAAACTTAATGGTCATTCAAAAGATATCTCTAATCGGTGTTTCCTTATTTCAAGTTATTAATCAGTATAGAGAGCTATGCTATTTGCATTAATTTGATGTAATATTCCTGAGACATTCTGTATAACAATGTTGTCTGGTTAAACTGTCAACGTTAGTTTACTTTACACGCTCAGGGGATTGTAATAGGTATCCATGATTTAATCACAGGAAAGTTTGGGGAAATTTTGGTTGATAACTTCATCGTATGGATCAGTTTGTGTGTTAAAATTGCAGTGAAAATTGTTTGTGAGAAAATAAGCTTTAAACATTTAGTCAGTTTTCTCTAGAACATTTTTCGAACTTACTTGTGTTGGAACTACCCATCTGCGTAAATTGGACTCTGCACTGCATTGTTCTTTTGTTCTGCTGAAAGCTTTGCCAACTTTAATGTTCTGCGAGTAGCTTTAGCACCGATGGTGGTGTTGATTTGGCTGACTCTGACAAAACAGTCAATGTTATGAGAGACAAACGTTAATGATTCAAATATATTGATGTGGCTGTCTGCATATTCATTCATAATTTACCTCTTTTTTTTTTTTTTTTTTTTTTTTTTTTTTTTTTTTTTGCTATTTACGTCCTCAACTCTAAGTCATATCGGACGATGATTGGAATAGGTGAAATTATGCTCAAATGAGCCCAGGGTCCGTAGAGCTTAGAGTTACCCGACATTCGTCTTTCAGAATAAGGGAAAACCCCGGAAAAAACCTTATCCAGGTAACTCACCCTGACCGAGATTCGAACTCGGGACCTCTTGAACGTGAGGCAGACATGCTACCACCACGCTACCGAGGCGGGCTGTTACTGTTTATCACAAGTACGTTGCCTTAATGAAACTAATTTTCTTTGGGATGAGATAGATCATTAAGACGTGTAAGAAATATTTCCTTTATTAGAATTAATCATTTTCACCTAAGAAAGAAACTGAAAAACATACCTATGAAATTGGAATAAAACAGGACGCAAACTTGACCCGTTAGTATGGAAGTCACAACTTTTATGGACTATTTAGTGGAAGGAAGCGACAAACATCGGAAGTTACAGATGTCATTAAGATGCATGAAATTAGGCCACCATATAGGGGACAGTGCATAGTGCATCGTGACTGTAACAAAGGACAGGTATTGGTATTTATTGCCAGTTTTAGTGCGTGTTACTCGCCATACAGCGTCACAAACAAATTCCACCATGTAGCTTATAAATTCTTCGTTGAAATCCTGGCGTTACTGAAATAGCTGACCAGCAAACACGGTTCTGTTAAACCTCATACATGTAAAATTAATCTATCCCTCCTCCCACTATAGGGCGCATGCTTAATGGACAATGCGCGCGCGCGTTGCCGTGTGGGATTGGCGAGCTAATGTAGGTGTTGTTATTGTTTTCAAAAGTTATCATCCCGTGTGACTGGCCCCGAACCGATGATGACCCGGCTAATAGCTAATTTTCCTGTAATTAGATTCCTCTATGCACAACATTGTTACGTTGACCCAGCCAGGCATGTTTTTATATTGTTGTGCTAAAACATCATGGCGAAAGCTACGGGAAATTGGCCAATCGGAGCGATTATTGCTGCCATTGTTGAGCCAATAATGACACAAGAAATGGATATAGGCACAGTTGCTATGTTGTTCGCTGCATTTTCAATTGATACCCCAGAGTGAGGATTTTATATCCACAATTGTTGTATAGAAGCAAAGAAGAACAGTTTTGAGCTTTCATAGTAGTGTTTGATAAATAATAACAGCCAGTTGCATAATGATAACACTAGTAATTTGCAGCGTTTCAAACAAATGCATCTCCAACCATGGGGCTTAAATTATGAAGGCATTTTACACCGAATGTTTTACTCTAGGTTTCTGGTACTCAGGGTTTTCTTTTCTTTTTTTTTTTCTTTTTTTTCTTTTTTTTTTGTAGCAGTCTTATGTTGCTTGAGTCATTCTTTTATCTCTATCCATTTAATTATAAGATGGGGAATTGTAAAGTTGCTGTTTTGGTATTCACAGCCAGTGTAGTGTCGGACAGAGTGACTTACAAAAATAGTGCACTTGAACAGAAAGCAATGGATCACGAGTTCGCACAATACGCATGCTCAGATATCGAGATGATAGTTATCGATATATGTTATCGGAATCTCTCATCTACTGCTTCTGGCCCGGAAGGAACTAAAGATATTCCTTTTTGTTACTGTCAGAAAGATAATACAATCAGTATTGTTCATGAATGATAACTGTCCACACAAACTGGTCCTTCATTCTAAATGTGTCCAACATATCCTTGATTATTCTGTCCAAAGGGTGTGAAACATTGACTTACTTAACCTTCCCCGACAAGTGCTGCATAGTGTATAAGTACCCTTTGGTGGAGGAGGAATTCCTTCTCGAAACCTTTGAGTTATCAGATAACTATGGCTGATTATGTATAGATGAATGGCTTAAAGCTGTGTATTTTCTTTGATTCCATAGTTATTTAAAAATTATATAAGTTTTACACAATACAGAAAGCCTTAACATATCCAATAAAATAGCATTTCCCAATTCCAGGCCATCAAATTGACTAACCTCTTTATAAAAAAAAAAAAAAAAAAAAATATTTTACAACATTCCAGAAAAATAATCTTCTGGGTTAATATAAAATAGCGGCTCTCTGATTTATAATGTTAGTATTTTTCTCTCTTATAGAATTATTTAGAAATCGTACCAGCGAACTGATATAATATAAATACAAAAGAAACAAAGCTTATCTTAGTTAATTGATGGAAATTAATCATTTCAAATCCCGGCCGGGGCATTGAATTTTACATGTTGATTCTATCTATCAAAGCTTATCTTGTTTACCACTCGCGAAACTTTAGTATCCCAGCATTGCTAGCACGAGAACGTTAAATTTTGTAAGAGGCCTAAACTTTGTTGATATGTTGAAACTGTTGCCGTAATCTTTCTCAGAAGTTATTGATGTCAAACACATTCCTTACAGCGACATTCTCGTAAAAGGAACACAGTACCTTTGTCGACACGCTATTCAGGGTCGATAGTGCAAGGTGCTCTGAAAGCAGCTTTAGGAAACTCTATTATTTGTTCAGTGTGCCGAGGAGCATAAAGGTGTGAAGAGTGACTCATTTCTTTAGGGCCAAGATTTGAGAGGGAGGTATGCCATTTTATGCTGTTCTTCCCTACCCAATATATCACCAAGTTCTTATATTTTGTATGTTACGTGGCAACTAGTGATACATTTGGAAAGGGAAGTAAGGCACTCCGAACTTCTGTAAGCGTTCATAAATATGAGTAAAAAATGAATACACTTAGGTTTTAGAACTGATTTTTCATTTTATAAATAGGAACTAATATGTTATAAATTGGGAGGACTTTGAGTTTTTATGGTTTAATGATATTACAGCTTAAAAACCTACTGTGCTAGGATTTCTGAATTGTTTTACAGATTCCGATCGAAAAAGGTTTTTTTTTCAGTCGTTTCTGCAACACTTCACAGACATACTACTATTTAGGTGCGGAAAAAAAGCTCTCTGCAGAAAATTACAATGCAGATTTGTTGTTGTTGTTGTTGTTGTAATTTACGTCCTCCAACGTTAAGTCATATCGGACGGCGAATGGAATGGGTTAAATGGTGCTCAAATGAGCCCGGGGTCCATAGAGCTTAGAGTTACCCGACATTCGCCTTTCAGGATAAGGGAAAACCCCGGAAAAAACCTTATCCAGTTAACTCACCCTGACCGAGATTCGAATTCGGGACCTCTTGAACGTGAGGCACACATGCTACCACCACGCTACCAAACAATGCAGAAAGGGGTAAGGGCTCATAGATGCAGTATAATACCTAATAGAAACACTACATTAACATAATTAGAATCTCTTTATAAAACATCTTAATTAGCCAGGCAAAATGAAATGGAAATTGCCTCAAACAATGGACAGATTTAATCAGAAGACTGAGAAAAACTTGGAGAAAATCTCAGTCAAGGAGGATAGTCCTAGCGGGATTTGGACTGCAATTCTCACATGTTATGACAAAATAAACATTTTGTTTATTAAGGATACTGACATGGCTTGTCACTTTTAAGCACACTTCAAAACCATCGGTCCGCTCTGGGTTTGAACCAGAGTGTTGGGTTCAGTAGCCCAGCTGCTAACCAACTGAGCCACTCAGACCGATTCACTCGTTAGGGGAAATAATCTTGCTTCATGTGTTAAACCAATCACACAGCCTTAAGGAATGACTTTTAGTCGTGAATATTTTTCAGTGTCACTAAACACAAAATATTTGATGCCAATTTGTTTACACCTGTATTTTCAAAATGCAAATGTATTTTAAAATTGTAGTTTGACCTGACTTAATAAGAACAATTGAGTGAAAAAGACTATGTTGCCATCTTATATGTGATTAATTAAAATGAGTAGAGTCTCTGGAAAGGCCATGGACGTAAATTTACATACCCAGAAGGCAGAGGTCTTACTTGCAGCAATTCCATTTCAGTTGGCAAACTTGGGTCTTCCACAAAAAATTTCTTTCTAAAATACGTCTATGGTCTATATATTGTAAGCTGAAGAGAAAAATTAATACTTCCGTAACACAACCGAAAGACGAAGGAAGATTCAGGACAATGATAAACAATAGGGCTTTAGCTTGTGTCAAACAAAAAGCTACCCTCATTTAAAAATAACGTCATGAATTTAAGATGAAGGGTTGGAAATAAAACTCGATACACTTCTCAGAACTTCAGAAACATGCCGCGGTTCTCAAGTTTGTATACATTGATAAAACCGATGCATTTAGGATGATGGTAAGGGAGGGTTTGCTTCCCCATTTGTCTCACCCTTCTCGTGAATGCTGTGGTTTTGGGCAGGGCGGCTGCAGAAACTTGATCTCCCGATCTGAAACACGATATTTTCCAGGAGCTTCTTAAACACGTACCACAGAATAGTGACATGGCTTTCTGCACCTTGCACCAGTTTCGACTTGGTCGCTACCTTTTAAATGTTATTTCGGCACTTTGTCTTGAATTACTTTTAACAGAGCAGAACTGGCCCATTGCAGATGATACCCGCTGTGCGATATTTTACTTGCTCTAGTACCTAATTATGTATAGTAAAAAGAGGAAGTATTGCATTCCACCCAAATACTCAATACGAGAAATGCACCTCTGACGGAATGTTAAGTGGTTTCAGACATGAATTGCAGAATCGTACGCGCAAATTTTCAAATAAAGTACAGTAAAATTAGTTTCAAGGAATATGGTTAAATATGGTTAGTGATGGAAGAAACTACTATGGTGTATCGGAAATGAAATGTGTAGTGTTTAAAGCCCGCTTTTACTACATACGGCACCGCAGGTGGTGACACTGATGATACATGAGATGAAGTTGGAGCACTGGTGGAATGAAATGGCGGGGGAAACCGGAGATCCCGGAGAAAACCCGCCCCAGCGCCGTGTTGTCCACCACAATTCTCACTTTGCGGTCACCTGGGATGGAACCCAGCCTTGGTGAGAGCCATGTGGTCTAATCACTCAGCCACCACGTGGCCATAGTGTATCGGTGTTTACGAGTAGAGACACAGAGAAAATTCAAATCAATGAATGGGGAAGGCCTTTTAAATTTTTGTGGGTTTTTAAAATATTAGTGAACGCAGCGATTTAGATATTTTGTTCACTGAGGCCTGAAAATAGTGCTCTTATAATTCTCAAACATTCATAAAAAGGTAATATTTTATCTTTTTCAGTTAAAATTTAAATTCCATAATTCCATAACGATAAGCACATTATAAACATCCACTCCTGAATCCTAAGTATTCCTGTCTGACATAGCACAATTCTTAGCGTGGTTGTAGCGGCAAACTTGAGTCATAGGATACAACCGGTGTGACTAAGAAGGTAGGCTATAAATACTTTCGAACGGGGGTGGAAGTGTAGGAAGACTGAGTGACTCGACTTGGCCGCAGTGAAGTTGCCGAAAATGGCATGCTGACTGTCCCCGCCTTTCCTTCATCTCAAGTTAAATCGTGCACACACGGGAGTGACTGACTCAGAAAGCAAGCGAACTGAAAAATCAGAGCATAGGAGGAGGGGCAGAGGTGATCGAAATCGAATCGAATCGTGTGACAGGCGGAAGGCAAGTCCTGAAGCTGTCACCTCCAGAAAGGGATGTCGTCCTCTCCTGTCAAGGTGGGAGGGAGAGAGACTGCCACATGAATTCCCTGTGTTGCTGAGGTGAGCCAAACTCTCTCTCTGTGCTCAACACTATTGTTCCCTCATACCTTGCAACTCTATATATTGGCAACTTGAATCACATTTGAAAACTGCAAACTGGATTTTCCTACTTTCATGCTAATCTTCTATCGTTGATCTAATGAGAGAAGTCACCGTCAAGCTTCTCTCACCTGATTCATGCATCATGGGAGCATTAACTTTCAGATGTCATAAGTTACCTGCAACACTGCAAGTAATTTGTTACGGATTTGGGCTAACTACCATTGCCATAATTTCTTTCATTAAACTTATTAAATTTGATTCAGGAATCCGCACATATCCTACGCGTGGCTTACGTGAAGTTAAATACTAATAATTTATATTAATAACGCAAACAACAACATTTGTATGTTCATTTCATTCAAAAATGCATGTTCATTTAAGTACATACATTTATCCTACCCGATTCCTCCTGAACATATCGCATATGAATCATATGAAAAGAAGTTGGATGCGCGTACGGATTTCCCTATTCAACTCAGCATAGATCATCGTAAAGAAATACGAGGAACCGTCGTTGGAGCCCCGATTGTGGCATTGGAATTTTCAAACTGTATTGCGTTTCCGAATATAAGCTACACCAAAGTTTTCCCTGAAACTTTCGTGAGATAGGAGTAGCACAACAAATATTGGTACCAGATTTCGAATTTTCATTCTAGCATATAACAACAATGCTGGGACTTTACGTCTTCACTACTAAGAGTAAAGGCCCTAAAGATAGATCTTCGCCTTTTTTCGTGGCCATTTTATGTATATCAGTTTGATTTTTTGTATGTGGTACAACGTGACAGCTCGTGTTTGTCTCACCCTGCTTTCGCAGAAGATCAAAAGGAGTCATTCATATTCCAGCTAGTTGGCTTGTTGGCAAATATAAATAAGACAAGTAATACAGGAGTGTAGTCTCAATTTTCGGTAAATGCAAATTTGCATTCTAGAATGCGAATGTAAATTCTACATCACAGATAAGAAAAGTGCTACTCTGGGGTGAGGGATCACATGGAATTTGTCTGTTCAGGTTAACACTTTACTATTGCTTGCCTTATTGGGCCCCATTCACAGTAAAAATAAACGCAGACCAGCATAAGCGCTAGATGTTGCACCCATTTTGCTAAGTAGAAGCATTTAAAGTCGTGCTGCTTGAACGGTTACCCTGGCTTTATCTTTGTTAGTAGAAACCTCTCAGATAACTCACTGATTATTCGTGTAACAGTGAGAGGTTACTGGCGCGCCTCTCGATCGTGTGCTAAGCACCAATGAACGCATCACTTCAGCCAGTGGAATGCACAGGAATCACAAATGACAGATAGATGTTATGTCCACGTGGAGTAATCAGAGCGTTATCTGAGAGATATCTATTAACAGGGTAAGGATTTGAGCAGCGCGACTATACATGGAGTCACGTTCTCCATGCGATGCCAGCTTGCGAACAACACGCGACCACAATGCAAGTTTAAACAGTATATTCATGTTTTTCACTTGATCATGCCATGTCATTTTAAATGCTGACGCCAGACTTTATATCCTATTTATTTATAAACACAAAATGAATGCCCATGCGGAATATTAGATACACAATTCGAATTGAAACTTGCGTTAAGCTCGTAAGATTTTCGCATGGCATTTATGGATCTAAACACCCGCGCCGAGTTCTTGCGTTACGCCTACGGTTTATTGTGACTGGTCTTCCCTCACGCCTGCGCTTATGCTGCGTGTTGTCAACATTAAGTCTTCACGAAGAACTGGACCTTAAAAACCGAAAGGAACTCCACGCAAGAAGTCAGGGAGAGTTCTACTCTGATTGACGGATCGTCCTACATAGTCTAGGGGTAGCACGCTAAGAGCTGGTCCCCGAGGTCGCGGGTTCGAGCGCTAAAAATCCTTAGCATGGCTTTCTTCGGTAAGTAAAGCTGGTGGTCCCGTGTCGTGCATGTAAAATAACCTCAAGCCTGATCTAAGCCAAATTAAGCAGTCTTTCATGCGCAATATAGAATGTCACAGAATTTAAGCAAAAACTCATAAGCAAAACTCATTTTAATTTCAGGTTGACGGTGTATTCAGTACTGTGTAATTGCAGTTTCATCGTGGAGCTCTGATTTATATTTAGTTTGTGTGTTAGTGTGTTAGCGTTTGGATGAAAAGTAAGAAAGAAATACTTACCTAACGCATAAAAACGAAATCTCAGTTAAATACCAAACTTGGTATTTAAGTTCAGCATCTTCTAAGAATGCCACACGAACCTTTCCAAAAAAATCCTCACATCCCGGACTACTCTTTACATATAAGATTTTTTAAAAAAAATTGATATTCTCAAAAATTTCCCTAATAATTTTAATTAAAATACGATATGTGTAAGATACTATTATGCCAAACGAAATGTGTATCAAAATTTTATGGAACTGTCCGCACCTGACTGCCATGCTAGGGGTCCCGGGTTCGATTCCCGGCGGTGGGGTGGGGATTTTTCTCCGACCAAGACAATTCCCCATTTCACCAGAGTCTGGAAGTATGAATGAGAGTGTGAATGTGTGCGTGATCTAATGATTAAAAACTAAAGATAACGAGTTAACACCTTTGGTGTGTTCCAAAGGAGAACGGCCGCCGATATGACCATAGCAGTTAAAGACGGGGGGGGGGGGGGAGAACAGACGAAACCTTAGTGCGTAGAAAATGTAGATCTGGTTCAAATACACAGTTCATGGCAACTACAGTTTCTTGTGGAGTGAACCATTTCCCAGATATTATTTGTTAGTATTTTCCAATACTTAACCATTTTCTTTAATCGGAATACGAGGATGCTACACGAAGATTTTCAAGAAAGTCCCTGCCCCAGCTCAGACTGCCCTTTGCATGGAATATTTTTCAAAAGTTTTAATTTTCTTAAAATTGGCTCAAGCGATTTTAATCAGCATACCGTATGTTTTAGCTATTTTTGTATCAAATGTACCTAATGTATATTTTTAATTTTCTGGTAATGTCCTCAGAGGTTCTCTTTATTCTTGATGACTTTTGTATAACTGTAAACCGCAAGAAATATTTTTTTTTAATGTAGAATTGAACTATTCCGATGATATTCCTTGTTATTGGTCTGAATTTTTCAATACTTATACTTTTCACAATGGAGAGTCGTTTTTCATTTTTTTAACCTCTTGGCTATGCAAAGGGAACGGAATTTCAAGGGCAACGTACAATGAGCAGGTTTTAAAGATTTGACTATAGCTTAAAGCCCATATTTCCCTTATTTCGCTGTTTCCTTTACAGCTACAAGAAAAATGCCAATGTGAGAGGGGAATAAGCATTTTTAAAAATACTTTGTGCAAGTGTAGAGAAAGTAATGTGAGTGCAACACATCAGATATTTTGTACTACTTCAGAACTTAACGAGCTAGATTAACTCCATTTATTTTCAAATCACAAAAAAAAATTACCCTTCATTAAACTTTTCAGGTCTATAACATATAATATACAATTCATTATAATATACAATATTTATGAATTTCATAATTTATTGAATTGTTAATTTATTATTTTTAAGGTTACTACTTTAATATACCTATTATAAATATTATGTGAAAGATATATTGAATAATAATGCTAATTCGTGGAGTATATGTTACTATCGATCTAACGTCTTTCTGAAAGGTAAAAATAAAAATAACGGCTGCATTTAATAGGTGAAATATTTGGCAATATTCTAGAAAGCCCTTTTATCGTGCATTTAGACACATCTCTATACAAGAAAATGTTCTTACACTTTAGAATGGTTGTCGTGGTTGTTCTACATTACGTTAGGAAAAGAAAGATCTCTTATACGTTTTTCCCCAACAGACCTGAGCGTAAACAAGTAGAAGTACTTTTGAATTGCGTTCTTTTTTCTAATTTTAAAGCCCCCGTGCGTAAGTCTTTGGCCACAAGTGTCGCACCAGTCCCTCCCTCTTGAGACTATATCCCTCGCCGTTATCCCACCCTTCTGCGGCGCTCTAAAAATTACATACCTTAGTACGCGTGACGCATAACCGCAAATAACCGGCAAGGGAATTATTCCATTTCTCTCCCTGTGCAAATTAACAGTCGAATCATGCAAGGCGGAATATAAAAGACAGAGGGGGAAATTCCATACAGAGGACAGTATTAACTGATCAAGACAGAACAAGCGCCGCCGACAAAAGAAGAGCGGGCACGCGCTTCTGGAACAGATCTTCTTAATTATCAGCACCGCTCTTTTAAACACACTCCAAGCCGCAATTCTTTAGCATTGTGGCAATAGTAGAAGTGAGGCTAGGGTATCCAAGGGTGAATGCCGCCCTCTCAAAAAAAGTCAAGCCTTTATTCCTTTCAAACCGAGGTTAGTGACAAAATTCAAAACTAAGTTATATTATTTTCTAAGGAAGATCAAGCATAGACCTGTACGCTTTTGCTTGATCTCTTACCAAAATTAGCAAAATACAGCCTGCTATTCTCACAGTGATGGGTTCGATTCCTGATTCCAAAATTCTTCGTTATCTCGACCATTTAATATTTGAATACATCGTGTCCATCCATATGTTTTCAGGTAGATATTCCATAATCAGTTCCTCAATATCAGCACTGCCGATGAACAGTTACTTATGTAAACATTCTATAGTTACTTTAGTTAATTGATGGAGATTGATCCTTTCTCCACACTAGCCGTATGCAGGCTAAGGTTTTTGAAAGGTAGAGTCAACACGAAAAATTGTATGCCATGGCCGGGATTTGAACCACGGATCTCCTGGTTTCCGTCCAGTCGCTCTTACCCTTTGAGCTACCATGGCCAAAGTGGCGTCCTGACATTAAATTCTCCATTTGACTCATATATTTCCCCAGTAAATCACCAGGGGCTCTCGCATCCGAGATACGCCGTTTGTGGCGACTTACTATCGTAAGTACTTAAGTACCAGGTTTCATCATTTAACTCTTAGGTATTATTTTAGTTAATTGATGGAAATGAATCATTTCTCCACACTAGCCGTATATAGACTAAGGTTTTTGGTAGATAGAGTCAACATGAAAAATTCAATGACATGGCCGAGATGCAAGAGCCCCTAGTGGTTTACCGGGGAAATATATGAGTCAAATGAAGAATTTAATATCAAGACGCCATGTTGGCCATGGTAGCTCAAAGGGTAAGAGCGACTGGACGGCAACCAGGATATCCGTGGTTCAAATCCCGGCCAAGGCATTGATTTTTCATGTTGACTCTATCTATTCTATAGGTAGTTACTTTGTATAACTAACATTACCATAAGGGGATCAAGTTTATATCACTAATATATAGGTGCATATATACAAGGTGGTCATAATGAAAAGGGGCTTTGAGGGTAATCAGTAAAACAACAATATGACCGAATAAATTGAAATTTGTTATACATTTACCTACTTCAGAAAATTGGAATTCAATTCCCAAAAGAGAAATAATTTGTTTCGAAAGTCTGAATAAAATCAGGAAATGACAATGTACGAGTAAAGAAATAAGGCAAAACGTTACCGGTGATTTTAGCCTAACGCAAATTATGCAAATTATGCTTACTCATTATACTTCTTTGGAATATGATGCACAAACTGGAGTCTGAATTACATTATCTACTGCAGAACGTAGTTTATCTCCATTTAACTGCCTCACCTAAAGTGCTATTATGTATGCTCAGGGCCGGAAAGGAAGGCACTTATAAGTGTGAATTTACCCTCCCTCTTGTCCCCACTACTTCCAATAAACAGGTAAACACTGCCAGCTATACCGGTTGATTCTGTGGCAGTCTTCTCAGTGCAGTGATGGTTACATGTGGTAAAGCACAGTTTTGTATGTCTTACTAACATTAGATACATTACGAGCTTTACTTTATAGAGGCATTTCATTGCGGCTTGTGCTGGACCCTATAAGCTATAAGCAACATAACTTTGCACAGTTCAGGAAAACATGTTTGGATTTATACACACATTTCCAGGCTGCACCTCTTTGCAAGTAAATTACTGGCCATGTTTGGTACTACTTATCAATGTGTACAACTTTACAGCATATTGACACTGAACGACAGTCTGCTACCCAGTAGCGCCTTCATATACTCTACGTTTTCCCGTAGGGGAAGGGATCCGTCACCTTCAGCTGCCGAGGTGCGGGCGCGGTGGACCCTTAGCTCTCGTGGTACCTCTGACGTTACTAGAGGAACCTCGGGCCGAACATTCAAGCCCCTCCCTGAATGGGAGTTGTTCGGATTGGGTTGGACTCGAGGGGGCAGTGTGTTCCCGACACCCACGGGGAATTGGGTACCTCCGGCCAGACTACGGCCGCCCGGAGGTGGTAGAGGATTGCCTCATACTTCCCGGGCACTAGCCTGCAGAGGTAGTAGAAAGTGTGCTAGATCACCAGGCGGCCCCACCGAGGTTTTCGGTAGTCTTCCCTGCGGGGTTGACGCGCGCAAGTGGCGTATCCACTTCCATCCCATCTTGACGTTGTGCTCAGCGGGGGAGGGGGGCTTTTTAAGAAATCAGGTATTGCCCTATGGAAAGAGCCCCGGAGTATCCATCGCTCCCGGGTAGAAGGAGGCTCGGGTCCTTGGTCCTACGGGTCCAGGACTAATGAGAGTAGAACCTCTGCACATAACAGATAACTCTACGTTTAAGTTAATTTGGTTTGCTGCCGGACGTTAAAACGCTAGTATTTAACATGAAACCAGGAGGGATACCAATCGTGTAATTTAATTATGACTGTATCACTATTTACTAATGTAAATACAATGTTGACAATTTCAATGCACTTTTTAGATATGTTGTTACGATTATTTTTAAGAATACAGTATAGAAAGTATTTAAATGTCTTTAACAGCTTAAGAAAAATATGTATTTATCACTCCATAACAACTATTCTATAACAAAACAAGTGTATAAAAAGATGTTAATTCTATAGAACTGCTTTTATTGACTTAAGGTTTGGCTAAGGTTAGTAATGTGAACGATTTCTCTCACAATGCCAATATGAGCCGTTTAACATTGTCGCTACATCCTTCACTCATATTCTCTAGTGTTATTTATCCTCTTCGTGCTTTCTTAGCCAAACCTTGAGTTCTAAAGTATGCATTTGATTACATCCAAAACCCGAATGACCACCACTGGGGCACAAGTCACCTGTTTTGTTTACGTGCCAGATAGGAGGAAAAAGGAAGGGGTGGTTGTAGGGGGTAAAGCGTTTCACACTTAGGGTGCTTATTTTGCCGGCTCTATGTATGCTCCTTTAAGACTGGTAATCTGTGCACGTATGCTTGGTCCATTTCCTTACCTGGTCTATTTTCTAAAATGTAATTCCTACTGTCCAAAACGTACGGCATCACCGTTGTTTACTTGGAATCCCCAAACGTTTCCTTCCTTATTATTATGGCCACCAAATAAATAAAAAGGGTTTTTGTAATCTTCTCGAAGGCACAAATGCAAATCCAGTTTTAAAATTTAACCTGGATCTCTGAATGATGATGTCATCTTCAACATCCTGCATTCCTAAAATCTTATTTCATTGACTAAAACACGCGATACCCTTAAATGGATGATTCTGCATTGAATAAAAATAGTTCAACAATCACATAAGGAATTTCTTGTTATTTCCGTCATTGGCGAGTTGCATGTTTCGGTAGTCTAGGTTATTGTGCACAATTGTCGAGATATTATGGCGCGGGAGGGTTATTTCAATAGCAATATTCACTTTCTTGTCACCACAAGCAGTCCATATTAATTCACGTAGCAGTCAGTATTGTCATTTATGACTAATTTAATTTCAGCTTTTACTCGTTTCTAAAAAAGTTTTATAATTGTTTGTAAATACACAGTTTAACAAATATTACAGCACGTGTCTTTCATTCTTCCATAAGAAACGTCATATTGGTTGGTATGAGTACCTCTCAATAGTTTGTACTACTGACTATAGAGGTCTCAACAAGGGCGAATGAAGGTGTTTTCTCATTCACCACTCAATACCTCAAGTTTATTACCACTCTCTTGTTGACACAAAGGTATATCACGGATAGTGTCATTGAGCAAAGCGTAAAGGGCTACTGTTTCCAGAAGGTTAGAGCGTGAAAGAAATGACTCAAGCCGCCAAAAAATATTCTGAGAATGGATTGGACGAATCATAATTGAATAATCGGTTTAATAAAATTCAGACTGGTCCTCCTGTCTATTATAAAATTGGACTAATGGTATACGATAGGAGGTCTCGCATTTCAAAGATGATGTTCTAAAACAGTTCTTGTGATACTGGCTAATTCCTCTCATTCGTTCTTAAAAGGGAATACTTGCGTTCATAGTTGGATAAATTGCTATCCATGTTTTATCATTCTTGCTTTAAAGAAGATAACCAATTTCCCAAATGTCTAGTTTTGACCACATCTACGTTGTAATGCGTCTGACTATAATCTGGAGGACTAACAATTTGAATATAATTGGGATGAGTACCTAAATAAGGGTTCCTCGGAGGATTTTCGATTTTGAAAAATACAAATATCACATAGTTCTCAGTTCTCACTCAAGCTCTCATTAATCCTCAGGACCTCTTTCACTGTCCCGGATATCTGAGATAAAGTTAAACCATATCATATATGTTTATCACAAAATATGAATTACGTATGAAGGTTTCCTTGCTTTATTATTATTTTTTTCCTGTTTCTGTTAAAAGCTCTCACGTGATTTCATTATATAAAATATATAACCTGAAGCTGTTTCCTGCGGACAGCCGCTGTGTAAATGTCGTCGCCATCCAAAGCATAATATAGCCAGCTCACAAGTATCGTGGCAAATTAATACCAAGGCACTCCACGGCACCCTAAGAATACTTCTAGACTTAGAAATGCCGCAGTTGTGCCTTTGTGTGCCTGGACTGCCCTTTAAATATAAAATTAAAAAGGCATTTATTAGAGCATTGCCATTGAAAACAGATCTTAAGGTTGGGGCTATAGAATCCATGGAACGTGCGAGCTTGAGGGTGCTGTACGAGGCAATCGCTCTCACTTCTTGTAATCAAGCTGCAATTAAAAGAAGGGCGCGTGTGCAGCGTCATGCGGTGTGAACCGCCTCCAGTTTACTGCCACATCAAAGGAGCTTTCATAAATTATGTCTGCCACTTTTTCTCCCAACGTTCCGCTTTCATACGCCACTCACTCATTATTTTCATTCAAATAGTGTTTCGTGGACTGCACACAGTGTTACCAACACTCTCTTATGGTTTTCGTGAAAGTTTGCAAGGGCTTATCAATGACTTTGGCACCAACTCCTAATGACAGAAATTTCTCCGAAATCATTCGAAACTTATGTATCGTTATACCAAAGAACGTTATCTGAGAAAAAGCTGTGTCAAACAAATTGTGGAGTCTTCTATAAGGATGCAAATATCCTTGTTACCTTCATAATCGGTCTTACCTGAGGCTAAAATGATAATAGTATTTTGCAACGTGATCCAAAATGTCCAACGCTATTTTATTTTTATTTATTATTTGTACCTCAATAGAAGCGTTCCTAGTTGCCCTCAGATATTTCATCTCTAAAAGCTTATATCAACACCAGCCATTTAGACAACTTAATTTAACACTTCAAAGATAAGCACAATTTAGGACAGGAATACATCCCACATAAAAAATATCCGAGGGGGTCCTTACTCTAAGCAGAGCACTGTGAGTAGACAAGGTCTATCAAACTTTCGCGGAAGTTAGAAAACAATGGATCCATCCATCATTTACCGTCATGTGAAAATTAAACAAGTTTGAACATGTGATTTCTAAATTAATACTTTGACATTATTTAAAACTTTGGTCGTTTCTCAGATCGCTGAATGTATAGTTAAGCTATCCTGCGTAACAATTGTAGAATAGGTGTGTAACATCTAAGATTGCTAATATTCGGAAAAGTGAACACATGTGTCTTCCACCAGTTTGTCACTATCCATTACACGTTGCATCGTCTTCAAAATGAGTTCTTCCTAATCGCTGATAACTAATTTGCTCTGTTATTGAAAGTACACACAACCCGCCTGTTATGGATCAAAGGATGTTGCTCACTTTTTGTGCATATCGTTGCTTCGGAGTCCAGGCTGTCCTGAATCCTCACTTTTGTTAGACATTACCATAGCTTCTGTAATAACTACCGATTAAAGGAAGTTAATTAATCATCAAAGCAAGCGAGAGAGGTGACATCCTGATGGCTAATTCGTCTTTGACGATCCAAGAGGATGCGCCCAAACAGGGAGCTTAAGTCCGTCACGGTACAAACGTCAAATATAATGATTAACTTCATACTTTAAGCTGGGAACAGCATGATTCTTTTACTCCTGATGTTTGCCCTTCTTGCCGAGTACATTCTTCTTCTTCTTCGTGTTTGTGTGAGGTGCATAATTCTGTACACTGTTCATTAAAAAGTATTGGTGGTCGAAAGTGACTCCTTTCTTACGAGACTTAATTTTGTTGTACTTTTAGGCATCATATGAGAGCACAAAAAACGCACGAAGTTAGGACCGTGTTACGTTCGTCTATGCAAAAATCGGCAAAAATGTCTTCATTCGTTAGCATACTATGCAAATACACATTAGGTGGAATAATTTATAGATACAAGTGCAGATGAATCAATTATCCTACAAAGAATTTGCTTGCTTACTCCGAGATGCAGTAGTTCCTTTCATTCCATGCACCTTGCCAATTAGAAACGTGGTAATTGCACAAAATGTTGTGTGATGGGGACGAAAGCTTTTGGAGCTATAGACAAAATTTGGATACTTTATCTGTGGTAGGGTAATCAAATATGAGGCAAATATGACAAATTCATTTCCCTTCGTTCACAAAGTCTGAAAGTATGAATGTAAGAGAAAATTTGAATGTGTTTAATAGTAAAATATATTAAAAAGCAAGGTTAAGAAAACCTTGAACTTCAAGGAGCAATAATACCGCCAGCTATTGCTGAAGTAAAACTCACTCAAAATATCATAGAAGTTAAAGAGATTTGTATGAATTAAATAACAAAAAGAAAGAAAAAGGTTATGATTTTTACATTCATAACATTGCCTTGCAAACATCTTGTATTATGTTTGCGTATTCATTGACAGATAAAAAGCAACCAATCTTTTTTTTTTTTCATGCAACCTGTTACCGTTTCCAATTTATTGTAGCGTGTTTCTCCGTACGCACCTTCTTGCATACATAGCGGCTACTCTTCATTCTACGACTACCATGGCAGAAACTGGCGAGGAGGGTGTCCTTATGTGATGTCTTCATCAAAATTGCATCAATACCACCCTTCCAGAAGTTCCTCGTATTGTTTACTTGGCCCTTGTAATGGCTCAACAAAAGGCATTCAAATGGGATACAATACACTTCAAGCAAAGCTCTTGATGCAGTTTCTTCAAGAGTGCTTCTTTGTTACGTTCTGCAGCATTAAGATCCTCATACCTATCTTTAGCTGAGGGCTAAGGTATAAAGCTGCATCTCTCACATTAATAGATTACGTTAGCAACATTCGCGCTTTTGTTTCTTTTTTTCCGGCATTTTTCTCGTCATACTCCCACCTCCCGCATGATCCATGGGCAGGAGAAGTGCTCTGAAGTCCCGGCTTGCTACTGATGTAAAATTATTTTCCATTTTGAAACGCGGGGAATTGGATTTAATCTGTGTCCCGTTTCACGCTTCGCCAAGTGGAACTCGGCGCTCGTGATGCAGATTAACGCAGAATTACAAAAAGCCGACAAGCAAGAGCTCCCCTCCCTCTCGCACACGCACACACTCGCACACACGGAATCACCCCACCACCACTTTTCTGCGTTCTTTTCCATGGTCTTCACCATCCAACTGTGGTTTGCTCAAACACTACATTTCCATATAGGTTCACTAGGGAAGGCGTGACGTCATCGTTGTACCTAATGTCTTTTGGAAACTCTCATGTCCTGCAGCGTATATCTCTGATTTTATAAACTCCCCTATAAGAATTTTCCCCCTGAGTTGTTTCTAACGGATCACCATAAGCATGTGGGGAAGTACCAGGTGCTATGCATCGTCGACTCGAACTCAGCATGGTTTTTAGTCAAATATGAATTATTTAAAATAATGTTTCCATTTTGTAACGAAATGCTTGACTGCCTTAAGGGTGTACCATACTTCAAGTAGAACAGAAAGCAAAGGATTTTTTTTTTTTTAAATTTGGTTTTGATAAAATTACATTTAATTTGGAAAGGCATCACCATTTACGTAATGTTGCTTAGCTGTTTCAAGTCCCTTAGTTTGTAAAGTCTTACATGTTAATTCATCTCTCCTTAAAATGGAGAAAATATTGTATTCGACACAATTCCATATAGAGGTTCCGTGTATATACGAATATGAATAGGTAGGTAGAATATAGTACGCACAAGACAACTAAAAATCTAAAAAATTTATAATTACTAAATTTCATATTTAAGTGTGGCGTTTTAATGATGTAGGTAAAGAACCGATTATCAGAGAATCCTCGTTATTTCTTATGAATTAAAAATTAGTTTTTATAAATAATATACCTTAAACTAAAATGACCCACGGTCTGAGTGTACTGTTTTAATTTAACTTAATTTATAAGCTATTAATTCTACTAACGCTGAACACACTATTTTGTGAAGCTAAAAAATACAATAACGTTAGAATTAATGGGCCAAACATTATTATTACTACTGCCATCATCACTACTATAAACAACTAAATGTTCTCCACACCTTCCATACAATCAAGTCCATACTGTTTCTCAGGAATTTATAGTTGTGATTAAAGTAAATAATATATCTACAGTTCATACAGTTGGTATAGTATGAGGGTTAGAGAGAACACCACTTATCATCTTGAAGGTTTGCTATGTACCAGGAAAAACTTAAGTACGAGAAGAGCTGCGCTGAAATGATTGCAAGTGTGTTATTTTAGTGCTACAGCGGCTGGTAGTTTTCCGCCCATCTACGTTAATTTGCTAAATATAATCGTAAATAAAATGCGAATAGTTGGGGGATTGTGTTGCGGATATGTTGCTCTTTGTCTAAGCTCGAGAGGAATATTGTAATAAATGTTGAAAATAATGAGGTTTTGTGATAACTCATAAACCATGGGGCTATGACAAATCATTGTATTCTTTCTTCTTCCTCAGATTAAATGGACAATCCGTGCGCATAGTAAAACTTCAATCATTCGTTTGACTGGAAGTTCCATGTTTTCCCATCTTCATCACCTCCAGTTGAAAGGTAAATAAAACACCGTAAAATGTCAGAGCTACATTTTTTTTTTAAATTTCTCTACCGCTTATCTTTGTTAGGTATAACTGTTTATTCCACCCAAAATTCGATATCAGTTTTTCACGGAAGTAGGAGATTTGAGACTCCCTAACACCCTTTTCTGGAAGGGCGAGAAAGTGTTACATTGTAACTAAAACTTCAACATCGAATTTTCACCGAAATTACACATTTGTGTAATTTACACATTTTAAGATCCCTCAAACTCAAAAAGGCTATTTTAGAGAAAGTTCCGTGTTTGTGCTGAGTATGCGTTCTGTGACTAGCATACCAAAACTTGAATGTGTTCCAAACTTGGATTTAAATTCAGCATCTTCCCAAAATGCAACAAGAGGGTTTTCAAGAAGCTATCATTTACTGTAGAAAACTTAGGTTTATTTTTAATTTCTCAAAAATAAATCTAATGATAACACCACATGCTTAAGATTTTTTCGCGAGTAGAAAGATATATATTTTCTATTTTCTATGAAGAAGTTATCCAGTCCTCTTTATTTGTAGTGATTTGGTACAATGTTGTAGGCATAACATAACATACGCTTAAAATATTTTAATGACTAGTAAAGCATGCTACTTAGGCTTTTAAACTATCTTCATTCTGATTCAATCCTGACAATTTCTATAGTCTTGAAATTCTTAGAAAATGACAAAAGCCTACTGTTGCAAAAATAAAGGGCTTACCAAAGCACTAGTTGGATTAAAATACAATTTTTAATGGCGTTAGATTCTGTCGAGATATTCTGTGGTATAGTTTGTTAACATTTTCCCAAACACATTACATAATGGTTGGATATCCTTGAAAGATGGGATTCCTGGTTTTTCTTTGCATCGCATCAAATCCACGGGTAAACACTTGAATGACGTTTCGAATGTTTTAGTTAACTAAGAACTTATTGTTTAGTTGGAAATAACTACTAAAAGAAAGAAAAAAAATAATCGAATAATTAATGCGATGAATGCAGGAGAATCTGTCAAGGTTAGAGGAAGTAGAATGACATTTCAATTCAGATTTTAAATATTTATTCTATAAAATGGTGTAAGTAAATAATAAACTTCTCTGAAATACAGGTTATGCTTGTAAAAGTCCTTTATGTAATAGATCTCCATTGTAAGCGAAATTTGTTAATGTTTTGACATCTCATTACAATAGTTTGTTCTTTCTGCTGGCGAAAGTCATTATGAGTACGTAATATAACTATTGTCTAAGTGACATATATCAAATAATTGAACCATTCTTGAGTGAAAAAGACAACGTACTTACCCAGATACCTAAAATAGAATTTTATCAGAATGTTTTAGTTTTATTATTTATCTACAGATTACTTTTGTAGTGCATCGTTGAAATGTTACCTGAGAAGCATAGGTATAGGTACTAATTATAGTTAACAATTCTGTATGTAAAGTCCATTTTACATTTAGCCTTATATTGCAATGCAATAAAGAAAAACCAGGTGCTATCACGTGATTTTGTCCACGTGGGGAAGATATTCTGATGCCTCTGAATGACTAAATTGACTCCTATTGAATGGAGATGGGGTTGAAACGAACTGTACTCCAGCCATTGAGGATGCGACCACAATGGACTATATATATCTTATTGTCACACGTAGTAACAGACCAAACATCCAGTTAGTTTATTCAGAAGCTTAACCAGTGTGTGCCTATGCAACATATAAAGTATTGTGTTCATAGAGAAACGCCAGTGCTCCAAACTTTATAATGTTTTGCGACACGTTTGTTAATACAGGTAGTGAATCAAGTTGATGTTGTCAGCAAATATGTCTCCCGTGGAAACAAAAGCATGCTACGTTTTAAATTGCAAATGTTATCTTTGCTAATTGTCTGGTTTAAGTTTTTTCACTATAGGCGTGTTATAAATAAACTGTTTAACTGCGTAGGTAAACTGCTTTTTCTCATAAATGAGTTATTGAAATATTACTTTAACGTGTATCATCAGTACTCTTTATAGCAACAACTGCGAAACTGAGAGGTATGAAACATTGAAGTTTACATTTTTCACGTTTCTAAGAATATTCTGTAGTTTATAATGTGTTCCTACGAAGGATATACATATGAAGATCAGTTTTTAAAAAGCGATACCTGTCTTGTTATCCATACCTACACTTTTATTTATCCAAAGAAAATAGCTTTGCGATCTAGTGTTGCTCAGTAAGCTGGCTTGTGAAGTGTCCTAAATTCCATTCCTTTCAGAATAGGACCTTATCTGAATTGTTTACCCTTCTTGCTGTCTGAAAATGAGTCTTTTATTATAAATTGATATAGCATACTTTAGGAATTACATACAATCTACTCGCGGCACATTCTAATCATTCATATCTTCCATTTCGGAATAACTCAAACAAACAACGAGTGCCGAACTAAACGATCCCGCTGTAAACACATGGTTTTCGCGGGGATCCGCCTAAATAAATAACCATGAATTTTCCTCCACGTCTAAAAGCGTTCCGTTGAAGTATCTTGGCCTCTCCGTTTCCCCTCCCATATGTTTACAACAGGACCAGTTTAGTTTGAGACAGACTATAGTCAGATCAATTGCCCTATTTGCACATTATTTTTCACCCTAAATGAACAAATAACATTTGAAGACTTAAGAGAAACGTTTTGTATAGGAAAGAAGAGAATATAGTCTTTTTCACTGCAGTAAGAGTTCCATTGATGAAAAGAGTCGATCTGGGACCGCAGGACAAAAGAGGATGGTGTTAAAAGTTAGAGCACAGGTGGGGCGGGATCCCACGCGTCCCAATACAAGATTCTCTTGCTTCTTCCCTTTTGTGGGCCCACCCTCATGCATTTTTAGACACCGCC
The DNA here is from genome assembly GCA_030765055.1 of Mantis religiosa. Classification (NCBI taxonomy): domain Eukaryota; kingdom Metazoa; phylum Arthropoda; class Insecta; order Mantodea; family Mantidae; genus Mantis; species Mantis religiosa. The sequence goes on from CM060948.1 coordinate 269,687,210, forward strand.
ACAATCACCAGCTCCGGGAGCTTGAACAGGTGCGTCGCCTGTTAAATAAAAAGATCTGAGGCCGTACAATATTGCGCCGTTCCGTCCCTTGAGGGCAGCACTGACGTAAGTTCACTTCCCAGTAAAGCGGGCGATTCCGTAGTTGTGATTAGATAAGAGGGAGCCAGACCGCATGCAGGTAGCGTGATGCAATCCTTTCACAACTGTGTCACAGACAAAACATCTCCAGACAGAGGGTCGTAAACTATATTTACCTACAGTCTCGATTTCATTCAGTATCTTTATAGCTTACGCAGAGGAAAGTTTGGAACGTTCTTAATAGGGGAATATCAAAATACCTCTGGCATACCACTTCAACAAAATGAGTAACGCTTTTAAAAATTAGATGGCATCACAAGATATAGCTCCGAACTGTTAAGATGGAAAATGTTTTTCATTGTAAATACTCGTAATTCTTGTGTTCTTAACGCCAGATGTTTTTCTAGTGTTAACATTTCTGCATGTGCTTTTAACCAATGATTTTAAATTGTTTTCAAATTTGGACAGATTCGCTAAATTGCTTGCTACAGGAAAAATAGCAATTACGTTTTCGGGACCTATGATGTTGCCTTATGCATACCAATTGTTTTCATTCATTATATCTTTCTTTCATTCTCTTTTTCTTTCTGTTTTTCTTTATTTAATTTATTTTTATTACAATTCTACCATCAATCTCTATACTACAGATGTTATGCTTAACTTGTTGACTTACAATTTGAGAAAGCAGGGAATTAACTACTCCATCTATTTATTTATTATGTGAATTGTTGTTTGAAAAATATTCTGCGATATTGTATATTAAGTAGATTATGACATTTTCCGTCTCAGAATTCATATGTTGCTTATTAAATTATATAATTTTTAAATCTTAAGTAATTTTTGCAGACAATTAACTGATCAATTATAAGCGCAATTCTAGATCAGTTCCAATCCTTTACAGAGTCTACATTGTGATGTTCTGAATAATTTAGTGCAAATATTTTATTAATCAGTATCATTAACGTGTTTAAAACATGTGGACATGCTATAGTAAATGATCTGGTTGTGATAATAGATATTACGTATATACATGTGGAAGTATTACACTAATTCAGGTTCAAGAAGGGTTCATTTATTTGATTTTTTCTTTGCTAGCCCTATACCCATCAGCCAATTGCAGACACTGTTCTTGGTGTACCTCTTGTTCTTAGGCTAACAGGATGTTAATATAAAGCTCGCTTAGCTGACCCTACCTCTTCCATACTACATACCTACATTCTGCCTCTTTATTATCGACACTACACGCTGTTCCTTACAAGTTTTTATATTTGTTGATTGCCTCCATTTCTGAACTGGTCGTTTATAAACAGTGGGCTATAATATTGTCCCTGGCGTTTTCCTTTCCTATGTTTCCTACTTTTCTTTGTCTCAGTACTTGGCTAAATTTCTGTATCTAGTGGTTTTTTATTGTCATCTTTATTGATTTGGATAACGGTTTTAATTTTCATTACTTACGAACAGATTTCAATTGTTGCGGTGTTATTTTCGTTTGCGAAGCAGCCAAATAGTTAAAACATTTGCAAGTTTCAAATTGTTCTATAGGAACCTGTTTTTATTACGTACTTCCGTTTTGTCATCTCTAAGATCATATTGGGGCCTTTGACTTAAGCGACACCTTATTTTGTATTAACCGTTGGCATTAACTTTGGTTTTATTATTTTTTACTATTAAATGCACTCGCACATCAGCCCGCCTAGGGAGCGTGGTGGTAGCGTGTCTGCCTCACGTTCAAGAGGTCCCGAGTTCGAATGTAGGTCATTGCGAGTTACCTGCATAAGGATTTTTCTTGGGTTTTCCCTTATCCTGAAAGACGAATGTCGGGTAACTCTAAGCTCCATGGACCCCAGACCCATTTGAGCATCATTTCACCCATTCCATTCATCGTCCGATATGACTTAAAGTTGGAGGACGTAAATTAAAAAAAACAACAACATACTTTCAGATCCTAATATGGACTGTTTCTGGGTAGAAAAAATGTCCAGTCCCAACCCAGTACCTCTGGGTTGAGAACCAGAAAAGCGACCAGTCGGGCACAAAGGCAGTCGCACAATACTTGGTTTACTTTGCTTAGCGCTTTTTGTTCTGGAAGATTTAATATGTTTAGTTTTGTATTCATCGGCCCTAATTTTTGTGCTTGTTCTTCAAACTCCTTAAGGTGCTTAAAAGTGTTGGCTTCCTTATCTTTATATCATATCGACATGTGCTGTGTACTGTATCAGCCAATTATATATTGTGCTTCCCATTTTATTTTTACAGCTCTTGTTGTCCTTAATAAAGATAATGATCGTGACAATAAGCAGAACGTCATAAGGAGTAAAACCAGCATGTTTAGATTTACTCAGAGGCTAAGGACTACGATCTCTAATGATTTTATTTGGCATTCTAATCCTTGTTTCACATAAGCTTGCCCCGTATCTCTTAACGGTCACGTGACCTTATCACCTCTCATTGGCTGCTATTGTAGTATAGACTGTTGTGCGGTAAAAATTAGTTCTTTATTTAACATGGTGATATATCTTTATGTGTTGGAAGAGAATTGTCAAATTTATATTTTCGTAACACTTTTAATTAAATATATTACGCAACAGAGTTGATTTATCTGAAATGCACGTTAATTCTTAAACGAAGTAAAGAGGAGGTTCCTTTGCTCTCAAGCACATGGCACGATAGCACGTGATTTAGCAGTAGTGATGACATATTTGTTTATGTGACTTTTATCACTGACCTTGTTTTGAACTGGATTAGTCATATATCGCCATTCGAAGGTGTGTTGTGCCAAGTACGAGAGCTAAATTATTTTATTGATTGTTTATTGCGCGTGTACTTATTATATGTATAATGGCAGAGGCAGAGCCTACCGCCAGTTTTTCGTTGAAGCATCGCAAGGGAAAACCTTTACAAAGCGGCGAAAAAAGTTCATGTGTTTAATGCACTCACAGAGAAGAATCCGTCTTTGTCAGTGAGAGATGTCGAACAGCTGTGCTCTGAACTTACAGGGATGTTGGATGTGTAGGAACATCGCGACATGAAATTGAGACAACAGGAAAACTTAGCACTCCAAGGGCGATATTGCTGTGTGGCGAAGACGTTATTTAAGGACAATCAGACTGTACCGGCATACAAATTGCAAAATATACTACCTTGATTTAAGGACACACGATAAGTATGGCGTGACACGACTTTTAAGTCTGAAAGACAAGACTTTTTGCCAGGCATGTGTGCTAGTTTAAAAAAATCTCAGTGGAAAAGACCGAAGGACTTTCATTATAAACTTGTTTCAATTTCATTGCTCATTCATTCAGTTCAACTTGCTCAGTTTCATTATAAACTTCATTATTTTTGCATGCCTTCATATTCTTATTTGTATGATTTTATGTATCTTCCTGGTAATTATTATGACGTTTACTGCAGGTTTAAATGTGACGGGAAGGTACCGCCTATGGCCTATGGCGCGAAAGCATTAGCCAATTAGGGTGAGGGGGAAGGTAGTTGCACGCGGAGCGATACATGTCAGCGGGGCAAGGTTATATGAAACAGAGATAAGCGCTGTCACAAATATAAAAAACAATAATCGTGTGGAGGTAGCAAGAAAATCCTCATCATAGACAAGCCTGCATACGAAGTATAAACACCTTTGTTAGGGTCACATTGCCATATTCATGTATCATTTTATGAGTGTTACGCATCAAACATGTGTATTTTAAAAGAAACACTCATAGGTGTTAGGAAGTCAGAGAAAGAGATTTTGTTGATTTTGTAAGTTATACAGAACGTTGAGAATATGCTCAGGTATACTGCTGCAGGTCTCTTAGTACACTGTTATCCTGATGGAATAGATAGGATATGATCGACACTCTTGTGTGTAACACGATTGTGAAGAAAAGCTATTCCCTCCTGACGCCTTGAGGCAGAGATAGATCCCCATATTGTATCGGAGAAAATCCTCATCTTATTCACAACGAGAACAAACAAACAGAAAAAGGAAGGCAGAGGGTTTCACTTTGAAGATTATTCCGTAATTGCGTCGTGCCCGGAGGCAAATTCACTTCAATATAATGGTTTCACAAGACTCTGCTCGCTTTCTTTAAATTGGTTAGAAATAAAGTCCTTAGCTGTGTTATTCGAAACAGGTTTCTTTAGCGCGTTGATCGAAACGATCTGGGCTTAGGGGTTTTCTAAATTAACCCATAAACCTGTGTTACATCCCTTACAAGCTTATGTTGATTTCGCTTCATCTATCTTTCTAGTAGCTTGTCACATTTCTAAATAAAGGCTTGCTTTTGCTTGTTTGTTAGGAATACCCAGATTTATTTTTTCGTCCATGAATTAAATGACACGAAATATTGACTACGAAGGATTTACATATATTAAGTAAATATCAAATACTCAAAATTTATAATGGTATTTCCCTGTGGATTTCACCGGATACATTAACAGCTGATTAAGTAGAACTCTGTGTTTCCCGAGGTAAAAATTGTGTCCCATGATACTAAATCACGTTTCCTTGTTCAGAACAGATGCAAGTCTGATATATTTACACTCCATTGAGGCATTTGCATCATGGGTTTAGTCGTTGTCTCAGAGACCTACAGGGAAATTACACTTATAAAATGATTTTAACCTGTTGTGTCTTATTTTGCGCTTTTATGACTAAGGGCGAAATGTATCCCTTTCTTACGCTAGACTTATTTTAACGGTAGTTGCTAAGCTTAATTAGAATTTTTCACGCGTATTCTATGATAATGAAATTCTGCCCAGGAGTGTCTCCGTGATACCTGAACGATCTTGTTCACTAGTGAATCTCCATCATATCATGCTTGACTGGAAGCACGAATGTCAGTGACAAAGCTTGAATATTTCCGGTCAAATAACTTAGCTCCAGGATATGGTTTCTTCCAGGTCACCACAACTTCATCAACATTGGCTCTTTTTGTTCATATCTTGCCCCTCAAGTGATAATAATTATACGTACTTTTTTCCCGAGCACCATCAGATCACTTTTGTTGATTGTGTGTGCTTTGATTGTGTTATCACTCGAGAAAAGAAGCTTGAGGCCATTTAAATTTAACGAACAAATGGCAAATTCTCCTGGCTATCACAAGAATAAATTACCATAAGCTACTTTATCCAAGCCAATTCTTGCGTGATAGACTTCGCAGTCACACATTAGCTTTATATTTGACAAAATAACCTCTAAAAGGTCTGGGAATGGGAATGCGATCGCCTCTGCGACAGTCATCAGCGTTCTGCCGGCTGAAATTTTTGGGTGGGACGAGAAATATTTCTTTTACCACAATTATTCCCTATTCTAGAAATATAAATTTGAGAGTGAACATGAGTTCATTTAATATCCAAAAACTTATAAAACTAACGCTAAAACTATACTGTTCTTTGAACAACAACCTTCTCGGTTATTTCTTAAGTCAAAGCCTTCGATTTGCCCATAATATTTAAAGGAGGATATACAAACAAAACAGTAAAAATGTCTGGTAATTGAAATATATACTAAGTTGAACAAATTGATTAGATGGTGCAATATTAAGTACTCAGCTCCTTTTCCACTCTATTTTATATTCCAATTGGCTATTCATTTTCTTTCACTGAATGTAGTTATAACTATGACGCTTAAACCCTGAAAAAAATAAGAAAATTATTTAAATTTCCTAGAAAACTAAAGTTTTACTGTCAGTTTTAAAAACATTAGAAAACGTCGAATTGTTAAGAGAGGACAGTGAAAGGTGATGATACCGAAGATGAGAAGAAAGTAGAAAAGATTGAAAAGTTAGAGAGAAGGGAAGGGAAATACAGGGATTGAGAGAGAGACAGAGAGTATGTGTGTTTGTGTGAGGGAGAGAGAAGAAATAGAAAGAAAGTGGGCGACAGAAAGTGAAGAATCTCGCACCTAACACAGTGTGAAAAAAGTTGCGGTTTCTGCCAGTGTTTAAGTAACACTGAACTAACCAAGTTTAGGGAAAACCTGCGTTGACAACGTAAACTGACACTATCATGAATTCAAGTGAGCGGAATTATGGATTGTGGCTTATAAAGGGGCCACTAGTTTACGTGCACTTGCTGTAAATGACTGATATAATACCTAATATTGTTTTATGAATAGTAAAGTGGTTTTATGTAGAATGTGTGAAATCCACTACCAAGGGCAAGAAAACGCAGAATCATGCAAAAAGCATAATTTTGATCAATGTAAAGTGGGTGTAGAAAGGAGAAGAGCTTATCAAGCGTTTAAACATAGTAAGGTTGTCATAGCAACCAGATTTCTGAAGGACCAAGATGATATTAAGGAAAAGCAAGCTGCGAGTTCTCGGCTCGTGGCGCGGTTGGGAGGGGGTGCACTGCAGTACAAACTTGAGGGTGGTTGTCTGGGAGATAATTTGAATTACATCCAGCTACATAGGCCGTCAGGAGCACACAGTTAAGACGTTCATATTTTAATGAAGTTTAGTTTATACGGCAGCAGCAAATCTAGTTTGTACTACTAGTGATGTTCACGGTTCAGTTGCTGGCAAGGGTTGGGGGGCGACTCCTGTGCAAACAGTCACGGGTTTGAGTCCTTCACGGTTCCCTGGAGATAAGATATTACATACACAAACCTCTCTCAGCTTAGATACAAACTGATTCGTCACCGCTTCTGGCGTAGCACCAGCTTACCAACCTCTATTTTGTAAACAAAAACAAGATGGCATATCTGGAATAGACAAGGATTCAACCATCATTTGATGTGAGGAAAACATAGCCGAAATAAAAGAAAGAAATAAGCATGCATACTATTCGTAGTTCTTTTAGCCTTTTCGCTAATTTTATCGCCCCATTCTTAAGTTTAATATGGGGTATGTTTGCGTTTCGGGATCATGCACGATTTTAAGTTCAAAAGGGACACACAATATAATCATTGGTATAGAATATTTCGAAAACCGTTAAGATTACGAAAAAGATACTTTTATGTACTCCCTTTACTTGACTTTATTTATCCACTCCCCCACAAATTGTTCTTAAAAGAGGGTATTCTTTTATTTCATGGTTAATGTTAGATGAAGTGTTTTAATAATAAAATTATTTTTGTGGATAAGAGGGATAAGTAAGCTGAAGCTAAGTAAGTTTTGTTTTAAATGGACCAATATTGATAGCTTTGAATCTATGTTCTCTTGCATGAGTATCAGAGAGAGAGAGAGAGAGAGAGAGAGAGAGAGAGAGAGAGAGAGAGAGAGAGAGAGAGAGAGAGAGAGAGAGATTAGCGACTTATACTTGAAAATAGTATACAATATTTCAAAATTCAAACCATTAACAAAAAGATCTCGAAAATATTCTCAGGTAAAGAAACTATTCTTTAAATGACACATGTAATATTTCTAATCTTCTTAAAAATAGCTTTAAAATTCGGATTAAAATGCAATGTTTTAATGTATTTAGGAAACAAATATCTGTATTGAATTTTCAGTGAATAGTTCGTGTGGTTCTCTTCTTTCTGAATTACTTGTATTATTAGTAAACCGTAAGTCGTAGTCAGAATCTAACAAATAATCTAATCCTTGTTAAAGCACACAATTTTTTTCTTGTAGATTATCCATTTCCGAAATATTGTTTGTTATTGCTTAATCTTCAAACACTTGCTTATACTTTTTTCAGTTGGTAAGTTGTTAATCATTTTTCTTCTTGCCATGAAAACAGCATGGAATTTAAAGCCATCGCAAAGAGATATTTTAGAAGTCTATGACGTAAGCTTAATGCATCTTTCTTATATATAGTTACCTTGTCAAGCCTTAAACCTTGAGATTTTAGCCTAATTTACCAACAATGTTCATATAAATAGTACTATTATTAGATTATGCACAGCAACGGCATCTTCTTCCTTTTTAACTTACGTCCTCCTACGCCAAGTCATATCGTTGGATGAAATGGATGAGATGAAGTTCAAATGAGTCCAGGATCCGCAGGCTTTGAGCTAACTGACACTCACCTTTTCAGGATAAGAAAAAAAACCTTACCCAGATAACTCATTCTGACCCAGTTTGGACCTCAGGACCTCTTAAATGTGAGGCAGATACGCTACCACCTACGCTACACAGTCGGGCACGGAAGTTTCTGCTTGTACGTGATCTCAAAGCATCTTCGCATCGCCCCGTGTTATAATGCACGAGATTTAACTTGGCCCCTGGTTTGTAGAAAGAGAAAGAAATACGTAGTCACCATCTCTTTCTAACCCGCCCCTCTTTTATGGCCAGCCAGGCTGGACAGACACATCAGCGGCGGATGATCCTTCTTCGTCTGTTTGTTCTTCGTTCTCCAAATTTGGTTCATGTTCCCCTTCTTCATTGTCAGAAATTTCCAAAATTCCCTTATGTTCACTTGCTGAATCTTCTAAATTAATCTAATTAAATCCTCTAAATCTTCTAAATTAATTATGAACCTATCACTAATTTCATCTACTAATCCATCTTTCTCTCAATAAAACTGTTCTATATTTTCAACGTGTTAACAAGCTCCCCTCCAATTTTGTTCGGACACTTCACCTACTGCACTATCAAATAACACTTTTACCTCACAATGCTTAAAGGATATGTTGTGTTTCGTGACATCTTTTTTTTTATCTGTGCCCATATAAGTTCTATAGCATTTAAATCACAATGATACGGAGATAGTCGTATTACAACGTTGCCATGCATTTGCGCTATGCGAACCATTTCTTAAATTTTGAGACCGTATTTTTTCAGCTTTATTAATTCGTAAAGTACAGCTTTAATGGACCGCGGATCAAACTCAATATTATTGTCTCGGAGCCATGATTGCATTACTGAGTTAAGTGATTATGATTTTGGAGCCTTGTTGATTTGAGTAGAATGATAAGTTGCGTTATCTATTACTATAGCACTATTGGGAGGAACTGATTAATAAATCAATTTTTAAATGTTTCACTGTCCATTTCTTCATGATAGTCTTCAAAAGAGCTTTGGGAATGAAACATGTCGAACTCCCCGCGTGTAAGAAAACACTGTCCTTTGCCTAATTGAGATGCGTAGTGGAAATTCAAAATCGTCCTCTTCACTTTTTCATACTTTGGTTTTTCGTATGATATATGTTAATTCAGGTTTCATCTAAGTAAATAATAGGAGCACCGGAAGTACTTACCTCTTTCATTGTTCTTAGAAACGGGAATCTTTTTGCAAAGACGTCTGGCCGTTCCATCAGAAACTTTCCTCCGCGTGAGTTCTTTACAAATCTAAATTTCATTTGATGCAGTACTTTTCGCAAGCTCCATAAACTCCCGTTGAACAATTTGTTTTTCTTTTAGAACTTTATTAGTCTTCCAAGCTGGGCAGAAAATCAGTCCGATAGAGTGAATAAATAGATTGTCTCATTGCAGCGGCACACAAAGTGTTGTTTTTGTGAATTTTAAATTCGGACGTATTTTTACCAGGAGTCTCTATAAAATTACCTCAAAGTTACACTTCATTTTGTTCTTTAAGTAATAATATTTTCACAGTGCGAGATGAAACACCTGTAGCTGCAGCAGTTCTTTGAATTATGCTCGACAGATATAGTTGGCTTTCCGCATTTTAGGGCCTCGCATTCGTCTGTAAAGAAATGTAAGATTCTTATTCACAATTTCCCTAACATCTGATCTTATAGCTTTTCCCTTTCTTATCACGCCTCCTATAACTAATGCAGACACTAGCACTATTCCCAGCAGTATGTTTAAAATAATTACAAAATGTTAAACTTCTAAAAAAACATTTTGCACTTTTCCAACACGTTAACAACCGATGTTTCACTTGCAACACCACTGATGTCTGCTTGTGTTTACCCTCATACCACAACAGGTAATTAGGGAATACAATAGCGCTTTAAAAGGAACTGACCATTTCAAGGAAAGAAGCCCAGCGCCCTTGCTACACAAAGATAGTGCAAAAAGTGCCAAGTTAAATCTCGTGTATTATAGTCCATTAGTACTCAGTGCTGAATTATGAAACAACTAACCTCTAAAGTAAAACGTGAGGGTTAGAGTAACAATAGAAATGTAAAACATTCCAGTTATATGCATGGTATTTGACCAAATCTTAGAACTTCTAATTCCACCAAATCGGAAAGAAATGATGAGGAGGCTTAATTATTGGATGACAATTTTCACATCTTCTTGATGCAAATATATCCAATAATCAAGGTGATGTCCAAGGGTTTTGACTAGAAAATTTTTCATTCCTTTATAGTTGAAACCAGAGGGTCTACTCCCATCAGTCCTGGACCCGTAGGACCAAGTCCCGAGCCTCTTTAAACCAGGGAGTATCCGAGCTGTCCCAAAGGGCTCTCGGCGTCCTCCGTGGGGCTTTCCATAGGGCAAGACCTGGGTTACTAACAAGCTCCCCCCCCCCATCTGGTCCAAGAACACAAGACGGGATGGAAGTGCATACGCCATTTACGCGCGCCAACACCAAAAGGCGAAGGCTACCGACATGGCTCGGTGGGGCCGCCTGGTGATCTAGCACACCTTCTACTAGCTCTGCCGGGAATATTAATGGCTTCCCTCAATCCGCAGACGTACCCGATTCCCACGGGTATCGGGAACTACTGCCCCCTCGAGTCCAACCCAATCCGAACAACTCTCAGAGGGAGGGGCTCCAATGTTCGGCCCGAGGTTCCTCTAGTAACGTCAGAGGTACCACGAGTGCTAGGGGTCCGCAGCGCCCGCACCACGGCAGCTGAAGGGGACGGCTCCCCTCCCCTTTATAGTATCGCGAAGCCGTTATCTACGATAGCACGGCTAGTGTACAGAAATAGCCGGCAAATAAAGATAGCTGAGATAAAGGACTTGCCAGCAAAGAGTAAGTTACGCTTCTGGAAGGTGGTAGAATATTCGGTTTATTTATTATCCTGGAACAGTCTCGAATTTATCAATGAGGTATTTAAGAAGGCGACGACTCGCCAAGAGTCAGTCGCGAGAGTGATAAGCAGTAAACAGCTGTAGAGTGTTGTAACGAGAGCTGATGTAATTAGAACGCTGTTTGTTATTGTCATCGACCTTGGTAGACTGTGTGTATGTGACGTAATGTTGTTACGTGAGAATTGAACAGTGTATTTCTACGAACCCACGAAGTCACAATATTGTCAGTATAAAAAGCGTAATATAGGGAATTGCATTTTTGCAATATTATTGTTTTCCCATATTCTCAAAGCGTTTTGTACCTAGGTCATGAAATGTAAACCTTATGTAATGTCGGTTGATTGACTTCAGAAATCGTGGTCTTTCATCCTGGTGAATTGTCCATGTCTAAATCCTTTTTGAAGCGATAGGACGATTTTCTTACCTCACTTTAATAATGGTACCACCGCATTGACAGAGGAATGTTTAACCGTCTAAAGCACTTTTTGTTCTGCTGTTAAGCTCAAAAGGAAGGGTATATTAACGCATTTCTTTGTTTTTTCACTTGTTACTGCGTTTTCTTCAGCTAACAAATAATGTAAACTTTCTTAAAATGTATTAATTTCAAGATATATTTGCAACATAACGCTCCAAATTACATTAACAGATTAAAAGCTGTAAATAATGAACTAGCAATGCAATGTTGCAATGAGAAACAAAAGCACTGATCATGCTATCAGGCAATGGGGTTAAAAACCGTGCTAGGGATAGCAACAGGCATTCACCCAGAACTATAGACTATTAGACGCTAACATCCAAATAGAAATTATAGCTAATTGAAAGGGCAACGTTTAATTGGATTGTGATTAATCTAATTTCGCAGAGGGAAATGCCTTTCCTTGTTCATTTCTGTTTATCAGTTTGAAACAGCTTAGGATCAGGTGCAATACCCCCATTGGAGGATGAATACATCCAAGAAGATTACCAACACACGACCAAGGGTGGGTGAAACCATATCAAATGCTTGATGTAGAATAGCTGTGTGATTTAGGTATTTGAAGGGAGAAGCTGCCATTTATAATAGGGTGGATGGCTTTTGTCAGCCAAGAACAACAATTTGTGTGTTGTAAAAGCCTGGGCGTGAATGAATAGCGTAGAGTTCTCGGTGTTTAAGTAAGGGTGGAATCTCTTCCTCTCTGATACTATTAGTTGTTTTCAAACTGATTACCTGCCGCTCACATTCTGATTGGTCCGGCTCGTTACGCAAGGGGTCGCTTTCCTCCTTTCGTCGCTTCATCCAGGTTTTCTCTCCCCGTTCGATAGAGGGACGGATGTCTTCTTCAGAGTCGGCTTTGCACTTAACGAGTTCTTGAATTCGCACTATTTCTAGAGCATAGCCAAATATTAACAAATAGCAGGACTTTACTGCTTATTGTCCAAAGCATCCTTAGATTACAAGGGAACGAGTATACCTATGCACATCGCTTGTAGGAGTCCATCTGTTGTTCAAATCTGCTGTGCAAATCCAGACTTAGAGAGTAAGCGAATGCCAAAAAACGGCAGTATATTTTTGGCCAATCAGCGCTGTTAAAAGAAGTGAAATGTACTTCGAGTCCCTTTAATGCCAAATAAAATGTGATTTACACTCCTTCTAGTGATAGTAAATGGAAAATTATGCAATACATTGTAAGTCGGAAGCACGAACTGTGCAGAAAAATGATTTAAACAGCATAGTTACCACTTTTGTGTATATAAGTGTAAACAATCGTTGCTGTTGACTTGAGCCAATACGTTAACCTTAATTACTATAATAACCTCAGTGTCCCTCGTTAAGCAGCTCTTTCATCTTGGCAGTGTAAGATTAACAGAATAACGTAATCAAAGTACCTGTATCATTGTAAGTCATCTTTAGGGGATGTAAATGAGGTAACGTTTTGATAGGTGGAGTCAGACTGAAAAATTCAATGATGATACCATAGCCGGGATTTGAACCGGTCTCCGTCCGGTTACTCTTAACCGTTGAGCTACCATAGCCAACTTCCAACTGACTCGTATGTTTCCCGGTAAACCGCTAGGGACTCTCATATACAATGAGATGCACACCTTTTGTGGCGACTTACTATGCTGTAAGGACTTAAGTCCCAGGCTTCATAGTTAAACCACTATTAGGTTAATTGATCGACATTTATTCGTTCTTCCACACTAGCCTTGTGTAGGCTACGGTTTGTATAGATAGAACCAGACTGAAAAATGCAATGCCATAGCCGGGATTTGAACCACAGATCTCCTGGTCTCCGTCCGGTTGCTCTTTCCCATTGAGCTACCATGGTTGGTGTGCGAAGTTTCTTGTTTACCAAATAGTTATGTGGACCATTATGACAGTTTACTCCTAGAAAGAAAGAACAAAATTGTTCTGTTTATTAACGTGAAGACATTGTGGTCGTAATAAGTCCCACCTCAAAGCTAAGTTTGGTCATTTTCAAGAAGGTTGAGTGGGGGATATATTTAGCTCTCTCATGTTAGACTTTGACAATAGGGTGAAGAGCCGCCACTGTTCCTCCGCCCAAAGCCTCCTGGAAATAAGAATAATAGAGGCCTGGTGGCTGGCAGGGGGCGCGGCGCGGCGCGGCGCGGCGCGTCTCTGTGTTGACATGGTAACCCTTCAGTTTCCAAGCCTCGCACCTCAAATTGCATTAGCTTTAACATTACATGGAGAATTGAAGGCGTACCCAGACGTGAAGCGGAGACAGAGAAGGAATGGCACAGATAGAATGTTTTCTGTAAACACCTAACCCTTTCGAAGAAATTAAAAGTCTCCAAATGTTATCCAAGAGTGCAGTTCACTGTTCAAGTTTTTCAGTTTCTGAAAAGAAAGGGAACAAAATTGGAAAGATAATCTGAAAGTGGAGAGAAAATAAATTCAAAGAAAGGTATCAATTTTCAGGCAAAGGGAAATAGAAATGAAGTAGAACAGGAAAAGTACAGGGGTAAGGGAAAAAACTTTTCAAACAAAACCTGGCTAACAATCATATAACTATATCTAATATACTTTATTTTCAAACGTTTTAGAAATATCCCAACGAATGTTAATTTCTCTATTGATTATGTTAAATGCTGAAGTAATGTTTTCGAAATATTTCCATTGTGAATTCATATAGGAAACAGAGACAACAGTGAAATTTTCAAAAGGCTATATGATGTTATATAGATATACAGATTAAATGAACATACCTATTAAAGCACTATCAATTGTACTTCATAAAATATTGAAAAGTTGCAGTCGTTCAAAAATGAACACTTTGGAAATAGTCACCAAAAGGGAGATTGCTCTAAATTGTTCATTACAAACAATTAAATTGGTATAGTTGTATTCCCACTGCAATATCTTATACATATATTTTACTCATAATCATTAGAGCTGTTTTAAGAAAGTGAAAGTAATTAAATATAGACTTATTTAGGGTGAATAAATTCTTTGAAAATCTTCACCGTGCACGCCTAAAAGTTACATGTGACTTAACTATGGCATTCAATACTTAAGCAACTCTTCGTTTTTGACTACCATCAAAGAGGCAGGCAGTACATATTGTATGTATTTATACTTATTTATCTTCCTTTCTTTTTCTTCGTGACACTTCAAACCTAGCAATTTTTCTTAGTGTACCTTCATGCTTTCGATATTTTGCCCAAGAGTGCACTAGCTAGAGGGAGAAAGGGGGCAACCCTTAACCTCAGCAGCTGTTACAACCTTTCTAAAGGGTACTTCCAGTGACTTAGGTAACTAAAAGTGAAAGTAGAGCTGTATATGATAAGGAGTGGATATTCTCTTAAAGTGCACAGCCACAGCAGAGGATACCTTCTAGGAAATATAAACAAATATGGTGATTTATACAACAGCAACATTGCCTTATGAATTGGTTATGTTATGTTGCTTCGTTTATACAATGTCTTAAGAGTTGCCTTCTGGATCGGTGTGTCGGGACAGTTGGACTTTCAGTCTCTCTGTACCTTACAATCTTGCTTCATGTGTCCACAGAAGCCTTATTGCTCGGCAACTGTACCTCTGCTTTTACATGCGTCGGGCAGTTGATATTAGGGTGCCGTCCAGTCTACCTGCTTTTATTATCTGTGGATAGATTTGCCATAGTTTTATTTTTATATTTCTTTTGGACTCTTTTGGTCATGGTTTTAAATAACCAGTCCGGTATTTACCTTGGTGAATGAAGATACCGCTTCCGCCATCCCGCTAGGTATTTAATGGAATTGCTTCACACACTTACTTTAACGTGACTGTTATTTTGCCTCGGATTTTGGTGAGAAGCTAAGACTTCAACTGAAGAGTTTACTAGAAATCAACAGAGAACTTGCAGTACTGAATTATGAAATTTCAGATGTAATTAAATATGAGGCCAAAGCAAGTTCTGTTCTCAAATGCTAACGTATGGCTGACTTACGGGACTATGAGATACAGACAGACGACTTCATATCTCTTAGAAATATAAACATTTTATGTATTCTGTATTTGAAAATCAGTTGTGAAGAATAATCAGTAAACCCATTAGCGCTGCAGTGCAAAAGAACTTGCCTTCGATCCCAGTGTCAGCAGATGGATGTCTCCTGCTGGAAGGCATTTTGCATCAAGCCTCTTCAACCATGTCTAAGCAAACTAGGGGAAGCAAAATGCTGGCCATATGCTATCTTTATATTGCGCTTGGGCCTTAGCAGCCTGAGCGGAAGGAGGTGGAGAATGCAGCACCGTGCGGGCTGTTGCATCAAGCGATTATCAAGTAGCCGCTTAAAGGAAGAAGCTACAAAAGGAGGATATAAGAATAAATAACGCAGGACTAGTAGCCGAAAAGCGGCAACAATAGAAAAAGAAGATACATTTTAGAAACAAATAGATGGAATAAACAAAATTGAATGAAACCCCATATACAATTAAACAATAACAAAAATAGCACAAATAAAGGCAAGCAAGTAGCAGTATAAATTAATTGGTGGGAAAAGACAGAAAATCCAACGTAGCAGAAAAGGCAAAAGAAAAAAGAACGATTCTGAGGTTAAGGAAAGAAAGTGATGAAGTGTAGAACGAGACAACAAAGCAAAGAGAATGAAGACAAAAAGAAACTGAAAGAAAAGCAGAGCGAAATCCAGAAAAAGAGATGCAGAAGGAACAAAGAAGAAGCGGGACACTAGATCAAAAGAAGAGAGAAGGGAAGCCAAGAAGAGAGGAGAGATAATGAACAATGCAACGGCTCCCTTGTTTTCCGACAGGAAGAGAGTGCAGCTTTAAAGCTAAGATGGTTAGGTCTCTCGCCTTTGTTACAGAACTTCTGGTCACTACGCGAGAGATAAGCAGGACCAAAGTTGGTCCTGTACTTAGTGAACTCAAGGACGTTATTAAACTGTGTGCTACATAATCAAGTTAAGTGATGTGATCACGCTACCTAGAAGCTGCCACCAACTTCGAAATTCAGGTACAAACATCACTTTGAGGAAGGCAATCACTGTGCAGTTTCTCTCACTACTCACATAGCAGCAAAATAATATGAAATAATAATTAGTATTGCAATCTTATCATCATTAACAGGTTGTAGGTTTACTGATACTGCTAATTGCAGTTCTCTAGTTGGAAAACAAAGTGAACTGGCTATAAACTCATTTAAGAATCCAGATGGGCTCTTATTGGTCATGTTTTGACTGACCATATTTTTCTGTTGATTGTCTGCCGTATCCGCGCCTAGACTGCTCATAAGTTTTGGGATTAAATTTTCCAAGAACAAATGGTCCAATCGCTTCGTTCTACAGTGTTTCTCTTCTGCAGCTAATGTAATTCATTATATTAAAACATATTTCATATTGATGTTGAAATTGAATTTGCTTCAGTGATCATTAACAGCTCAAGATTTGTTGGTTTATTGTTGTTTACGTATTTTCTAAATGCTGTAATGTATTTGTTCTTATTTTAAAGGTGGAAAACATCACACAAATGTCGTAGAGATGCCCTCTTCTACACGTAGGTAATACCTATCTGTTTAATGAGGTCGGTACATTGTAGTGACAAGGGTGAAGAGTCAGTAGACTTCTTTGCAATCAGGTCTTTCCTGATCCCTTCTTACAAACATGTAATAAATAACAAATAACCCATGGTCCGACAGTCCGTAGAGGGCCATGACCTGCCAACCCGACTACCGGCCTCACGCAAGGTAGAGTTGGGTGATCATCCAACGGATACGGGGAGACGTGGTTAGCATCTCGGCAACCCCAGCCGGAAAGTTGGTTTTCCTGACCAGGGCCGTTTACCTATCGCAAGTTCCTCAATTTCCTCGCGATGCTGATTGGGCACCGGTCATAAACCCGGGACTTAAAATCCACACTCCCAAAGGGTGGGATCAAACACGGGTCCCATTCCGTGGCAGGGAACCAAAGCCTTAAGCCCACTACGCCACGGTGCAGGACCTTACAAACATGTACCTACAGTAATTTCAACATTTGTGTTACCATGCAATTTTAAATAAAAATGTTTTATTTTAAAAATTTCCCTTTGCATTATTGTATTTTTTAATTTAATATAGCGGTTTTACTGGTGTGCTGGAAAGGCCTCAGTTTTTAGGTGATGTGCTATACCACTCCATGTCTCCTAGAGCACTGCGTAACTGGCTCATTATTGCACGCATACCAATTATGTATTTCCTATAGCAATGACGTAATGAAGATATGTCAAGTTATCGTAACCTAGAGGGATTTTGTGATTTTCTTTTCTCTGGTCAGTGAAGGTGCACAAACCTCTCTACATTATTAAATATCGCAAAGTAAGATATATTATTATTATTATTATTATTATTATTATTATTATTATTATTATTATTATTATTATTATTATTATTATTATTATTATTATTATTATTATTATTATTATTATTATTATTATTATTATTATTATTATTATTATTATTATTATTATTATTATTATTATTATTATTATTATTATTATTATTATTATTATTATTATTATTATTATTATTATTATTATTATTATTATTATTATTATTATTATTATTATTATTATTATTATTATTATTATTATTATTATTATTATTATTATTATTATTATTATTATTATTATTATTATTATTATTATTATTATTATTATTATTATTATTATTATTATTATTATTATTATTATTATTATTATTATTATTATTATTATTATTATTATTATTATTATTATTATTATTATTATTATTATTATTATTATTATTATTATTATTATTATTATTATTATTATTATTATTATTATTATTATTATTATTATTATTATTATTATTATTATTATTATTATTATTATTATTATTATTATTTACGTCCTTCAACGTTAAGTTATATGGGGCGATGAATGAAATGGGTGAAATAATGCTCAAATTAGCCCAGGGTACAGAGCTCTAAGCTATAAGAGCTACCCGACATTCGTCTTCCAGGAAAAGGAAAACCCATATATCGCATTTACTCGAAAATAAGAGCCCCTTCCGTATTATAGCCAAAAAATCTGGAGGGTCCTACAATCGAATTCTTCGGGCCGCGAAAACATCAATTTAGCTCTTTTGGCGGCTTGAAGTTTATTACTCTGGTTTCACCAGTAACGAATCATGTTTGGTTGTACCGAATACTCTCCACCCACTGCTTGTACACCATTTGTTCAGCGAATTCCATAATATCTAACTTAAAACTTATAGTGAAGCTTTTCCGCGAATTCATGTTACAAATAACACAGACAAAACACAAGAGAAACTCACTGTCAATAAAGTGCCTGCAGTTTTAAACAAAGATCTCGTTTTAGTAAAATGGTAAGAAGCAGGTAGTAACCTCTATCTACCTTGAGTAATTTGGAAGATGGTGCTATTAGTGTGTAAGTCAGTGTCTCACCCCCTTCCCCAGCTACCTGCTCCTTTTATAACAAACAAGTGAAAGGGTGGAACTGGTCCTTGATCAACCGTCTACAGATAATTGCATGTACAGTATCAAAGAAACTCTGAAGAAGAGATTTTCTTGGAATTACAGCCTGCCTCACATTAACTGACCGGGTCTAACATCGCAAACATAACTTTTTTTCTATATGTTCGCAGAACATGCCGGGTCTTATAATCGAGGGGTATTTGCTTTCGAGTAAATGCGTTATAGGTATATAATTACTCAGCACACGTAGGTACTGATAATCCATAACACCTCCTTACTTCCCTCTCAGGAAGGGACTACACTGATTCAACACCTCCTGTAAACAACAACTGAAATGCAAGGAGAGAAGTTAATGTCCCATAACACATTAGTGAGCTCTTATCTCACTGTCGGTAACAGATGTCGAATTATTTCGAGATGCATTTCCTACAATTTATATTGTTAAAATTTTGTAAAAGTTATATCCAATTCATAGATAATCCTAATATGACACATTCGTTCGTCCCACTAACATTACTTGTGCTGTAATCATCAAGTTTACCCACACTTCTTGCATCAAATTTACGTTTCTAACCTTCCACTAAATTATTTTCCTGATATTTTCGAATCACTGTCTTTGAATATATGACGTTGAGTGAAGGCAAAACATGTATTTTCTGTATGTCTGAAACACTTGACTGAAAATAATAAAAAAAATTCGTTAGCTATTCTGCATTCACTCTACTTTGTAAACTCAAACTTCTACAAACTATTCTTACAAAGGCTTATTTTTCTGTCTACTTTTTAATTTCAATAAACTTCTATTGAACTTTTAACTGCAAGTTCTTGTGGATATAAAAGCATATATACGTAGTTAAAGGGCTATTCATATTTTTAGTGAGTTGATGCATAAGTTCTGGCCTTTTTTAGAATTTATCTACAAAACCGTGACCTTCTCTGATATGTATTTACAGTAAATACAGGAAGTATTGCACTTCATCGAAAAATTCGACATCAAGGCTTCCTGGAAACAATAGATACATGTTTTGCGACTTCCTGAATCCATAAAATTTTTGGGTAACATTTAATATAAACTCCAGTACTTAGGAGAAAACGTAAACGTTGTCGAATCATTACCAGTAATTTAGTTAGTCAATCCAGCAAACGCCATTGATACTGGTCTAGAAAAGAGGGACTGTTGGAATAAGGTAGTAGCATTCTCTGCGGTCCCTATTCTGAATCCATATCCTGTGCTTCGTCAGGTCCTATGTTCCGAAGTGACTTCTTGACTTAGATGCGACTAAGTGCTTGATTAAGCCAGTACGTAGGTTTGAGCAGATAATGTAAACCGTGCCCAATATGCTCACTTTTGTAACCCCACGCTTACCTACACATAGAGCAAGAGGGGAGGTGGAATTCTTTGAACTATTCATAAGCAAAGCCAAATTAAAAATGCCACAAGCCTTAACGAGCGAGGCTAGTAAAGAAAATGAGAGCCCTACGTAATGATTTGCTGCTCTCTTCTTTTACACACAGAAAAAACATTTTAACTTGAAGCAGCAACGCTTAAATACATTTCACACGTCGTTAAATTTTAAAAAAGGTGACAGACTTCTTTCAGGAAGGTAAATGCAACCGCTGCTTGGGTCGTGAGCCTCGAGTGCAGGTGTAAGAATAACGACCTTAACGCGCCTCTGATGATAAGAGGTCGACTGAAAGGAGCTCAGGAGATCGACGAGAAAGCCTTGGCTCTTAAGAGGTATCAGCTGGAAAGAGCAATTTTTACCATTAGTCACTGTAGATACGTGACGCTTTCATTTTTTCTTAGTTTAATAACTAAAGCTGGTTATTTTCTCTTCTGAAGAGAACCTGGCGAAAAAACACAACTTTAAGGAGCTGTTTGTTTTAATACTATTTATGAAATCATTACCAAAAACTTTAAGATAACTTACCCTTAACATTTAATGCTGGAATCTTTCCCCCTGGTTTGTAAAAACTGTTTTTAGCTTTAATGAGGCTTTTTAATGATCTTATACGTGTGCATGACCTTAAATAAAATCTTGAGACACGCTTCTGTAATCCACCAGTGTTCAACTCCGTCCCATGTAAACGAGTCTAAACCATCTTCAGAGGAGCTGCAGTTGGAGAGTTGTCAAGACCCTTTCAAGGCCAATGTTATTTTTGATGTTGAGTTAAAGAACAGTTGTCTAATGTTCCTCAGTTAAAACTGTGACGTGTTTTATATTATTTTCTCTACAAAAGCTTATTATTCTATCTGCTTCTTGTTATTCGAAATAAACTTTGAATTCTTTTGTACACAATTCCATGGACATAATTGTAGGTAAAACCTACAATCTTTTCATAGAGCGAGTTCTATATGCTAGCATTGGAGCTACATGCTTTTCGTATGGCCACGAGAAGAGAAAAAAATGATTAAATTATTATAACAAAGATTATCCCTCTTTAGAAAAGTAAAAGTGTTCGAAAATTCAAATCTATAATAATAAATTAATCGGAAATGCCTAACTTTATAAAACATTTAACATAAATCGTGTCTGTGTACAGAATCTATAGCTTTTGTATTAAGATTTTGTCTTATCTCTGGCGGTTTATGAATTATATAAAATTTTTAAGTATAGAGAGGATTTAATAAGTTATTTAAAAAAGATTCAAGACATAAATTTCATTTTTCATATAAGTACGCTAAACAAATAGCTTTCTAATCAAAATTGTTAGAGCCATTTTTGAAAAAAAAAAAAAAAAAAAGCAAAATTATCCAAGTAAACCGTGGATTAGAATGAATGGCGTTTCTTAAACATCTTTGCGTCATATCCTTGGAACATCATTGGAAGATGCTAAACTTTAATTTTACTTAATTTGGTATTTAATCCGCATTCTTATGCTGTCCCCAGTCAGACACACAGGTAGATATAAGGAAAAACAGCCCCCCCCCCCACACACACACAAGCACACACATAGTCTGACACATTTATAAAACGTAATTTTCCCCATTTATAAAATGTTTCACACAATAAAAACTGTATAATATAATTCCATAAAACTTCAATACAGTGCACAAATACCTTATTATAGAAAACATTCTGAACCTTTATCTTTATATTAGGTAAGGTTCGTGTCAGATTACGTTGTGTAAATACATCATGATCAATAATAATAATAATAATAATAATAATAATAATAATAATAATAATAATAATAATAATAATAATAATAATAATAATAATTATTATTATTATTATTATTATTATTATTATTATTATTATTATTATTATTATTATTATTATTATTATTATTATTATTATTATTATTATTATTATTATTATTATTATTATTATTATTATTATTATTATTATTATTATTATTATTATTATTATTATTGATCATGATGTATTTACACAACGTAATCTGACACGAACCTTACCTAATATAAAGATAAAGGTTCAGAATGTTAATTATTATTATTATTATTATTATTATTATTATTATTATTATTATTATTATTATTATTATTATTATTATTATTATTATTATTATTATTATTATTATTATTATTATTATTATTATTATTATTATTATTATTATTATTATTATTATTATTATTATTATTATTATTATTATTATTATTATTATTATTATTATTATTATTATTATTATTATTATTATTATTATTATTATTATTATTATTATTATTATTATTATTGATAAAGCCATTTAGGTAAAATAAAAGATATGAGCATTTAATTCTTTAAAGTGTTGTTTAAGTGGAGAATTTCCTTAAAAACACTCGCTTTGCTTCTTCCAAACGTGCCATTTCCAAAATTGGTTCTTGAAGTTCAGGGAAACTCAAGGCGGTGAAATTCCAACCATCAATTTTTTGGGAGAAATGGTTCTTCTATCTACTTTATATAAACTGCAAAAGAGGTTTTATAACCATTTAGACATGGAACATTGCATACTACGCCACTGCATGCTCGTGATAGGTCATTAGAGCCTAACTTTTAGAGTGGGACGGTTAACAAAGCTGGGGCTGGTAGGATTCCCCCAAATCCAGAAATGTACCTCCGCTGCTTGTTGTCCAAATGCCTTTTATCCTGGGATGTGTTTTTGATTCCGGAAAACACATTTGGACCTTGTCATTTCCAACTCTGTAATTTTGTTCATTAAGAAGCAACGGAGCGTGTACAAATGCTTACATTGCAGGTTGGGTGTCATTAGCCGATTTAAACCCTTCCTGATGAGATAACTCTTTTCATTCGTGTTGCCCCGTTCATTGTGCAATGGCTGCACTCCATAGTTTAATTAGTAAAACAGCCAAAAGTTTTAAAACCAGATTTAAAATATTTATGTGAACCTGACAGCAGATTTCATCGATCACATTTCAAACCGCGTAGCCTTGAATTCGGCCTGTTCAAAATAAAATGATCTGGTCTTAGAATAATGAACAGTAATTAGCAAAATATTAGCAAATAATAAACATAACCTAAAATACTCATTTACTCGACATATGCATCTACAAATTTAATATACATTTCAAAAGTAATGGCTAATTATGTATATTTCAAACAATGCTTCTAAAACGTTTATTGGAGAACTCAGCGTTCGTCATTTTTTGTACATATCACTGTGATTTTAATACAACGCATTATCTATATTATTGCAGATTTTATATACGTATGGGTTCACGTCTAAACGAAATTAACAATAAATTAATAAATAAAAAATAAGATATAGAAAGTTTTGTTCCAAATTGTAAAGCATATTAAGTGCTGGAATATAACAATTCAAGAGATAGAATGATCATACGAAAGGGTACAGTATTTCCGGGGATATGTTTCATGTTCCTGTAATACGTATTTCACGTGCTCAATAGCTTTAATCCCTTTAATGGCTGTTTATTATAATTCTAGCAATAAAATTACTATTTGGTCCAGCCATGATCCGAGATTTCCTTGAGTGCTAACTTAGTAGATAATGCGAAACATTCATAAAAGCTATAACACTGGTTTTTTATTACTTTTTTGTTCATATCATGTGCATTTGTTTTCTGTGTTAATTATGATTGCTCTTAAATGCAAATTTACATTGTAAATAATCTTTTGTACAATGTTGAAATGTATTTATGCACTTGTAAACCCATTTGTTCTCGAAATCTCCATTAATTTTGAGCAAAAAGGACTGTTTTCACCAACTTGTTGAAATTACAATATGTTAATCAGTAAATATGCTTGTTACTTCGGAATAGTTAACGTCACCACGTTCGTCTGTATACATAAAAAAATTCAGGAACTGCTTCATCCAAGTAGTTGAAATTTTATCTATTAGATTTTGCAGAAAATATATAGACATATATCAAAATCAATTCAAAATTACGGATTAGTTTGTGTAACTTACGGAATTGAAATTTTATAACCCTGTAATGATTTGAAGAAAGTTTGTCGACAAGCTGCATAATATTAATAAGAAATTAAAAAATACTTATCTATACGAAGAGCTCGTAAAGGTGTATCAATATACTTAACACTTTACCAATACCACTACATTGTTTTCGTCTCAGCACGAATGCTCTCGAAAGTTAAAGCTACGCGTACATTCAGGGTATTGTAATTACCGGATTTCCTAATGTGGAAAGACATTAAGTATGGTATCATTCAGAGGAAAACCTTTGCATTTTTCAAAAGTCGTACATGGTTTTGTTTACAGTAAACTTTAAGCAAGAAAGAAAAGAAAAAAAGTGAGACATAAAAGCACGTATGAAGCACTTCATTTAATCTGTTGCATTATTTTCGATGAATTCTATGCCAAAATTGCCGTAGAAATTACCTCCAAGTTGGTTATAATTTTAGCGGAGAATGAGCTGAACGCTTTCCCGCCACAGTTTCGCGTTATATAATACCCAAGTGGTTAAATAAAGAAACGTCATTAGGGTGGAATATATTCCTTTGTCTTGCAGTGGGTACTCGGCCCGCAGTGTTAGAACCTCTTGTGTAGCCAATGGAGCCACTTGAACTAAGAGCGGTGTCAAAACTTGGTCTACATCTTTGTGGTATAAACACAATGCATGTCTAGAACTAACTTGCATGAGTGTATGTGTGTTTGCTGTGCATTAGTGTAGAGATGTTAGTTGTCCTTCTCTTGACCCTGCAAAACAACACTCCACATTTTACCCTACAAGCACTCTCTCCCCTCTCTCTCACTCTCTCTCTCTCCTTTACCCTATAGAGTGCTGCACCGTCCTCATGGAAGTGGACGGCGATTTTCTCTCTCCACATTCTAACGTGCAAGTTAGAAACACTTTCAAACAAGGAATACTACAATTAGGCTGCCAAATGCGTCGCAGTAGGTTTGTTTCGCGTAAATGAAATCTTAGGTCCAATAGCTTTAATCAATTGGAGCCTTTTCATTTCGACCCTCTTTTATTTTTGAATCCCTAAGCTCATTTTAAAACAAAGGAGGACAGACATTACGGGTGTGACGTTAACTCATACTTTGTAAACGCTCGCACTGAACATGAGTTCAGCGTGTGAGGTCACTGCGCTCTATACTGCTGCCACAGGAGACCTAATAGTTTGAGGCTGCAGAATGCAGCAGTGTGGGAAAGACAGGACACATATCTGTGTTAATAACACAACCTACATCTTAAGGTGGGACATTGCTGTATTCCGTACCCCTCAAATGTTTCCTTTCCCCCGCGGTAGCAGTGCAGAACGAGGTGACGTCACACGCTGAACTTGTGTTCAGTGCGAGTATATGAGTTGACGTCAAACCGGCATTGTCGAGATAGGATTCCAACAATGTTTCCTTATTTCTTAAGTACCTGATGCATATAATTAATTCAGCGCAACCGAATTACAGAGTCCAAGTTCAATGAGTTGTAACTAAGTGATGTGTAAATTTCGGCGAATCACTCATATCTTGCCCTGTTTCTCTCTCTCTTTCGTGACATTCACGTAGTGAAGTGGTCTCTTTCTAGCGTCCTTCTTTACTGACTGTACCAACAATGTTCCTTACGTCTGGATTCACAATTATTGGCTCTCGCACTATTGATAATGCACTTCCCTCCCAATTACAGAACTTAAGAGGATTCTTGCCTCTTTATTCGACTTCTAAAAGTTGCTGGTCTGACTTAACATGTCGTAAAGATGGACAAAGTACTATGGTAATAGCTAAGTATTATTTTTCATGTTGGCTTTTATTCAAATTTCATAAGGAAAACTGACACATAGATTGTTATCTCTCCTGTGACAACAGTCAACTGCTTATAAAATGTCACTCATAAGCCGAAGAAAAAAGACAATTCGCCACTAATTATTTGGTAAAGTATTGAGTGTGAACATACGAAACGCAGAATAGTAAAAATTAACATCGTAGTTTTAGCCACTACTTTCAATTATCAGCAGAAATTATATATTTGAGAGAGATTTACTTTTGCTACAGTAATCTTTCTTTCTTAAAGTTTTGGATTCATTATGTTGAAAATTACAGATACTTATTTGGCCTGTAGTTATCTCAGTTTTAAAATGTTTAATTAAGTGGTTTTTGAAAAAAATATAACGAAAAAGTTGTTCAATAAAAACTGATGACTTTTTTCTGTAAAGCTTAGTAAAATACCAAAGTTGAAAAATGTAAAGAAAGTTATAGAAAAAAGAACCTGAAATTAGGTTTGATATAAGTATATATTACTGAATTATTCATAATTTGCGAGTTTGTAATTTTAGGACGCACTCTTTATTAGCGTTTCCCTCGCTAACTTGATGAAAACCACCAATTCTCAAAATACTGATTTTGATACTGATACTCAAAATGCTGGTATGATGTAATTAAATTACGAATCAACTGGAAGAGAGTGGATAGGTAACCGAAACCTTTTGGCCAAAATAATCTTCATCCCCCGTGACAGCTACTCAGGCGTTTTAAACTTCTGGGCATGATTTCCAGAGGTAGTGCTACCAACCTTGAGGTAATTAAAAGGAAAACAAGATGCTGACGGGCCACTGTAGCGTCTGCTTCTTCCTTAATTAATTTCATTTAAGCTGCTAAATGGCAAATTAAATGTCGCAACAGCTCGAGCAAATCACTTCTTTTAGAGTTTGGTGTCTTTGTAAAAGTGTATACAACCGTCAAAAGAACAAAACGAAAATTAAATGCACGAATGTAAAACCTAAAATCGAGAATTAACAATTGAATCTAATCTTTAGATAAAATATTCCTTAAATTTAATGTTATAAGTAGTTATACAATTCATATTTAATGATTAAAAGATCAAATTGTTTTTATGTTCATCATAAGCGGAATTTCTGATAAGAATTTGAGCTACCTACATGAAAAACGTTAAATATCTGAATTTAAGCTGCAGTTTTCTCAGCGGGGGTATAAGATAAAATATTAGCTATTCATAATCTGTCTGTGTATACAGATTTTTTGGGGGAAGCTACGTAGGTTTATAGTTTCCGTGAAAAGTATGTAAATAACAGTTAAAACCAATTTTGAGAAATGGAATAAAAATCCAGCATATTCTTTATCACGTATTAATAACTAGCACACGCATAGGGTGTAAAAAGAGGCTGATATCATTATGCTATTCAGCTGATATTAAATTATGCAAAATCAACGAAACGTGTTTCTTTTTGACACTTGCTCGGCAAGCAGTAGCTGAGATACTTAAGGCACAGCCTTGAATCGGGGAAACCTAAATTCTGGACCAGAATTTTTCCAGGTTTTCCTCAAACATCATTGATGGGGAAATATAGCTATATTAGGCCTGCAACGTTTCAGGCCGGTAGATAGCGCCAAGAGTGAATATATATTTTAGTGAAAGAAAAGCCAAAAAACAAAATGATCCTCTAGTTCAGGATATGAGATTCTTTAACCTTTTAATTTAGCTTTACACCGGCTTTATGACCTATTAACAAAACCTATATAAAAATACCTTGACATCGGGAAATAAAACTTCTTACTCAGTGATAATGGAACTGATAGCCGCCATGACCGCTACTACTGTACGGAAGACAGTGAAATTTTCGTTTAGAATTTGCATTATACCCCATTTGTCTTTGGTCTTCAGAGCTTCTTTAATAACTCAAGGATTAATTATTACTTATTGAAACATCATTACATTATTAAACATAATTGCAGTGCAATCCTTGCTGTAATTAAACCCAAATAAATAAGCACGTCTATGACTGCAACGCCATTGTTTGAATATAGCTATATTAGGCCTGCAACGTTTCATTTGCCATATTATTTCATTTCATATATAATTATTGACCATATATTAAGAACGGTTATCAAACATTATTAAGAAAGTAAGACTGTGCTTCCAGTATATGTTATTTGTAAAACTGTAGGTTTTATGAAGTCAATACTCATGTTATTCCAAAACTCGAGCAATTTAGAAACTACATTTTTGGCAAGAGGTTCCCATACTAAGCAAAACACATTTTTTCTAATTTATGTTCTCCAATGTTAAGTCAAATCGGACAATGAATGAACTGGGTGAAGTGATACTCAAATGAGCCCAGAGTCCATAGAGCTTAGAGTTGCCCGACATTCGTATTTCAGGATAAGGAAAAACCTCGGAAAAAAACGTATCCATTTAAATCCCCCTGAACGGGATTCAAACTCGAGACCTCTTGAATGTGAGGCAGACAAGATACCATCTAGGTTACCAAGATGGGCAGAAAGCATTTCTGTTAGGACGTAATTCTACAGTAACTATCGATAGTCTCACAGCCATTTCAATTGCTGGTTAGTTTACGTGACCCATTGCTATCCGTAGACAGTCGTTAATAATTACGCAGCCGTTATATACTTGAGCACTGAAATGGTGACCAGTAAATTGGACCAATAGTGGACGAAATCAAATTTCTAGAATGTTTTCCTTCTATAGACCTGTGCATATTTGCAAATAAGAAAACTCACTTATCGAGAAACTACCCTGGACTGAACATATGATCTCAAAATGAGGTCCCGCGAGGCGCGCCCCTGAATCCAGGAAGCACATCTGTGACGAATAGACTTTACCTTAGGCACTACGACGAGCCTTCATTTTGTAACGAGCAGGTGGCTTTCATAGTACGTCATTCTGCGAATGCTTCAATATTTGAGCACTCACATACGCGTCAAGTCTCTGCCCTGCCCATTCATTCCTCTGTTCGTTACCGTCCTCGCCCTGTCCTGTACTTTGTAACGCTGTGTTTTGTTTTTGTCTGTTCTGGTCGCTCGCGCAGAAGAGGACCATCACAGTACTACGATATTTGGATGCTCTGCTGCAGGCCACAGCGGCATCAACCAGCTGGGAGGTGTCTACGTCAACGGCAGGCCGCTCCCCGACTCCACGCGCCAGAAGATCGTGGAGCTCGCACACTCGGGCGCCCGCCCCTGTGACATCTCCCGCATCCTCCAGGTCTCCAACGGATGTGTCTCCAAGATTCTGGGCAGGTGAGCACCCATTCTTCAACTTCATACAATATCCTCTCTAGAAAATGTGGTTCAAATAACGTTCACATTTTGCTGTCAAATTCTACCTCTACTGCAGTTAAATAAGTAAGTCTATAACGAAATCCACTTTTTAAACATTATCCATATTCTTAAACAGAATTATCCCTTTGTTTAGATGGATATTGCGATATCTGGGTCACACAGATTCATTTCAGAGTTTCTGCTTGTCTTCTGGAAAGATACCGTGGCTCAGCTTTAGAATTTGGCACACAGTCAAAAATACCACAATGTAAAGCGTATTTTTCAAACGTCGTTTATTAGATAAAAATAGGCACACAATTGGAAAATGAGGAACTTATATAAAAGAATAGATAGTATGCATTGAATGACCCTCTAAGGTCTAACTTTTTAATAGTTCTCTATGTAAAATACGTCTATTTCAAAATGTCATTAATGACGGAAACCGAAAGAAATAAGTTCTGGTTGAAACGCGAGCTCTGATGTTGGCCAAACACTTGGCAGAATTTGATGACAGAAACCAATTGCCGATTGGATCCTGAGGACTAACTTCAATTTACTAAATTAGAAAAGTAAAGTTGCGATTTTGAAGAAATTAATGTTCTTTCTCATCCTTAACGAAGATATTTTGAGCGTTGTTGTTATTGCTTTCTAGGTACTACGAGACAGGCTCGATCAAGCCGCGAGCCATTGGTGGATCGAAGCCTCGAGTTGCCACCAGCAACGTGGTCAGTAAGATCGCCGACTACAAGCGCGAATGTCCATCCATATTTGCTTGGGAGATCAGAGATCGTCTGCTGTCTGAAGGAGTCTGCACCAACGATAACATCCCAAGCGTAAGTAAAACATTTCTTAAATCTGGTTTATGTTTTAGCTTGGCCAAGGCATGTGTTTTGTTCCTTTATCTTTCTGTGAGCCAACACAAATGGAACTATAATGGAACTATATTAACTGTTGTAAGCCTACTTTTCTATAGGTATTTCCAATGGGTGTCTTGCAGTTATCTCTATCCAAGTGACATACGGGGACCCTACATAAGCATTAACCCTGGTAACTTCTACCACTTGGCCTTTCGTTTGTCATCAAGAATATTCCAGTATGGCTATGTGATATCATCCGCAGCAATGGTGATAGTTCGATAATATCTTCTCCCAATTCTCCTGCAGTATATATCGTGTGAGGCAATCTTCCATTTATTGTATTAACCTCAATTATTTGCGACGCTGTAGATGTTAAGTGAGGGAGAATGGAGGCCATACAAAATAAAATTAAATACCGGCATATATGCCCCGGAGCTAAAGATTTATACACTCAAAAATTGCAATATGACTCAGTTTTGGAAACATGGATCATTTATGGGGCTTACTTCATTGTTATAGGTACCATTTATAAATACAGAGAAGTAGTAATGTGAAATATGAGCTATCAGCTTCTATCTATTCCTAGAGGTCACTATTTATTCAAAAACTGCATGTCTGAGTTTTTATCCTTTGTTAGTTATGCTACTTACACACAAACACACTGAACTTTTCTAAAATTGCCCCTTTGGGTTCTGCAAACCTCAAAACATGAAACATGTATTTCCGAGGAAATCTGTAGGTAGATATCAATTTTTTGAATGAAATGGAATGCATACTTCCTCTTCATATTATAAGTACGTAGTAGAGGAATTAAGAATCAGATGTATTGGACACATGTGATTTTCTTTACTCAATCTTGAAACTATTCTTTCAAACGCATCGTTTTTCGTCGGGTCATTTGAGGTAAGTACGATATTTGGAGAAAATGTTTTTATACATTTCTTTGCACGTACAATGGGAATAGTTAATCGGGAAGTACAGTGAGCTTAAGCGATAATATTTTAAGTGCAGGTAGCTATGTGATGACTTGAAAATTCCTTAAGTAAATTTCCATGTATTTATGTGTTTGTATCCATTATCTTATTTGTCCCTCGACACATGACTCAAAAACGAAAAGTCGGCTACATTCAAATTTCATACTTCAGCCAGACACTGTATAAGGCGTCAGGAGAAGATTTTAAATAACAATTCTTTCATTATCGTTCACGTTCTCAAAAATTGCTCAGCATTATTTTTAAAATATGATATATTTAAGAAACTAATATTAAATATTAAATTTATATCTAGAGACTGCGAAGTCTCTTTTATATGAACTCCTAATACCTTACAGGTTATATAAGTGAGAAATCATAAGAGATAGACAAAGCTTAAATATTAAAGGAAAATGATTATTTTGTGCAACATTAGCCCTTTGGAAACATTCAATGTGTATGATTTTACATTTCCAAATAATTCATCTGAATTACCTGTTGAAACGTTTGTAATATTTCCTCCAGTCTCAAGAGATCGTTGCAATATCTAAATATTTGAACGCCGTTTCTACATGTTTTATAATTAAAAACTGTTAGCTGAAGTTGAAATAATTCATAGGCAAAAACGTACCCTGAATAATTTTGAGGAGGGAAGAATAACTTCGTATGATAACTACCTAGCAAGATAACTTAATGGTAAGCTATAGAACTCGAATTTGGGAGGTCCCGGGTTCGATTACCTTCAACCTCTCAATCTAACTTGGATTTTCTCAGTTTTTTCTGGTGGTGCCGGACACATGGCGCGGTAGCTTGCTAAGAGAAGATTATTACTCCCTGTAGACACTAGAGGACTGCTTGATCTACGGGATTTCCATCGCTCCATCTCCAGCAGCGAATCAGATCTTTGGGACTGGAAATGTTAGGGAGCTCCATGTGTTTTTGTGGCCTGTAGCCTTTGTGGTTCCTTTACTTCATCCTTCCACCTGGAAGGTGTGATCAATATAATAAATATCTGTAGGTACAGTAGACTAAGTGTCCCCATCCTTTGTATAATCTATACTTATATAAAATCTATAATATATAACGCACATATTTCCGTTTGCCATGGTTGGAGAAAGTTCTGCAAGTACTAAAATCAGATGTTTCATTATTGTCACTTTGTGTAAGGTATGTTAACTGTCTTGTTTTTCATACTGGACCACCATGTGTGAGAGTTCCTCCGTTTATCCACATACCAAACCTTAAATAAGTATTACAACAGTCACTGGTGCTTTAATTAAAGAGAAAAAAGAAAAACATTTCTGGATCATTTGACAAAAGAAAATAATTTTATAACTTAACTGGATTTCGAGACTGGCGCTGCAGAAGTCTTAGTTTCAGAATTATGTTGTACTTAAAACTACAGGAACTGGAAAAAATTCATTTTAAAAAATAATGAATAAGTTTTAGAAATGAAATAGCCACGTATAGATTATGGTGGTTTTCTTTCTGGTATTTGATTTTTTCACTCTAGCTCAGCTGAATAGAATAAAGAATATTACCCACTCGTTCACATTAGAGCAATTCGCCTAACCTCGAAGCGAAACCGATTACCACGTTGGGTAAAGAACACACAATAACGCTAGAAGGGGGTAGACTTGCACCCCTCTAGCTCCGAGCCAGTGGCTTGTAAAACGAGAGCACGATGATTGATTCAACCAGGATCCCTTTCACGAAGATGCCCCGACATTGCACCTGAATGCGCATTACACCGTGCGATGCACCGAAATAAAAGCTAGCCTGCGGGCATTCATTCGGGCAAATCAGCTTTCATTCATAGCGGAATATTTATTTGGTTTCCGTGAAACAGAAGCCAGCGGTTTTAGTTCAGAATGTTTAACAACCTGGCCTAGATATAGCATGATCACGTCACACACAACTAAATGTTATAAACGGTCACTGCTTATTGATGGTGATGGTGATGATAACCACAAACCGTAACGCGCAATAAATTTAATGCTATAACACACGGAATACTATTCAAAGGGTCATGCAATAAAATTACGTTTATATACGTCACATTTTTTTTAAAAAAAAATTCCGTTTTTCCTGGAGGAAAAAATTTGGTAGGTATGCTTTCGTGACATATCTTAACAAAGCTGAATTTCACACATTCCCAAGGACTCTTTGATTCTTGCACGTTGTCATAGGGTATTAACGATTTTGTAGTTTTGAAGAAGTCACTTTGTTTATTAGGATTAAGATTGGAATTTACTACGGAGGGAATTCGGCACTGAGATCAGTCGTAGTCCATTGTACCTAAGCCCAAGTGGAGCAACTTCGGGAGGAAGGATGAGGCGAAAGGAGAGAGAGGGTGGCCGTCCCAGGGAGCCACGACAGTGCAGAGGGTAGGGTCCCTACGTTTTACTTATATAGAGACATCCCCCGGCAATCCAGGACAACGGACATGCCCCCTACTGCGGTGCGCAAAGGAGCCCAACAGCTGGTTCGCAAACCTTCCCGACAGCCGGACTCGAAATGATCCCAGCAGCTGGTTCGAAGACCGGCAGCCGACCTAGTGGAGGAGGAAGTAGTTTTCTTCAGAGCATTCATCCTGCCATGCACCGCCGAGACACCCGCCGACACTTTTACCCTGAAAGAGACCACCAGATGTGAAATGATAATGGAGGTGAAATGGAGGGACAGGAAACTCTGGGGATGTAATTAACCTACTCAGTATTTCTCTAGCGACCCAGAAAACCCCCGAAAAAACCCATGGGTCCGGTAGGACGGCCACGGAAATCGAACGCAGACCTCCCGAATGCGAGCCACAGACGAAACCGCCTGAGCCATCCCGGTCGGTTCACTTTGTGTATATAATAATTCATTTTCATATTAAAACCTTACCTGAAACAGTATATTTATTTACTACTATGTATACCTACAGAGTGTAAAAGAATGTCAGGTGAAATATCTGCAAATAATTTTTTCTTTATTCTGATTTATGTTGTCTATTAAGCCACAGATGCGTTTTATAAATACTTCATCTCCGTTTTCATAGCTGATGCACGTATTAAACTTTAGGGCAACCTCGAGAACACAGCCCTACTGCTGAGATCTTCACCAGTTTTCTAACAAATGCTATTAACTTTTACTAAACTGTGTATTTTGCTATGCTTTTGAATCCTCATAATGGGCGATACATATATCACAACTGCTCAACACGCAAATTGCAATTACATACAATTAGGTAAATTACAGGATACATGCAATTATTGGATATGTCGTATGGCAAAAATGGGTGTTTCTATTCGTTTATTCCTTAAACTATTCGTAACAGAACCGCTCATTTGATTACTGATTGAAATGTGTCGGATTAGAGTGGCAATAAAATATTATACAGTACAGTACAAAGTTTAGAGTGGGTTTACTAAACCCTAACTAGGTAAGGAGCTAAAACAGTCAGTTTCAAGGTTCAAAATTGCTGTATGGTGTCATGCCATTCATTTAGTGATACGAAGTGGTAGTTTAGGCTCGAAAATAATTAAGGAGCATGTTCATTACTGCATTAGACTAAAGATTGGATATTTTCACATAAAAATGGCATAAAACGCACAGATAATTACGATAAAGCTAGGGTTTAAAAGTCCGTCAGAAAGAATTGTACAAATATTTGTTTTCCACTTCGGAGATAATTACATGATTCATATTTAAAATTCTTCGCCTTGACTGATAAAGTATTACGATTGAATAGGTTTGAGCTACTGAACTCACCAACCTATTCGACTCAATTAGCTGAAATTCTCTACAGCCTTGGCTTTATAAGCACTCTGCATCTTCTGTGGATTTGTGTAGTATGAATATTCAATAGTTATGCAGAGAAACGAATAAATAAGATATAGAAGAATGTAGGTTCTACTCGGGACACTTCCCTAGAGTTGTTTACTTGCGGCCAGTGCAACGACTATTCCTGTTGTGTATAACAAGTAAAATATATTTGCATATATACCGATAACAGCGCTAATATTAAATGGTACTCTTAAAAGGAGCGTTTTTCGTGATAACATAATGTTGCATTGGGTTGCATTGATTCAGTAGAAACTAAAGACTTTCTGTAGTACCAATGTATGGCTCAGTGGTAAATTTTAAGGAAACGCGTCTCTTTCTTAAATAGCTCCCTAGATAACGTATTTCCATTTTAATATTCTAGATGGGGGACAAGGTACGTAACACATCTCCCATCCATCGAACCTTTTGGCGTTTGCAGAAGGCACTCGGAGCGGCATTTACCT
Organism: Mantis religiosa; assembly: GCA_030765055.1. Lineage (NCBI taxonomy): Eukaryota > Metazoa > Arthropoda > Insecta > Mantodea > Mantidae > Mantis > Mantis religiosa. Next base: position 269,722,668 of record CM060948.1, read on the forward strand.
GTCTGTCAACCTGCCTCTTATCTGTTGTCTTTCGTATTCTTTGCAGTGATAATGGTTTGAGAGTTAGTGACTTGAAAACAGTTGCTTAAGAATTCCTATTCCTTGTCATTTCTTTCATTTGGGAGGGGAGCGATAAACTATTTCCCGAAAGAAATCTTAGTGACGTCGTAGAAATAAGCGCAGAGGATTTTCGCTTAACGTGACAACAAATCGTTTTGCAGGGGATACCGTCTTGTGTCAGTTCCCCCTTAAAACTATGGTTTCCTTGAGGGTAGTTTAACTACTGGAGATCAGATGTCACCCTTCATGGTAGCGCGACCTACCCACAACCACATTTGAACCTAAGGTGGCGCTTCTTATACCTACATCAACAAATGAAGTGAAATCTTGTTGGCAGATTATGATTCAAGGGGAATGTACTCCCCACAAAGGTATATAAATTGCATTATGTTCAAAATGTACTGCTGTATGTGATTCTAAGAGGAACATATGTAATTAAACTCCAAGGTCATATTATTATAAGAAACAAATTGATTTGAAAGATTTTAACAAGAGAATATATAAATACATTGTAAAGTTTTGATGGGCAATAGGTAATGTCAATATGAACGAATATATTAGAAAATAATGCATATTTTATATGCCCAAAGCGCTTTTTAATAATTATTAATTTATCTAAAATTGCCTCTTGTCCCTTTAGCACTAAAGTGAAATATGTAGGTAGATAGAAAATTTAAAAAATGCATTTTATGGGTAAAATGATACTACTCCCTCTACCCTATCTACTTTTGGGCAATACTTACAAATAAAATGGTTATGTAATGGACATGAAATGATAAATAAAATATAAACAATGCGTTTGAATGTTAAACAATACTACTTTACATTCAGATAATGTGGAGCATAGTAGAAGGTACAGGCTGATTTAAAGAGCAGGAGAACATTTCAAACTTTCGTTTCAATTTTGTTATGAAATATATGCTATACATTACTGGATAATGAAAAGTTCCAAGGTTTATAGTCTATGCAATCAACATTAGAAAAACTTGCTGCTCCCATTCATTATCACACATAAACCAAGGGATCCGTAGTCCCGATTTCAGAGAGCCAATCATTCGATGTCTGAGACCTTGAAAACAAGCAGGAACGGATTGACCAACACCCTTGCTATTAATTACATCCATAGATGGAAATCGCAAGGGGTAACATCAAGTAATATAGGTCATCAGCCATTAATAAGAGTGTGTTCCTCTTTCAGGCTTATTGCTGAATTTTTGAATTTTTCTGTGCCCTCTTTCTTTGTCAGTTTGTTCGATATAGAGAGTTGAAGTCAGATCCTTTTTTATGGCAATGCTGTTTTATTAACGCCTTTTACATTTAGTGTGCTATTTTAATTATATTTTACCAAATATCTGGTGCATCTTGTTCGCATTCACACACACACACACACACACACACATGCACATACAGAGAGAGAGAGAGAGAGAGAGAGAGAGAGAGAGAGAGAGAGAGAGAGAGAGAGAGAGAGAGAGAGAGAGAGAGAGAGAGAGAGAGAGAGAGAGAGAGAGAGAGAGAGAGAGTTTCTCCAGCATGCGAGATGTACATTTTGCCTATAATGCAGAAAACATAAAGTAAAGTGTAGTAAAGTAAAGATAATCACAGTAAAGATAATCAAAGTCGTCGCAAAGCAACACTTAAGAGTATAATTGTTCTAGGTATATAAAAAAATTCCTTGAACCTTTTCACCTTATGTAGTAGAAAATATTTATCTGACTTAAATGGAATATTTTGCAACTCTACAAATTTTAATAATCGTACCTGTATATGCGTGTGGTTATCTTGATTAAATTTACTAATGTATCCTCTCCGGTAGGTGAGGGATATAATGAAGGAATCCGTAGTTATTTTCCGCGAAGCAGCTACACCTTTCGGAAGCTACTAACACATTCAGTAAGGATTTGTAAGTCTTTTTAGTTGTAACTGAAGTGACACTTCCGTCTATACCAAACATGATACGTGACTGATCAATAACACACCTAAAAGAATGTTTTTTGTTCACTCATCCTGTTGGTATTGCATACGAGTACCTATAAGAAAAGAAATCCTTAATGGTGTTCCTTTTTATATATGTAGCGGATCAAGCAAAGGCAATCAAAGATCTATAGACGTTTCCTATAATGCAGCCACCCGCTTGACCTCGGCAAAAATCTCCGTCCACATGTTTCACCCTCCTCTAGTAACAGGGGTGACCATATGTACAACTGAACTGTAGCCGGATTTAACGTAAGTGAAACCGGATTTTAACATTGCATTGACATTAAACTCTTGCCTTCTCTGCATTACAATGCATCCACATGCTAAATTTGTACCCAAAAATGAGGATAAAATGTTTAAAAACAAAATATAAATACAAACAGGGATTCGTTGTTGAATAATGTCGAACAAGAGTATAGATATGATTTTACTACTACTAATTTTTAGTTGATAACATTTTGTGTATACTTGGGTAATGCATAATATATCACTTTGGGGTCCCGGGCTCGATTCCCGGCGGTGGGGGGGTTTCTCCGATCAAGACAATTCCCCATCTTCCCCAGAGTCTGGAAGTATGAATGACAGTGTGAATGTGTGCGTGATGTAATGATTAAAACCCAAATATAACGAGTTAACACCTTCGGTATGTTCCAAAGGAGAACGGCCGCCGATATGACCATAGTAGTTAAAAAACACTTTATAACACCGATTATATGGCACAGGTCATTTGCGTAATTCAGAAAATGTTTTGGGCTTTTATGTCACTGCTTCCGAAGTTGTATTCATTAAGGGCACTTCCCAAACTTGCAGTTTTACATTTACCTACAGTTAATTTTATAACGTATTCAAGCCGATCAAATACTGTACTTGCAAGGATTCATTTCCTGCTTGATCGAAGATCTTTGGAGTGTTTGACAGCATTAGATTATGGATTTTTTTTCCAGAACTAAACTGTTACTTTTCTGATACTATGTTAGAAAAAAAGTTCTCTAACCAGAAAATATCTACAACAAACTTTATGCAGACGAGTGCAACAGAATAACATTCGTACTTGGACATTAAGCTAAGCAATCCAGAGCTTCCTTCAAAAGCAATGATTTAGAGATGAAGAAACCCACTGTTGTCGCACGTGGCCTAGAGTTGTGTCAACCCTGAATTTGAGTGGCTTCAGGCCGACTCAGTGTATTGTCACTATAATGTCAACACCACTAGACCTCTGCCCTCCCCCGGTTCATTGGCATAAATGGCTGAGGGAGGAAAGAAGGAAGGAATGTCTGTCAAGTAGGAGGGTGGGACTGATTGTGTACCCTTCCTGACGCTGTATACACAACTCAAGTGATGGGTGAGGGCATTGATGTTGACCCCTATTGCGGCGAACTACGCCTTCTTGTAGACTTGCCGCTTTCATACATTCTTGATGATGTCCCCACAATTGATGGAGGATCTGGTAAAACAAATTTTGGGGATTAATGGGAACTAATTAATGGTGACTTTCTACATTGTTGTAGTTCTATATCGAAACGTAGCTTGGTAAGAACAGTGGGATTTTAATCCAACTCTCTTAATCCCCGTTTAAACATCGTTATCAAAATGCTTGTACTTACTTCATTTTGTACTCACATTTGGGATAGAGGGGGGGGGGGGTGACGAAGAAGTACCTTGTAAATCGAATTTTTCTGCTCATTGCTGAAGATATGTGAAAACAGCATTGAACAGATTTTCCCATTTCCAGATTTTCCTGTCATTTGGATGTTGTCATAATAATTTACTATCTGTTCGAAAAATCATTCACTTATTAAAGGAGTCACTTTAAATTCTCTTCGCCTCCTTTAGTTGCATTCGTTTTTACATTTGGTAGTTGGAAGACGAAAATATTTACATTTTCTTTGGCAGTTTCAGAAAACACATTGTTTACTTTATCTACTGCGTGCTTACAGTGCATATTAGCCATGAGAATGGAACACATCAGAATTTGTTCATAAAAAAGGCCCTTGATGAGTACTAAAACGCCCATTTGTACATATTTCTCGCCTCATTTCCAGATCTTAGTTACAAATGTCACTATCATATTTTGTTAAAAAATGATCAAATATATTGTCGTCTGTCCATTTTTCGCACATTGCGAAACAATATCGGATTGAGCAGTGGAAAGTCCTCTGAGAAGATTGTTTAGAATGCATGCTGATTACGAAATTGCCAATTGATTAATTTCTTTCCCGCAATTCCAGGAAGGCAATTTTTTGTTGTAATTTACGTTCTCCAACGTTAAGTCATATCGGACGGTGAATGAAATGGGTGAAACGATGCTCAAATGAGTCCAGGGTCCATAGAGCTTACAGTTACCTGACATTCGTCCAGGAAGGCAGCGGATAAGCACCTATTCTGATGTGTTACACTCACACAGCTCTCTCTCTACTCTTGTACAAATTATTGTTACAAACGCTTATTTTTCTATCTATTCCAGGTTAATCGATAAATTTTGTAGAAATGATTTTATCATGCCTAAATTTCCTTTTAAGTACCTTGAAAATAGAGAAATACAGTAGGCTTTAGGGTTTCTCAAATCTTTTAACACCTGGCTACTATGAAATTCTATTCTCTCTAAATTACCAAGAGAAAAAAAAGGCATTCCTACTTCCCATTTAAGAAAATTGTTATTCAAATACTCAAACAAATAATAGGAATTATCTCCGAAATATTTCACTCCACCAAAACTGTATTTTACATTAATCGCATGTATTTAACACGAGATCTACATTTTCGTGTAGTAACATTTTTTCTAGTTAGACAAAAGTCATCCAGAATGAAGAGGAATTCTGAGGATATGAACAGAACATTTAGGTATACATTTCATTAAAAAAAAACTTCTTATAGCTATGTGTCGTGTTTTCATCAAAATCGTTACAAACATCTATGAGAAAATCATATTTCATGTAAAGGACATTCTGGGGTGGAGCATTGTCTTAGAAAATCTTCGTGTTTCATCCCTAAACGATGCTGAACTTTAAATGCCAAGTTTAGTATTTAACCAAATTTTTATTTTCGAGTTTATGCTATTCACAGGCACAAAAACACAGACACGCGTGCGCGTGCTTACACCGAAAATTTTTGAAAATGCATTTTATGGATTCAGGGTATCTCAAACTGTGTATTTGCACTGAATTCTCGGTATCGATATTTTGGGTGGAATGCAATACTTCCCGGAGTTACGTAGGTACGTAGCAGAGAAAATAGAACTGAAGGTTACTTTGTTTTATTCATGGATACTCTGACTGACATTTCAAATGGGTAATCTGGAATACAAATGTTGAGAATGTGCACCAATCAAGCTGTCTGTGCCAGTAGTTTTATTGCTCTCATTTTATCTCCTCGACTCTTGGTGTCGCCAGCTGTGTTGTCCATCAAACCTTTCTAAACTGACAGACTGGACATTCACACCTTTCTATCTGTTTTTATATTTTCAATGGTTTATCAGCACATTTATTGAATGCACTTATCATGTGAATCATTTTTATTGAAAATACATCCCAAGTATTGGCTGGTCTCAAGAAAAGTTCAAAACCCTTATTATCTGGGTATTACAATGGATAAGCAGCATCGGTAACATTTTCACTGAATTAGATATCCGAATGGTTGACATCTAACACATTCTTCCACATAATTGGTCCATATCAGAAGTTGCACATTAGTGTTGCACTTAAAGTAAGAATCTATATTGAAAACTTATGATTATAGTTTGAACGTATACAGTACCATTGGCCCTGACAAATAACGTGTACTTCATACCGTACTTTACCCGCCTCGGTAGCGTGGTGGTAGCGAGTCTGCCTAACGTTCAAGAGGTCCCGAGTTCCAATCTCGGTCAGGGTGAGTTAGTTACCTGGATAAGGTTTTTTTCCGGAAAGACGAATGTCGGGCAACTCTAAGCTCTATGGACCCTGGGCTCATTTGAGCATAATTTAACCCATTCCATTCATCCGCCGATATGACTTGACGTTGGAGGACGTAAAAGTACAAAAAAAATCCATACCGTACCGCAGACGCAGACAATGATGATATATGAATGAAATGATAATTTAGAAAAACAACTTTGGAAGGAAACGTTCCAGGTATAAATTTAAGGTATTTCTCCGACATTTTTCATAGTTATAGAACTGAATAAACTTGGAAAGCCCTCAAGTCAAGGAGTCAAGCCGTGGAGTGTTTCAAATCGCAGATCGCTTGGAGTTTCTTATTCGTGCCGGTCCTAACAACATACGAAGTAACACAATATCTTGGATGAGAACTTATTCAATTAAACAACCGACAGTGTGTTGTTTTAGTTATAATCGCGTGTGCGCGAGCCATTGCAACTATTTTTGTGTCATGCCGATGCTGCGTTTCCGAGTCGCCATTTTCTTGGATCTGCCTCTCCCCCAGATCCGTACACTTTAGTTTTAATCCCACACAAACTTCTGGGGCGCCACCCCCGCGTGTGCAATTTCCATTCCCCCCTGTTTCATCAGACTCCCTCCACCCCCGGGGCGGAGGGGGGACGGGATGTGCTGCTAGGGGAGACGAAACGAGCGGCAGGCGGCGGGAAAAAAAATGTTTCTGTCTGCGTGAAACGTGGGGCTTTTAGCATTTTCATCGTTCCTGATTTCTCGCGAAATACATGCCATTTGCAAATTGTGTTACTTTCACATCTACAACACAAAAACGCAAGAATAAAAATAGCCCTACTGAAGCGTGCCAGATATTTCCTTTACGCATTGTTGTGTTCAGCAGCTTTGTTAATGTTATGAAAACTAATGAGTTCTGTAACACGGTATCATAAATTGATGGTCTTACACATTACAAATGTCTTCCTTTAAGTGAGGGAGACAACCTGGAGAGTTTAGCATACCGACAGATAGAATTAACATTTGAATTTTATGCATGTAAGGCAAAGTTACGCTGTTTCAATACAAAAAGAAAATAATGAGTTGGCCCATAACTTCTGATATAGATTGAAAAGGAAATATTTCAAAGAAAATTACCAAACCCTAAACTACCCTTTAAATTTAACATTTTTCAAACATTATAAAGTTTCCAAAATAACTCTAATAATTCTGAATAAAATACCGCGTGTTTGAGAAGTTTTCATGATAAATGAAATATAGGGAAGTCATCTTAAGTCACCTTAAGTCATTTTTGTTTTGAATGACTTGTGTAACTGGTAAACTGGTAATGGCAAAGAAAATCTAACTTCAAAGCCATCGCATACCGACCAGCTCTTAGTAGATTAGGCTGTCGCTATCGCTTACTGCATTCAATTGTATGTACCTATAAGTAAATAGGCAATTAAACTATTTCTACAATTGTTTATCTCGATTAAAATGAAGTAGACAGAAGAATAAGGTTTTGTAAAAATAGATAGTTTGTTGAAGATTTTCTTTTAAATTTACGTCCTCCTACGTTAAGTCATGTCATATGATAAATGAAATGGGTCAAATGAGCCCAAGGTCCCTAGAGCTTAGAGTTACCAAAGTAGAGAAACTCATGTAAACGGAACAAGAGGATGTTTAATGTTTGGGTGTATCTTACTTCACTTTCTGTCGATGTTTTAGGTAAATTTATATTTAAGTTTATCTTTTCTCACGTTTTTATATCGTTGCAACACATAAGGCACAGAATTATACCTATTAGGTCACTATTCCCCACTTTCAGGAGAAATGCTGTCTTGGAACTACCGATACTTTATCTATTTTTTTTTTTCAGGTATCCTTTTGCTGATATTATTTATCATGACTTTTAGCACCGTAACTTCTTTGTGGTATAAATGAGAAATCTGAATTTACCTCATCGTGCCCCTTTTTAATTATTTTCTCTTATAGCTGTGAGATCATATGACATGCGCTTATCTAGATCTTTTTGTTACATATGAATGAATGTTTGAGACAAATAGCCTTAGTTGTTTAGTCGCTTCGTTATACCATCTTCTTACTAACGTATTAATAGACTGTTTAAGTTGTTAAATTACCTACTTGTACCATGATTTTATGGCATTGAAAACCCAATTTGAATTTAGATGACAACTTTAAGGTAACTTCACTCGTGATCGGAGGTCTGAGTTTCAAAGCCCTAGCTGTGTTTTTCTCAGCCATTATAAATGGCGACAAATGTCGAAGAGTTAGATACCCTAAATTAATGCCTGGAATGTTTTCTTCCCAGATTACAATTCTCAGTTAACATTTAATTTTCAGTATCACCAATGTCACCGCCTATAATGCCATACGTAGCAAAACTGTTCGTTCAACACTACCAAAAATAGAAATACTTAAAAAAAAAACAGTCTTCTTAGTGAGTACACGAGATTGGAATCCAGAACCTCCTAAATGCAAGCCACATACTTTAATCGTAGCCATCTCGCTCGATTTGTGCCGTATTGGTTGATTTAGGTTACTGTTTATGAAAGCTATTTATTTTTCTTTGTGAAGTTTGACGGACTGTGTGGCTGACAGCGTTTTATATGCAAAGCGCTTTTAGAAAAAAGATCTACCTATATCAGGTAAACCTTTCCGAGCACGCTGATTAGTTGTTAAAGTAATGAATTGATTAGGTTTTATGACAGCAATTAAAGAACAATTATTGCTGTGCAGTTTTATAGCTGCTCATCCAGAATGGTGAAGTTGAAATCAAAACTTAAACATACCTAGGGAATATATTGGTATCCCAGACACACTCCTGAGAGTATCCCCGATGGTATTCTTAGCTGTTACAGAGTTAACTCATCCATCTTTCTCTCCAAGTGGCCGGAGAGAACTTAATGGAGCAGATTATAAAAGGCGTTGTTGCAACATGATGGCGGTCGAGCTGGTCAGATGACATTGGCAGCTGTAGTTGTATGTAGAGGGGTGGAGCAGAATTTCTTCACTATCTGGTCTTCCTGGGAGGGGGCCATGGTTTGCGTGTGAATACAAGGGGCGGGAGGAATTGCAATGAGAGAGGGAGATAGAGGAAATTGTATAAGGGATGCATCCCCTTCTCTCTACAGTGGTGGCTCTCCTGATCGGCCATCTTGAAAACCGGGGCCACATTTGTCTACTACGATTGTAGTAAACTTCACAGCTGAATTGAGACATACACTTAGTTACAGTATATTAATCTGTCAGAAAGGAAAAGGTTTTCATTCAACTTCCACCTGCAGGGTTCCTCGTGTTGTTTCTTGAGGGATGGTGGTGTCATATATTTCACAGATGGCAGTTTTTCAAATGAACATTCGTCACACTGACGTAAAATAAGCTCGAGTTTTATATTCAGATAAACCTTCGCCGAATAGAAACAGTGTACAAGAATGGAAAAGGAGTATTCGAAGATACAAAGAAATATACCTCAACTATTAAACAAAATTGAAGCATATTTTTAAAAACCCGAAAAACTCTGATATGGCAAACATATTAACTAGCATTCTCACGAAGGCAAGCTGTATCAATTTACTTTGAATAATCCAGCTATTAAGTAATTTATAATATTTTTTAGCATTGCCAGAAATCTCCTTAAAAAATAAACTTAACCAATTAAATTCGTATTATATGACCAAGAATGTACGGTCTCTTTTCAGAGAAATGGCTAAATTCATAAAGGAATATAAATTAGCGTTACTCGAAAGGCGTTGATGTTAATGCTACTTCTTGTAAAACATTAATATTGTACGTGGTGTTTGTCAAGGTAAATACTATACGCAGCTGTGTGTGCTGAACGATCTTAGAAGTGCAAAAGATATTGGTGTTTCCATCCGTCATAATGGCATTGTGCAATGTGCACACCTACTCATCAAATTTTACGTTTTCCATTCAAATGTACGGTAACTGCCTTTCTCTAAATTTGCGGCAAAGCAAACGTTTTCATATTTTATGGGCAGATTTAGTGTTACAGGTTTTCTCTGCGGATATGACAAAGTATTAAATTCTGTTGTATTAAACAATAATTTAAGATTGCGCTGAATGTGCATATAGTATTATGTAGCCCAGAGCTTATGGTGTGTCTATCTTTCATCCAGATCTTAGACTGCAACAAAATGCAGAGCATGTGGATTAAAATTTATTTCCCGCGAGGAAACTTTAGTAACCAGCAGTAAAATTGATCTGAACATTCAGTAATGACGACATGAATCATAAAGTCAATTCTCTCATGTCAATTGTTTATCCTATTCGCATTTCTATGGCTCTGGGAAATAAGTGTCTTTTTTTTTGCAGTGTTTGTTTATAGTACACATTATGAACGTAGAATGTGGACTAGAAATATGATAGCTTTGGAACTGTCGTTCTTTGTTATATAATTTGTCTTTATATTACCTACTACAAGGAATATCAGTATGTATAGCAGAAAGAACCAATACTACGAGGTCTTCGAAAATTCTTATAAAACGAAATTCCCATTTATTTTGCATATAAGTTTTGTATATTTATTGCACTGGACATTTTACGTAAGATGTAATCACAAAAACATTAAGCTTTGCTAGACGAAGGAAAGTTCTACAGGTTTACATTTCAGGAAGTTGGAAACTATGAAACTATGTTGTTTTACCTATGTCTGAAAAAACAGGGACATAGTATAAAACTGGCCAGACCAAGCTATCTCACCTAATTAGCTACGCTGACTAGTTTAGCTGGTTTGATTTTTTCCAGATCTCCTGCTATCGAAGTAGGCATTCGGTATTTCAAACACTGGTACATAGGTAGAGAATTCATTTATCCACATAAGTCAGAACCTGGTTAAACCTCCACAGGATAAATACATGCCTTATTTTCGATATAGGTATATTCCAATTTATATCAGTTTTATTAAAATTCTTTCATCACTGATTTGGAATTCGTTTTACAATTTCCAAACATGAATATATAAGCCTATTTATCCCTAAGGCGAGCTTAATTTAGTTCTCAGAAATACTGCTGCGGAAAAACCAAAATGAGCTTTTTGTAATAGAAATCAAGCCCTGTCCTCTTAACAGTATATATAATGTCCCACAAAGGAGATTAAACACTTTGCATTTTAATAACTCGGTAAAAAATCAACAAAACATTGCTCATGATGTTCTAATGTGGAAAACTCTAAGAATGTCCTCCCATGTGCAGAAATACGTCAGCTGGAACGTCCGGAATTAACGTTATTACTGTTCTGAGAATGTAAACCCCTTCGTGATACACTGGATCGCAAGTGCATACCGTTCATAGAAAGCATCGCTTGAATTAGATCAGTACAGATAGGTATTATATTCAACGTCAGTTAAAAGTCATAAGTCACCTGAATATATTTTAAAACAACAGTTAGTTTATCTGATAATTTGAGTACCAAAATAAGCGAATATGAACGATTAAAATTGTCATAGTTAACTTAAACATTGCTTTTGTTTTTATTCCAGTGATCTACACGTGTTATTTTGAATGAAAAACAACGTGTACTTTCCCTACTTGTTCTAAAAGGAACATTAGCGTCTTTTTCCTTCAAAAATATGTCATTATCAAACATCTTGTTATATCAAATTAAAGAATTTATTTATCTGAATAAGAATATATAGAATATCCTAATTTCTTGAGGGAAATAACACCATCAGCCTCATTCTATTTTAAACGTAATTCTCGTCATTTTATACGTAATGCAGTATGCGTCAAAGTACATTTACATCATGTCGAAATCTGACAAGCATTACATATGAATAACTTTTTCAATAGAGCTGGTAAAGCCAGTACCTATACAAAAATGAGGATATCATATTTTAACGTTCATTGTTTTATTAAACGTGTATATAGTTTTCAAGTAAACGAAATCCCCATTATGGAAAATATTCATGCCTGGAGCAACTTTCTGCAAACACCTAACTTTGAGTATATTGAATGATGTGTTTTTCTAAGGTGTGGTGCGTGATAGAGAGCGAAAGGAAGAGAGAGCAATAACGTTAGAGAAATGTATCAAATTTAAGATTCACACTTAAGGAATGTGATTTTTAAGGATGCAACGCCAATACTTTCGTGGATATGTAGAGAATATCGTGTGTCGTTACACTGAGGTAAAAATGGCAGTTCAAGTTAGGACACCACTTACAGTAAAAAGAGCTTTAGGACGAAAGAGTATACCAACCCCTGAAATACGTGGGAAATAACGTTTCCCGGACACTGGAATGAGCATCACTCCTAGATAAGAAAGAGGGAGGAGGTTGTGTGATGGACCAGTAGGGAAAAACGCTGGTGGCAGATGTGGGGGGATCTTCATTCCCCGCTCGCTTCCGATGGATTGAAGAAACTGTTTCTTTCAGGATAACGAGGGAGGCGGGTATTGGTTGCATTAAGGATATCGTCCTTCTGCACGGTTGTGATGGATTGTGATGCTACTGACCCAGCCGTTAGAGATCAACTACTAGGTGTACCCTTAGGCGCCCTATATGTCTGATTCAAGAACAATGTATTAGCTGTAGCGAAATACATATAAGGGTAAGCTTCCTGAGTCAGGCCAGCCGTCTGGGGATTTCATTCCAAGACCACGCACTCGGATTCGAGTTCAGTCGAGATAGACAAACGCCTTTTATTTTTATTTTCTCTACTATATAAATATAGTAAGTAGAGGAAGTATAATTTCATCCAAAAATTTGAAACCAAGATTTCATCGAAATGCATTTTGAGACTCTCTGAATGAGAAAAAAAGGAGGAAAAGGAGAAAGAAAACTTAAGAAAGGAACCACGCGGCCACGTCTGTCTAAGAACAGCATAACTCAAAAACAAAACATAATCGTTACTTTTGTTTCTTAACAATGGCTATAACCATTTTAATTAAAATACCACACCTACCTTTAATATTTTTGTGCCACAAACAAAAATAATCTTGAAGTGCCTGGGAATAAATAAGTCTTTGAAGTCCTCTTCATTACAAATGGCTTTCAGGTGATTGGCAAATTGTAAACAAAATCTTATTACACAAAATGCATAGGTATGCTTTCTTAAAGCACACAGTTTATTTAAACTACAATTCTTGTGGGTTTAATCGTTGTCAATGCTGTTAGTTGTTGAAGTTTCATATATATTAATTCGTAAGTCGCTTTGGGTTTTTCTCATTCTTATGCAAGGAACATGGTATTTCAAAGCATCACATTGCGATCCCCGTTAAAAAACACTGGCTATCGCTTTAGGATTAAAGTAGGTATTCTTATACTAGAATGAAATGTCTAAGTGTTATATCTGTCAGCAGGAAGTAGATAGAAGATTAACCTTTAAGAATAATCTGTAGAAGAATAGTACAAAAATACATGTCACGCAGTACTTCATCACGTTTGTTTTAACTCTTTTAGTTAATTAGTCCCTTTTAACTTCTGTGATAATATCGAGTTCTTGAGAAGTAACGGATAGTTTATGTAAATCAACCAACTGGAGATTTTTTAGCGTTGACTTTAAGCATTTTCTGTTGTTAAGACATTCACATTGAGGCTTTTATACGCTGTGAGCATTTTATATATTGATATCTGGACTATAGTTTTGTTTTCAGCGTGATATAATAGTCTGCCATTAAGTTAAAAAAAAAGGTCATCTAAAGGTCGCGGATTCAAGCCCGATACAGACGAAAGCTATGATAGTAGATTTACTACACGTAAAAACTGCTGCTTGAGGAAATTCTGACACACCGCCGGCACTGGTGTGATCATGACAATTGACAGCTTTGTTAAAAAACAAAATATTTATTAAATTCAAAACCGTTTTTGCTTTTACAGAAAAACCTTTACTCCAATAGTCTATATATGACTATTTTAGTAAATTACCTACATTGGCTTCTGTTATAAACACAGTTGCTAGGTAATTAATATTAATTACTAATTATGCAGTAAATTTGCTTTATCACCCTTCAAAATTTCACAAAGGAATTTCTGGGGGCAACCTTCGCATGCTCAGTTGGCTGTAATTGTTCCCGTTTAAAAGAATCTATAATTTACATGACATCTGCAACGATTTATTATTTAAGGATGGAAAAAAATTTAAAGTGCCAAAGACTCAATGCAGAATAGTGATTTCAATTGTCACCGTCCTTTGTGGTTAGCTTACTGATCTCCAGTCCATAGGTCCCGGGTTCAACTTTCAGCTGCGCTTGGAACCTTTTTAGCCATGTTATTTCTTGTCCACCCCTAACATGAGAGTGTGTGATTTGTACTTAAGGGAAACCTAAATTTACATAGAAGCCACGTTTATCACAAATTATAAATGAGTGAACTTCATTTGTCGATGAGCAATTGGTCCAGATTCAAAGTAGTGAAAATTAAGTTAAAAGAAGCGTAATGCACCAAATAAAATACAGTTTGTTGTACACTTATAAATTGATGTCTGTTTTAAACTGTTATGTAAGTTATTAATAAACCTTCTGCCCATGTTAAATTATTCATAATACGTGTTTGACCAGAAATTATGTGGTACAAAGTAGGTAATAAGTAGAGTTAGGAAGTTGAGGAAAAATCCTTTTTCCCTAGTGTCTGGAGATGTGGCCCAACATAATATATGTTAATTATAGGTCAGATAATGAAGGATTTTATTTTTCCTTTTTGACTTTTTAGCATTTTTTATTTAAAGGTCAGTTTTAGTATTTTTATTTCATCTTTTTGCCCTTTTAGCTATTTTTATTAAAATGCCCTTTTTATAGCATTTTTTTACCAGTTTTCTTTCTTTCTCACTGACTGTTTTACTAACTTTTTCCTGTTAAACAGAATCCAGTGTAAACTCTAATTTCTTTTAACTAGTATGCACTTCTAAGTCTGGCTACAGCATGTGACATGTGAGAGGACTCTTTCTACTGTATTTAAGTCATTAGCACCAGCATAGAGCCTAGTAACCCTCCCTAAATATCTTGTTATTTTTCTCCGCAAGATTTCATTCATATCAAGTATGCACCAATGACATCTGTTGATGTGGAGAGAAGCTTCTCAATGTTTTCGCAACGTGCTGTCAGAAAACAGACGATCCTTTGCACCTAAGACTAAGATGATAGTTGTGACATACTGAATTAAGCTTTCTAAAGTTGAATTTCCGTAACCTGAGGGTGGTTAAGCCAAGTAGGATTTAATTATATCTATTCTAATTTCTTTCCCCATTGCTAGTTGCTGAATCACATGAAGCATTTCTTTCACGTAATTTTCCTTGCTCGTGTGTTGCACATCACTTGAATGTTGTATTTTCAAACTAATTCATTAAATATGTAATTGAAAATTAATTTATTTATTGTAGGTATGACCTTTTATAGCACTTTTTCCAATCTTTAGGTCATTTTTGGGATATTTTTATGTCTTTTTAAAGGCCCTTTTTAGGCAGTTTATAAGTCCTCAGCTTCCTAGCTCTAGTAGTAATTGGACACGTTCAACATATGAAACAATCTTGAAGCATAGGAAAATAAATTCATAAACGCTAGTTCATATTTATTTGCAAAGGAAAATGGTGCATATAGGAATGAAGGAAGCTTTTTTTTTCACCTATGGACCTCTTTCAAAACTCAATTGTAATGGATTTGAACTTTATCGTGTTTGAAGTTAACAGGAACAAAGAGTATCCGGAAGCAGATCTGCTGTAGAAATATTCATTTAATTGTCTGTGTCCCAGTTTTCTTGGGAAGGTTGTGGTGACGGATGTATTTCTGTACTAGACAGAGTACGTCTAGCCGGCCTATTAGATTGATTGAGGTGGGGGTTGGGGTTCACGACTCAGCGACTCGTCACTACCACATGCTGACAAGGAGACCTAACTCCCTAGGGTGGGTTTAGTTTTCGCGGTGAGCTACCCTGCCATTATCAGCGGCTGGCTTAGTTAAATTTTCGAATCTCTTCGTATCCCCTCGCGTCAAACCCCCAAAAAAACCTCGTCGTCCCTTGAAAGAAGGCAGGGATGGGTGAGAAGATCGGGGGGTTGCGCGACACAGGGGCGGGAGTATCACGCATGGATGAAGCTAAATTTTCAATGGGATCAGTTAAGCGTTGAACACAATTCATGTCCGGTCATATGTGAAATAACGTGGAGGGGGAGGGGGTTAGTGCCTCATCAGGCACAGTACCTCATCACCGCGGTACAACCAGCGGTTTGCTGAATCCCAGCAAGACACAATTTATTGTGAAATTAATTGAATTTTTGGAAGGAAAGAAACAACATATATTGCAGGATATGGTGGCATCTGTGGTTTCAGCCGGCTGAATGATGGTAATGGTGGAAAAGGACAGATGGATAGCATAATAAATGTGCGCACAAAATGACCCTAATGTACCTTCGTTGCAACATTTCATTTTTTTCCGCAACGTTTTTGCTCTTGTTGCTGGTGAAACGTGTTTTCCGCCGAGTTGGTGTAATGTTCAAGAGCATAAGAGCTGAAGCTACGAGCTTCTTTCAATCTTTACATTTTTTTTATTCATTTTAAAAATTTAAAAAAAAGAATCAAACCTGGAACCTTCATAATTCGAGCCCCCTGTTTTCATTATTTTCCTTATTCGTTGCTGTACTGTTTTTTTTCCTACTTTGCGTGTTCTGCTTTTTCTGCTTTATGCATATATACAAAATCACATAAACACCCATGCCCGAGATGGGACCTCATCCCCCGACCCTATATGCTGCAGTACGCCAAAGACACACACTGTTGCGACCATGGCTACGAGAACCGGTTACCTTGTATTGGAAACTAAGTCTTAAAACTTAACATACTTAGTTTTTTTTTATTTACATCCTCCAATGTTATTATGTTGGACGATAAATGAAATGGGTGAAATGATGCTCAAATAAGCTCAGGATCATAGATCCTAGAGTTATCCGACATTTATCTTTCAGGATAAGGGAAACCCCGGAGAAAAAAAAACCTTATCCAGGTAACTCACTCTGACTGAGATTCGAACTCGGAACCTCTTGAACGTGAGGTACATACGCTACCATCTACCCTACAGAGGCGGGCTAACGTACAGTTTCTAAAGTACTATAAAGAGAATCTCTGGCAGCTCATTCATTGGGTTTAGCTTGCTTTCGATTAAAATCATTAAGTTCATTATTTATTATGTTTGTTTAAATTAGTTTAATTTGCATACAACTAATCCAGTACGGTGGGCAATGACTTTTTTACTTCAGTTCGTGAGAGTTGACAGTGCCTTCCCTTATATTTTGGATGAGTTTAGTGTAGATTGTGGTGTGAGATGATAATTCTTATTTAACTTCCCTAGCTGTACCACTATCATGGTGTTAGGGGATTCTTGTTCCTCTATCCATTTTAAGTTGGGATCTGAGGAACCGAAGCTTTGGATCTGATAGAGAACCAAGATGGGTGATCAGCCCAATGCCTGATATGAAGGTGAAGCAAGTGGATGATATATATGAGGGCGAGATGAATGATAGGAAAGATGATGGAACAATTGGTAGAATGCTGACGGGGGAAACCGGAGGAATTGGAGAAAACCCGTCACAGCGCCAAGTTTTCCGCCACATATCTCACTTTGCAGTCGCCTGGGATCGAACCCGGGCCGTCTTGGTAAGAGCCAAGCTGTCTAACCACTAACCACTCAGCCATGACGTGGTGAGATAATAATTATATGATAATACTATTTTATTCCTGACTTTACTATGAAAGTAGGTGACAGTTTTTGTACTCTTAAACCTATAACTTAGATTTTCATTTTTACAAACACTTCAATAAATCGTTATTATTGCCGGTTTTTAAATTATCACATGGCACGTGAGACGGAGAAGACATAGACGTGAGGGGTAGCAGGAAAGTGAAGAGTGAGGAGTAAATTGTGAGGGATAAAAGAGATTCAGGCGGAGAAAAGAGAGGACGAGAGAGTGACACAGTGGGCGGGAGAGAGAGAGAGAGAGAGAGAGAGAGAGAGAGAGAGAGAGAGAGAGAGAGAGAGAGAGAGAGAGAGAGAGAGAGAGAGAGAGAGAGAGAGAGAGAGAGAGAGAGAGAGAGAGAGAGAGAGAGAGAGAGAGAGAGAGAGAGAGAGAGCTTGGGAGACAGACACTAGAATCTTAGCATTTAACATAATAACGCGAATAGAGCTGCAGGTTCTACTACAGTTCATGAATAAAATGTATCAGTTTATTTCTTTGGAGCCGAAAGTTAACGCTCCAAATCTGTACGGCGCATGTCCTGACGATGAGAAAGGGAAATATATCCTTGGTTTAATCGACAGTCTTACACACTCTTTACTTTAGAAGTACTGTGAAAACGGAAGCACCATGGCCCAAATTGGGCAGGAAAATATTTATATATGATAGTGCGACGCAAATATATATTTTACTAATGGCAAAATTTAAGCTTGAGTCAGGATAAAAACCATAGGCTGTTGAATAGATTCCAAAAATATGTGGCATTTCAGACTTTCTTAGCTATTGAAATTAATAGCAATAAGTTGTTCTCGAGCTATTGACGACACTCACATTGACATTATGTTATGTTCGTTCTGAGAGATGTCAGTACTTCTTTTATTGGATATTCGAACATTTGTTGTGAATAGGTAGGTCCTGCTTTATAAAAAGCAGTCTATGAGAAGAGAACGAGGATGCGACAAAAGCTACAGAATCACCTGCTGTTTGTTACGGAACATTATTTGTTAGATGACATTCTAGAAGGTTGTTAAGAAAATGAAGACCCACTGGCTGATCCCTCTCGACCACACGTATTCTGCACAGAAATGCGTAATTCTCTAACAAAACCTCCTCGAGAGGTACCCTAGCAAAGATCAATGGCTTAACAGCAACAATCACAGAAGAGGGAGTTTCCTCCAAGTGGGGAAGTGAGAGAGGACAGGATAAAAGGGACAAGGCAGGACACACAACTTTTATTATTTGCCTCATGAAATTGGCCTCTTGAGGAAGAGAGAGATGGGGAAACAGAACATAGATAGTTTCCAAGATGTCCAGCTGTGAAAGAAATGCAATTTTCATTTTCAAAAGGAAAGAGAGGCTTCGAGGGTATATCTGAAAGGAGAAATACACATAGAAAAGGGGAGCAAAGAGGAGAAAATAAATTTCAGGAGTGAAAGACTTCTTTTCAGAGAATTCCATCCATTCTGTTTCTAAACTGGATTAAGACTCTATGAGGGATTTTGAAAGTGAAATTTGTAGGTGCTGTGATCGTGAATTCTGTAGGAACTGAACACAGAACCTTAACATTGCCCCTTGAAACTTTAAATAATTCTGGCTGAAATCGTAATGAGTACGTCCCAGTTTGTTTTATAAATGAAAGTGAAAATTTTATTTCAAAAAATGTTTTGGCAATACCTAGGTTTTATGTTATTTGCTAGATAATTGTGTGCTCTAAAAGTAGTGCATTTAGTTCTGTCTGCTCATATACTATTAGTTCTTTTCAGGTTATTAAATTGAGTGTCAAGTCAACAAGAAAGAGCCACTTTGACTTGATACTTCACTTTATACATATAAAAATTAAAATACTGTTTTTTTAGAACACATAATTCTCTATTGAATAGCAAAAACGCAATTATTTTGCACTTTCACTTATAAAAACTGACAGGAATTACGGGGCAACCCATTATGAATTTGATTCTTTGGATATTTCCGTAATTTTGCTCCCAGTTTCCTCTTCACCTGCTGAGCATCTGTACTGTTACGTAAAATATATGACGCCGTTAGTTGAATTCCCAGTAAGTATAAGTTAATCGGATGCTGTAAATATTTACATAATACGTAATTTCTCATTCTTAAAGGAAAAGTGTGTTGCAGTTTTTGGAGCCTTCTTTTTTTTTTTTTTAAATTTACGTCCTCCAACGTTAAGTCATATCGGACGGTGAATGAATTCGGTGAAATGATGCTCAAATGAGTCCAGGGTCCATGGAGCTTAGAGTTACCCGACATTCGTCTTGAAGAATAAGGGAAAACCCCGGAAAAAACCGTATACAGGTAACTCACCCTAACCGAGATTCGAACTCGGGACCTCTTGAACGTGAACAAGACATGCTACCATCTACGCCACCGAGGCGGGCTTTTAGAGCTAAGGACTCTCATATTTCGTACTCCATCAAGAGTAGAAGAAAAATATTTTTATAGCTTTAAAATGTTGCATAAATACAAAACCTCACGTGTTACAATCACATGGCTTTCTCTGCCCTCTCTGTTTAATAGCGAGTATACAAACTGTTCTTACGAAAGTTTATTCTTCCATCTACTCATTTTAATTGAGATAAATCTTGGCAGAAACATGTACATTAGACATTTCGCTACAAAGGAAATTGTGGCAGTCAAATGTTTAAGAACTAGACGCTCGATTAGGTATAAAATGTTATAGCGTTTCCAGCAATCACGAGAAGCAATTGGACAACGAAAGAACTCTGAAAGAGTGACCAAATATTAAATAAGGATATTTTGGAAATGAGTTGTGGTATAAAGAAAGTTGTTTGGAATAAGTTTTCCGTTTTCATCCAATGCTATCGTGCACCATTTAAGCCGACTACACACAATTCCTTCCCAATGAAAAGAATTATTGCAAAAAAAAAATCAAGATGTGCATTTTATTTACTATGTAAATATCTTTCATATATGGTATTTTAATCAAAATAGTTATATTATTTGTTTTATAAAATCGTAAATTTCGAAAAATCTTCCATTTAATGGGTAGTTTAAGGTAGCGATACCTTCCTGAAAACCTTCCAGTCACATTTTTGGAATATATTGAACTGAGCACCAAGTTTGGTATTTGACATATTTTTTTTTCTGAGTTGAGCTGTCTCTATGATATAAAGATTTAGGTATTGCTCCTGAATCTTGCATTTAAGAAGTTGGCATTGCCTAAATTGAAAGCACCTTTGCGCAGCTCTTTACCGCATTAAGTTGAGGTGGATAGAATAATCTCTTCCCACGTGAATAATAACATAGTCAGGATCCCTTTGATTTGGTAATCAATAAATAAAGTTATACCTATGATCGTTATACTTTCGATCTTATATAATAGGTAATAAGCCGCAAGGTAGTTTGGGGATTTGAATTCGAACCCTTCAGTAGAGGAAACTGTAGCGCTATGATAAACCGTTACTGAATAACTGATATCAGAAACACACTCAGAAAACGGAAGTCCCAAATGTAATACAAAACGAGGAAGTTGGGGTGTAAATTCGCCAGCGCAGATTTTTAGCAAAGTCATCGATTGGGTGCAGAGCTGCAAATAAGATTACATTAGCTCCTTTCTCACGCTCCTGCTGTGATCCATATTTGCTACTTCATTAGGACAATAACATCATAATCATCATCAACAACAACAGCAGCAGCAAAAAAGAGGTGGTGACGAGCGATGATATATTACGTTTCTGAGAGGAGGGATATCCGAACTCTAGAGGACTGCTGCTACACACAAAAAGGATCCAGTCCCTTGATGCTTGGAATAAACCGTCATGATCAGAGCTCGGATTTTTAGGCATTTATAACAATCAAAATATGCAAACGCGTAAAAACAGGGAAAAAGCGGCAAGATAAAAAAGTTATTATAAATTTTAAAAAGTCGTCATAACGAGGTCATAAAAAATTTGTTTCTTGTTATTGAAACTTGATTGCCCTTTTACAAACCTCACACAGTAAAACTTGATAATACAGGGACATCAAATTCACAAACACAACTGCGCAGTTTTCTTTTCAATGATTAGCTGAATTTAAGAATATCATGTCTGTTTTCATGTAAAAGTAGGTAACTGTTCGTACTGAGCACCACTTTCACAGAGAAATTCTGAAATCCAAGTAAATGCCAAACACTCCATCTTGTGCATCTTCTATAGTTCCCTGAATGTATTAGAAAAAAGTGAACATAAATTGAAAATGTTTATTTTGATTTTAAGAAAGGCAATTTCGTCATATATGATTTAAATAGACAGCTTGTCTTAAAATGTTACAAAAAATAAATGGTTCTTATCACTGTCAAAAACCTCAAAACACGATTATATCTACATAACTTTTGATTTATTAACACCAAGTGAAAGGTAGCATCTGAGCTCTAGTCATGAATTTTAATTGTATACCATATCTAAAGTGCTGTATAACTCTTAGGTACCCCGATGTCCTCCTTTTCTGCTTTCTCTTTCCTTAAGAAACAAATGCCACAACTCAACTTTTGTTCAGAGCGTAACAGCGCAAGTACATTTATCACGAATATGATTATTAGTGATAACAATTTCAGTGGGCTACTTCGGAGCATGTTTATCGTATCGTGTAATAACGTCACAAACCGTCACTAGGAAACAATACGGATTTTATAGGTGTCTTTGAAGATACGGGCATCTAATCCTGATTTCAAAACTAAAAACAAAAGTCTTTTGTCTTTTTTTGTAAAAGTTCTTCATTCAATTGTTTTATACTATTGTGTGATGTCAGCTATTTGGTATGGCCTTGGAGCTTCTCAACGGTACATTTTCTAATATTTCATGTATTACTTCAGAATTTTGTAATTGTAATTTTTCATTTTATACTTTTTGAAATAAAGGTTTTAATGACTTTAAAATACCTTTAAAATCAATTCGTAATAACGCGTGCTTTGTGATATTTATTGATAATTGCATAGGTACATTTAGGAAAACATTTGAAAAACACAAGTCGAAAAAGTAACGCTACCTTAGCACAATCTACAGGGAAACCTATCATGATAAGTATCAATATATATATATATATATATATATATATATATATATTCATTGTTAAAAAGGGCTTTGTTTTCTCTAAAAGTGTAAACTCTAACACTTCAAATTTGAAGATTGTGCACCTTTTTAAAAAAGTTAATCATGTTTAGAAATTCTGAGGTATACTAAGTACAGTACAAGTACAGTACAGTACTAAGTACAAATTTTGGAATCCCGTGGCCAACTGATGGCGTTGTTTTGTTTGAAGCGCTGCCTGCTGTTTGAAAGGATTCAATTTTGTGGGGGGGTATATTATTTAATAATAATAAATAATAATATATAAATACGTAAATAAGATTTATACTTATTATTAAATAACTAGACATTATTTCAGCTATATGAAAGGTTGATAAACAATAAAGCGTTTTAGTACAAATTGGTTATTAATTCTGTTGTTCCTTACTCTATCCCACAAATTTCAACTTACCATAAGTGGACACCCTGTAGAGTACAGAAGCATGTTGAGGCGGAATGCAGCGTGGATATGTTGTAATATTATTCCAAAGGGTGGGGTGTTGCGTAGCCCGGCAGTACGTCCAACTGTTGGCTGCTGTTGAACTTCCGCCTGATTACTCCTGAAGAATATCTTCATAATAAACGCTGCTACAAGGAAGGAAGGCCAGTTTAGATGTGCGCTCTGCATCTGGCATGCTTTGTACGCCAAAACCCCCCCATTCCCACTATTTGCAGTCGTGTTAGTTGTTAGTATTTCTGGCTTTTTTCCCCTCTCCTTCGATAGATTCTTTGTGGGTGCGCGTCTAGTGTTAAATGCATGCGGTGCATGTGAAACTTATAAATCTAACACGCGTTTGCAGCGGATGACGTGTCCTGTAGAATGTACCAAGGTTGGTTGGGTTGCTCAGGTTTTGCATACGTATGCTTTGGCAATATGTATTCATCTTCCACTTTGTAAACAAACGTATGCAAAAATTGTCTTATATATTTGCGTCATTAATACACTAAAGTAACCATAGATTTTAAGCAATTAATGTGTTTCTAATTAGGTCCTATTGGGGAATGCACCACTAAAATTTCTCTTTTGATTTTGTGGATGTTTAACTTCATAAAAAACAAAATAACATGGGATTTAAATTTAAAATTTGAGTTCTTGAAACTTTCTCCCCACATCTGTTTCTTTTCCTTTTTTTTTTTTTTTTTTTTTTTTTTTTTTTTTTTTTAATGTTTCACACGAAGGTGTTTTCATGTAATTCTTGTGAAACGTTTTACGTTTTATGCACATTCTGAAACATCTAACCAAGAAAGCTATGGCAAATTTCTTCTGTTGAGAACAGTTTCTGAGTTAGTGATTTTCAAACAAAAAAGAAGACATTCATAACATTTTGAAATCGTATGAACTAAAGCTAGTTTAACAACTATATAATACGGAAAGATAGAGTCAGACAGAAAAATTCAATACCATAGCCGGGATTTGAACCACGGATCTTCTGGTTGCCGTCCAGCCGCTCTAGCCCTTGAGCTACTATGGCGAACGTGCCGACATGTCTTTATGTGTTGTCTCATGTGTTTATGAGAACTCCTAAGTGGTTTACCGGAAAAAATACGAGTCAGTTGGAGAATTTAATGTCATGTCGGCACGTTGGCCATAGTAGCTCAATGGTTTAAGCGGCTGCATGGCAACCAGAAGATCCGTGGTTCAAATCCCGGCTATGGCATTGAATTTTTCAGTCTGACTCTATCTTTCCATACTTTAGCCTACACACGGCCAGTGTTTATGAAAAATTAAATTCCTTCAACTATATATAATGATCCTGTGAGCTATGGACAAATAAATGGCGTATATATCTGAATGCAAAGCTATATTTCAATTTAATGGTTCAGAGTATTTAATATATGAGAAAATTTCTTCTTGAAAATAATACTGACGCTTTAACAAGCACACTCTGGATTTAAGAACTGGGGTTAACTTTCCAATAATGCATGGAGAGATTGGCGAGAAAATCCAGAACAAATGAGATTATTTTACTTTGTCTTCCTATCATAAATACCACCTAAAGTGGGTTGTTAACATTTAGTAACTCTCTGCTTCTGAAGATGGTTTTGAAAATTGGGCTATCGAAACAGAAGGCATGAGAGAAATTGAAAGTTCTGGAGAACAACCCGAAGGAATAGAAGAATATGCAGGCATTCAGTTTTCTGCTCTCCAGATTTTTGTATATGCTTTTCACATTCCATTGACGTGGTCTGCGGCAAATTGATCCTTTTCAGAACAACCACAGATCGCGTGCTGTCCTTCCCAAAAATCGATGTTATCTGAAGAAGCTGCTTTCACCACCACAGTCTGCCGCCAGTTGGCGCTTTAACAACTTCGTCACTACTTTGCGTGCCTCAGTAATCCTCCCATCATGCAGCTAATAAGTTGACAGGTGAGCATCTGGCCGTCCCTCTTCAGCCTTCCGCAAGATACAAGTTGGTAAGCCTGTTAGGCCGACTCTGAAAACATTGCCTTCATCGAAAATACCCTATATGTTGCCTTAGTACTTGACACAGTAGTAAATGGAATAATGATGTAAACTTCTGTAAGACAAGTTGATGCATAATCATATTGCTTCACATATAAAGACGGAAGAACCAGATTGGATATTCCAGTATCTCGTTGATCTGTCAAAGGGTTTCTTGCAAAGCTTGCCTAAACTGCCCATGAATCTCATAACTCAGCAAATTTTTTTCCATGCAGTACGTCCTATAGACTCAGTCACAACTCATATTTACATAAAATCTTCATAAAATTCCGATTTTAAAATGAAAATACTGAATAACTTAAGGGGATAAATTCAATATTACTCCAAAATTTACCTACCCTTGCTGTTTTAATAAATCATTACGCAAAAACAATGTGAAAGATCGAGGTACGTCCAGAAAGTAAGTTCTGTTTGGTAATAAAATTAAATTGTGTGCAGATACAGAATAATTATTTATTACACAAAATTCTACAACTCTCAAACTACTTTTCCACATAACTGCCGAAATTTTGCGGGCATTTGTCATAGCGAGGCACAAGCTTTTGTATACCTTCTTCATAGAAGTTTGCCGCCTGTGTCTTCAACCAGTTGGAAGCATTTTCTTTCATCTCTTCCTCATTGTTAAATGTTGACCTCCAAGGAAAGATTTGAGATGCAAAAACAGATGAATGTCGCTAGGAGCGAGGTCAGGGCTGTACGGGGTTAGTCAAACACGTCCCAGCCAAATCCCTGTAGGATGATTTTCGTCACATTTGCAGTGTGCGGTCGTGCGTTGTCGTGAAGAAACACAACACCTTTTGACATCGTAAATTTTCCGATAAATTTCAATTGGTTCCACTTTCCTAGCATTCAGAAAACGAATCACATATTTGATTTCACAAGCGGCGGGATTTTCAATCAACATCGACATTGTAAACAAGCACAACAAAGTGTACGTGGGTGACAGCGATCTCACAATTGCGCACGTTTCCTCTCCTTGATACAGAGCGTCTACCGCGCATGTGTGGAACTGCGATTGCAGCGCTGCAACGGAGATAAATTTAAACAGAACTTAGTTTGTGGACGCCCCTTGTATATAGTTATATACGAGTATAAAAGTTACTTTTCTGAACAATAAAATTGTATTATTCCTTTTTCTTCTTTAACTGCCCTCTTATACCACTACCTGGTGCCAGATTATTCTTTTTCCTCTTAAACCTTATGCCGGTTGAGGAACGGAATTTTTGGATCAGTGAGAGAGAAAATCTAGGAGGGGTGATCAGCCCGATGCCTGGTATAAGAGTGAGAGAAGTTGAAGAAAGAGTGAAGGCGAATTTAAATGTTAGGAAAGATAATGATGGAGTACGTGGTGGAATAATAGCGGGGGAAACCGGAGGAGACGGTTGTCCACCATAAATCTCACTTTGCGGTCGCCTGGGATCTAACCTGGGCTGCTTTGGTGGGAGCCAAGCGGTCTAACCGCTCGACCAGGGCGCGATCCTTGCATTATTTCAAGGGGTAAAATGCTTAAAATACGTGCATCAATAAAAGTTCAGAAATCCACGAAGAGCATTTGAAAATGTCTTTTTCAGGGGTCTCAAAATATGTAATTCCGGAAAAATATGATATTGAATTTTTAAGGAATATAATGCGTCCCCTTACCTACCATATATAAGTGGCAGAAAAAGTAATAATATTTATGTTTTGAAGTAGATTCCCCATTAGGAAAGGTGGGGTCAGACTGAAGTATTCATTGCCGTAGCCGAAATTTGAACCATGGGTCTCTCGGTCTCCGTCCAGTTGCTTTAACCACTGAGCTACCATGGCAACATGCCAGCACGACACTAAATTCTCCAACTGACTCACATTTTCCCTTTAAACCATTAGGAGATCCCACGTACATATGCGATAACATACCTGAATGGCGACTTTCATTGCTATCTGTAAGTAGGTACTTTATATTCCGGGCTTCATAGTTTAGACAACTATTTGGTCAGTTAATGGAAATTGATTGTTCATTCACTCTAGTCATTTGTGAGACAAGGTTAGGAGGAGTAGAGACATCTCCACATGGGAGATCCTGGTTCAAATCTTGGCTATGGTATTGAACTTTTCAGTCTGACTCTACTTTTCGTAAACTTGTCCTACACACAGATAGTTTGAAAGAACAATTTTCATTAGATTCATAGTTTACTCAAGTTAGCAATGGTTGCAAAGCAGTCATATTTTTGACAATGTATAGAATAATCCAAGGGCATCTTGAAGTTAATTGTTGAGAAGTGGATTGACAGACTCGGTCAAAGCTGGACACAGGGCCACGCTATCTAGCCATTTATCTTCCTGGATTTCCTCACTACTCTACTCAGGTCCGTCCATATGTAGGCAGTCGCGACAGTATCCACACAAGGAGAGTGAGGTAACATTTCCCCTCTCTCCATATTCGGAAAATGTGGCCAGGTAGTTGGTAAGTGTTTGAGGTGCACCGACATCAAGCAAAGGTCTGGCCATCCGTTGTGACGGTAACACAATACACCTGGCCCTGAATAAAACAACCTCTTGTCAAGATGATACGGCTTTCATGATCGAGGAGAAATTTGATTTGCTGTTTATACACCGGGCACATGCCTATACCTGTATGAAATTCTTATTACACTGACAATAGAGCTGTTGTTATGGAAAATCTTCATCGGATAATTTTCTCTGTGGGTTGCCGCTGTTTGAACAGAAAGCTCTTCCCATTTGAGGCAGAGCATACGAAAAGGAGCCGATATTGTAACGGTTCTCTTAGTGTATTGCAACAGAAATTTTATTAACAAGAGGTTTGCAGGAGGTGAGGTGAAAATCCCATTCATAACGTGGGCAATTTTCTCTCACTCGGAGAATGTTGAGTTCTTTTTCCTTGTTCTGAACAGATGGCGTGCTTCGCTGCGATATTATTGAAATGTAGGGAATAAACACTCCAGAGGGAATGTTTCCTGTATCGAAAGTCCAAGCTTTTATCGCTTACTATCCACTTCCTGGTAATCATGATACATATAGGCACATGAATATTTCATTAATTCATTTTTAATGTTTTCAGAAAAACGACACTATCTTCCGTTAGCTTTTATGGGTGGCATTAAATCCCTCAACAGTGCATGTATCTGAAAAATACGAAAGCGATATCAATGTTTTACCTAAACATTGAAAAACTGTTACGTTAAATATCATTTAGATGACAGATTAAATAACAAAGTGGTAAGAAATACGAGGGCTGTTCAATAAAGAAGGATCACAATCTTTTTTTGACATTGTACGGTTACTCATCCTCATAATTTTGATAGTCCTTCTCAAAATAGTCTCCCCTGAATGCAATGCACTTGTCTCAGCGTTTCTGCCAGTCTTCAAAGACATGCTGGAAACCATTTTTGAGAGATCCTTCAAACTCGCCTCCGCAGCCTTCACCACTACTTCTGATAATGGTTAATGCCTCCCACGAAGGCATTTATTCAAGTTAGGGAATAGAAAAAAGCCACATGGGGCTAAATCCGGACTATAGGAAGGATGAGGGATGCATTTCACGTTGATTTTTGCAAGATAATCAGCAACAACATTGGCAATATGCGGCCGTGTATTATTGTGGTGCAGCATCCAGCCTGCTTCATGGAAATGTGGTCTTTTCCACCTGATATGGACTTTCATTATAAATGACTTTTGTACTGTTATACATAAAATATTAATAGACACAATGTAGAATATGTAGATCTCGTTAAACCACATAGTTTAATGTCAATGTGGAATAACAATTTCCTGTTATTGGCTTGAATTTTTAAATACTTATGCTTATCTCAAATAATAAGTAATTACTGTTTTTTATGCCCGATCCATATCAGAGAATGCAATGATAAAGCAACCAATTCTTTAAAGATTTGATCATCATTTAGACGTACTATAATGAAATGTGTAGTGTAAAATGACCGCTTTTACTACTTCCGGCACCGCAGGCGGTGACACTGATGATACATAAGATGATGTAGCACCGGTGGAATGAGATGATAGATGAAACCGGAGATCCCGGAGAAAACCTGTCCCAGCGCCGTGTTGTCCACCATGAATCTCACTTTGCGGCAGCCTGGTATCGAACCCGGGACGCCTTGGTGAGAACTAAGCGGACTAACCACTCAGCCACGGCGCGGCCTTAGACTTACTGTCTTCCCTTGTTCTCCTTTAGCCTATAATGAAATATGTGACAAACGTTTATCTCGAATAACAGGAAGTGGCTTTTAAAATATATAGTTTGTACAAAGGTGCGTAGAGAAATTCATTTAAATACACATATCAGACTTTTCTTTGTTCTGAACGAATTCTTATTACATCACGTTTGTGTTAAATCGCGCCTGATTTGCTAATAAATCAGGCATTTAGCCTATCACAGGTTTACTGCTGGGCGCACGTAGTAGTTTTACATAACTTCTCGTAATTATCAAAAATGTATGGTGCTAATATGTATCATTAAGAAGACACAGTCACTTAGTATTCCTATGATTTTACAGATATTCTAAGACTTAACAGATGTGCTAAGAAGCAGTGAGCAACAAATACAGATTTCTATCTTCTCAGTGTTCTATTGGTGAATTCCATTTCTACCAAC
Source organism: Mantis religiosa (assembly GCA_030765055.1). Lineage (NCBI taxonomy): Eukaryota > Metazoa > Arthropoda > Insecta > Mantodea > Mantidae > Mantis > Mantis religiosa. The sequence continues at coordinate 269,752,414 of CM060948.1, forward strand.
AAACAATGAGTAATCAATAAGGGGCTTATAGATTTTTCGGCTTTACATTCACATCTTTATAAATTATATACTACATGTAGATGCATCTCATGCAAACAATATATCAACAAACAAAACACTTGAACAGTGCCACGACAATTTCAGAAAGCGCTTACTATAGCATTTATCAATGCAAGGTTAGCTTATATTTAAATAAGCCTGGCGAAACAGCTCAAAAATACTACCAAGATAGCGCCAATTTGGAGCTCCTTCATTTATAGAATCATGTAATCCTAGTGCTGCATTGCATTTAAATATTGTGGGACTCAAAAAGCAATTAAACTTTGCCTGTTACAGGTGTCTTCCATAAATCGGGTGTTGAGAAACCTGGCGGCGCAGAAGGAACAACAAGTTACTGCACAGAACGAGTCTGTGTACGATAAGCTACGCATGTTCAATGGTCAGGCGCCCGCTGGCTGGGCATGGTACCCTGGAACGCCTCCTACTCCGCATCTTGGGCTACCTCCTAATCCTGCGGCCAGCGTCTTGCCCGGCGCTGGCCAGGTTTCGAGAGACGATATCCAGAAACGTGGTGAGTTCTAATTTTGGCTACTGTAATCTAAACATAGAACCAAGTAGGTACAGAGGTGTGAAAATTATTAGACACACAGCAAGGTTTTGGTTTCTACTGGCTAAGGCTATGTTTCCAGCGTATTGAAGCTCTATGTGATACGCTTATGTCATTTTCCATTAATCAGAATAATATGGTTATCTAGGTGAAAAATTAGAATAAAGCTACAAAACTACATTTTATCTTGTAGTACTGGACAGATGGACGTAACTTTTCATCAGTGAAATATCGGCAAGTTGATATTAATTTGCCAGAAATGCATCTTAGAAAACCATTTTCAGCCGTTCTTCCTCTTAATAATCTCTGCAAAAATTGAATACTATATAGGGAAATTAAATAATTCATGTTTGTTCTGTGTATATTTTTAAGGTCTTAATTAGAAAAATTATGTTTTTCTATGAAGAAAAACTGATGCCATTGAAGAAAAATAAATATTTACAATAAAAATAACTGCTAGGCATGCACATAGGGTGTTACTTCCATTTTAAATATTTCTAAATTATTGTACGATTCCAAACTTACAATTACTTTCACCATTAAAATGTACTTGAATCTAATAAAGTTTACACCTCTGTACTACCTGGCAAAGTGTCAAGGTGCATTCGGAGTTGTTTACGTGAGCCTATCGCATAAACACGGCGAGTCAGTGTATGTACACTCTGTTCAGAAGCAATCACAACAAGGTATCATATATTGACAGGCGTGAGGTGTCATATCTAACATAAATGAATACTGTGACAAGAGGGAATATTGTGAGAAGAGGGAATCAAAATTCCTTTGTGTCAAGCGACAAAACGGGCATTGTAATGGTAATTTACATTTGCTTAAAATAATGAATTGCCTAACTTCTCATATCAACACATCAACTCCTAAGTGTTCTATTTGTATTGCGTAACTTACTGTACGCCAAATTACTAATGTTCCGCTCTTCTAGTAAACAAGATAGTAAGCGAAAGCAGTGAAGGTCAACACTTCTCGACGCTTTGCCAGGTAGTAGATAGTAGTTTGAGTATTAAGAAACGCACACGGACCAGTAAATCCTACGTTCATCAAATCCGTTCTGGTGACCAGAGGATAACAGGGCTACCATGAAATTTAAAAGCTTTTGGAAATCGTTTCCGGCTTTCCTTTGCGCGAGATCCGTTCACAAACGCTTGCGTCACAGTAGTTACAATAATGTGCAAGTTGTACCTCAAACAGCAACAGCTCTGGCACAACCAATCACAAAGAATGAGAACCTTCAGATGAAAAGCATTCTGTACCCGGTTTGTATGTCAACACGCATGACTTACACAAAACACTTGAAAACCACATATCCTGTCGACCACATCTTGTCCTGAACATTTTTAGAGCTGTTTCCAAAAATACCATCTCCAAAATGTGCCTATCACCTCATTAAATAGAGTCTATAGGATATTGACGGAGATACTGGCTAATCGGCTGAAAGGAGTTCTCACGGAAGTTCCGCACTACGCACAAACAGCAGCTGCACCTAACCGCTCACTTTGGTGGACCTCAGAGATAAGCCATTTCATCGTACCAAAGAAACTGCTGTTGTAGTCTTGACTTTCAAACAGCCTTTGACAACCGTTCGGCATAGTTTCATATATGCGAAACGTTGAGATGTTTCAGCGTAGGAATCAAAGCCTTTATAGCCTTCCCCCTTCGAAATCTTCCATACTTTATACCTCATAGTGAGAATATTTGCCATCGCCCCTTCAAAATTTTACAGGCTAATTGATTATAAACGCTAAAAAGCAAAAACAAAACAGTATTGAAATTGTATTTATCCAGTTTCTCAATATATTATATAGGTATATTAAAACGTAAGAAGAAATTAATAATAATAATAATAATAATAATAATAATAATAATAATAATAATAATAATAATAATAATAATAATAATAATAATAATAATAATAATAATAATAATAATAATAATAATAATAATAATAATAATAATAATAATAATAATAATAATAATAATAATAATAATAATAATAATAATAATAATAATAATAATAATAATAATAATAATAATAATTATCATCATAATTTAAAATGTATCGATTATTTTTAGCGTTCTAATACTATAACTCTCCACTCCATTGTAATAATTTAATCACCTGTTGCGCCAGATGATAACATCTTGATCTTTTTCTTTTATCAATAGCATGTATTTGATATGGGAGTTGTAAAATCAAAGGGTGTCCTTATTGCGTTACGAAATATCGAGTGTACTTACATCCACATGTTTTTTTAATCATGTCCATAGATTTTTGTAATACATTTTGTGTTCAACAATTCCAATTAACTATCCTTGTGACATTCTTCTTGGACTGATAAAGGTTTCATTAAAAAAAAATTCCTAACGCTAGCCGACAAGAACATTCCAGAGGAAAGACTTCTGCCCGAAATAGTTGTTACTTAGCCCAAAGTGTACTAACTATTTAATGTAATAAATAGTTCCAAAAGTGCTTAAGTATGTGTGATATTTGAAGCACTTATGCATTATTGGAAACCTGGAATACACGTCTAGGGACAAGGACACCTTTAATAGCCCTCTTAATTACTACTAATGCCTAACTCCTCACCCTAACCTGAAATGCACCGTAAACTTCTTCTGTTAGTGATCACCTTGGATAAACTACCTGGTGTTGCTACAACTTTCATTCAATGGACTGTCAAATTTTGACACCTCATACTGCCCAAACCATGCGTTGCAGACACAAATCTTTTCTGCGAAAACAATTAGCTGTCCGCTTCGTACTTTTTTCTTATTTAATTCTTTCATTTTTATTATGTTTTCTTTATTTGTGGTGTTTTGTTTCTGTGCTGCCTTATCAGCTAAGTCACATTTGCTGGTTTGGCATTTAGAACAATTGCTCGTCGGCAGTGATACTTGTTTATTATTCTGTTAATATTTGGATTTACTTATGTTGTATTTTGTATATAAATATAAAATTCACACCCTCTCATTTACACTACTTCAAACTCTAGGGAGGATGGGGAATAATTCTGGCTAAAGAGAATATCTCTTCCTCCAACCGGGAATCAAACCTAGCATGTCTGAATTTAGCTGTACTTGTTATTAAAAGTTTGATATTTAGAAGAAAAAAGACAAGAATCAGTTCCGTACCGCAGAGCCATTCAGTTCGGAGAGGATGTTTTTTTGTTAAATTTATGTAGCTTTGTTATTAAATTCCGATGGCTATGCTACTTCTTGCTCTCTTCATGCCTAAGTTTTAGGAGAAAACAGAGAACATTGACGAAGCTGTTCCACGAATGTACTGCAGGTACATGATGTAAACATTCGTGGTGGCCGAACATCATCACAAGTATGAACTAAATAATAATCATCGATCCGAAATTAAAGCTCTGCCTCATCACCCCCACTCCAAGCACACCCATATACAAATATTCCCTGTCCCTGGGTAACGAACAATGCTGCAAATATATAACAAAAAGGGGGAAAAAACAAATAGATTCAGATATGTGCTTCTCCACCCCCTCAATGTACATATATTGCTGTGTGTGTGTGTGTGTGTGTGTGTGTGTGTGTGTGTGTGTGTGTTTGTGTGTGTGTGTGTGTATGTGTGTGTGTAACTTTTTTTTCCTCTCTTTTTTCGCTGTGTCTGGCCTCTCCCATTGTGGATTCATTTTCGACGAGCAACAAATATTACACAACCATACCTCCGACCATAGCTACTGCCATTCAATTACTTTGAAATCTACAAAATTTCGAAATCAGTCCAGTCTCCCTCCCCACCAACCCTCGCTTCACCGAATGATGTACGTATATGTTGGAGAGTTCCAGAATAACGGTGATGCTTGCTTGTGTTTGAATAGCTAAATGCAGCAATGAAACATGTGTTCTCTGCGTAGAACATGTTAAACAGAAAGACCCTATGCATCCTGTAAACATCCGTCCATCCATCCGTTATATCGTTTGTTGCGGTAAATGAGACATGGAGATGCCAACAATAAAGAGAAAATCGAAGATTGCCGCTTAGTCTCGAAATTTAACGACCTGTAATTGTAGGGTACTGTAGCATGTCTTCAAGTATTAATCTGTTGGCAGGGAGCTACACTGTCAGGGTGTAAATTAGATATTGTGGGCCTAATATTGCACTCGCGATATAGTACTATACTAAATGTGTCTTTATGCGTCTTGCTTTCTAGCATAGGGAACGTCAGCTCACTTGCGTATGACGTACTACAGTTGTGTGACGCGACACCGTTTCGCAGTTGTAAGCAAAACCTTGAATGGAGAGAAAGGACTAGTTTCATGTCTTATTAGCACATAGGTATAAATTATAAAATACTTTGCCCTTACTTCTACCGGCCCTTTGCTAACAATAGTAACTTCACCTTTTCCCTTACAAATTGCCCATAATCCTCACCTACGTAGATTAGAGCTGGGAGCAAGAAGAGACTTCCTCACTGACATTACAGAAGATTCACTTGAAACTTGTTCTGGTAGTTCATGTGTCGTTATGCTGAAAGTAAAAACTTATATGTTACATATAGGCAGATGACTAGTTGTAACGCTGGCAAATAAAGAATAATAGAATACATTTTTAATACACACAAGTTTTCGGCAGTAGATGTAAATGGTATCCAAATGTTCAAGGGTACGTTCTAAAACATGAGTAGATAAACCTTATCTTAGGGAGAAAATCGCCCTGTCATTAAGAGTACCCCGTAGGGGAAGGGATCCGTCCCTTTTAGCTGCCAAAGTGCGGGCGCTACGGACCCCTAGCACTCGTGGTACCTCTGACGTTACTAGAGGAACCTCGGGCCGAACATAACGAGCCCCTCCCGCATGGGAGTTGTTCGGATTGGGTTGGTCTCGAGGGGGCAGTTGGTTCCCGTCACCCACGGGCAACTGGGTACCTCCGGCCAGGTCGCCAGGGCCGCCCGGAGGGGGCAGAGGGTTGTCCTATAAGTCCCGGGGACTAGCCTGCAGAGCTAGTAGCTGGTGAGCTAGACACTGGCGGCCCTACCAAGGTTATTTGGTAGCTGGTTCATTAAGGACTGGCGCGTATGTGGCGTATCCACATCCGTCCTGTTTGCCGTAAGGCAGACGGGGGGGGGGGGCAGCTTATAAAATAGGTGCTGTCCTAATGGAAATAACAGATGAGGCCCGGGTTCCCGGTCCTACGGGGCTGGGGCTTATGGGAAGTAGACCTCGGCGAGTATGTCATTAAGAGTAAGAAAAAATACGCGCATTAATTTTTTTCTACTGATGACCAGATCACATGTATTCATTACATAGATACTGTAGTATACACATAACATATTATTTTATTCACGATAAAGCTTTTTTAACAATGATTTCAAATTAAGCAATTAAATGCTTATATGGAATAATTTTCCACATAAAGAATGGCTTTTGGAGTTCTTTTGAAAATCTTTGGGCCGCATCTTTGCAGTGTCGAAACATAGTTCAAATTTGCCAATATTTTTTATTCTTCAGGAGATCCAAAAGTGTGTAGGCATTTCTTGTAAAATCTCCAAATAGAACTCTGGGTAGAATACAACCTCTATCTAGTTCAGACAAGAGGTAAAGAGGGCAAAACCATGCTACAAATTTATGGTAAAATCTCTCTCAGGCTAAATGTATATTCGAGCATTTATTGTAAAGTGGATGACTGGTTTAACATTTCTTTGAGTACTAATTTCTTAAGCAACAAAAATTAACGAAATGAACAGAAATAAACGGGTGAAGGGCTACAGTAATAATAATAATAATAATAATAATAATAATAATAATAATAATAATAATAATAATAATAATAATAATAATAATAATAATAATAATAATAATAATAATAATAATAATAATAATAATAATAATAATAATAATAATAATAATAATAATAATAATAATAATAATAATAATAATAATAATAATAATAATAATAATAATAATAATAATAATAATAATAATAATAATAATAATAATAATAATAATAATAATAATAATAATAATAATAATAATAATAATAATAATAATAATAATAATAATAATAATAATAATAATAATAATAATAATAATAATAATAATAATAATAATAATAATAATAATAATAATAATAATAATAATAATAATAATAATAATAATAATAATAATAATAATAATAATAATAATAATAATAATAATAATAATAATAATAATAATAATAATAATAATAATAATAATAATAATAATAATAATAATAATAATAATAATAATAATAATAATAATAATAATAATAATAATAATAATAATAATAATAATAATAATAATAATAATAATAATAATAATAATAATAATAATAATAATAATAATAATAATAATAATAATAATAATAATAATAATAATAATAATAATAATAATAATAATAATAATAATAATAATAATAATAATAATAATAATAATAATAATAATAATAATAATAATAATAATAATAATAATAATAATAATAATAATAATAATAATAATAATAATAATAATAATAATAATAATAATAATAATAATAATAATAATAATAATAATAATAATAATAATAATAATAATAATAATAATAATAATAATAATAATAATAATAATAATAATAATAATAATAATAATAATAATAATAATAATAATAATAATAATAATAATAATAATAATAATAATAATAATAAACTACAGAAATGAAACATAATTATGTGAAAAACCAGCATTGTTATTTAACGTCCTTTTTGAGGTGAAAGATAAATTCTTTACTTAGCACAACGATGAGTTTTTATTTGGAAGCTAAATAATTGGGATGCACAGGATCTTATCAACGTCTTCCTCTTCCTGTCATACACATGTATCACCTTATTTCTATTATTGCGACTCATTGTTAACTAATTTAATAATTTTAGATTGCAATGTGCTCACAATGTTGTCACCTGCAGTTCCGCAAATTTTAATTACGTAATGCCATCCTTAGCAAACACATTTCCAGCCCATATCACTTAGTTTCGCGTTTCCAATTTCTCATAACCACACTTGCCCGCCTCGGTAGTGTAGATGGTAGCGTGTCTGCCTCACGTTCAAGAGCTCCCGAGTTCGTATCTTGGTCAGGGTGAGTTACCTGGATAAGGCTTTTACGGGGTTTTCCCTTATGTCGGGTAACTCTAAAAGTTCTATGGACCCCGGACTCATTTGAGCATCATATTATTCATTTCATTTATCATCCGGTATGACTTGACGTTGGAGGACGTAAATTAAAAAAAAAAAAAAAGAACAACGACACTAATACCTTATTACAGAGCTTTATCATATTCTATTTGCAGTTGCAACTGAATCCCCTATCTATTAATCTGAGGAATTGTCGGACACTGTGTAGCTTTAAAATGAAGTTGACGCCCCCATGGCCTGGTGGGAGAGATGCTAACAACACATTAGGAGGAAGCGGGTTCGTTAGATAATGGAAATTTTTATTTAGTCAGAATTGTTCCCTATCTTCCCACACTCCATAGGAGTGTCAATTTTTAGGTATATGAATTTAATGTAATAACTAAACGCAATACCAACCCTAAGATGTAGGTAATGCGAATGAACATTAACAACAACTAAAGAGCAACTGTATGGCAATAAACGGAGCAAAACAAAAATTTAGCAGTAGACGTATATTTCAGCGTATGAAGTAAAGTTTATCTGCATGCGTTACCTTATTCTACAATCAATGTGAACATCATCGAATGCTACCTGCTTCGGTCTGTTTCTGTCTTGAATATGTATAGGATTAGGCTTACTACGGAGGGGATTCGGCATCGAAACCTGTGGTTTGTTGTACCTAAGCACCAAGTGCGCATCCCCAGGAATGAGGAAGAATGGGACGAGAGTAGACAGAGAGCGGCCGACCTAAAAAGTCACGACAGTGCTGAGACACCCACCGACACTTCTACCCTGAAAGAGACCACCAGATGGGAAATGATGTATGAGGGCTGTTCAATAAAGAATGATCACAACTCTTTTTTGACAACGTACCTTTACTCATCCTCATAATGTTGATAGTTCCTCTCAAAATAGTCTCCCCTGAATGCGATGCACTTGTCCCAGCGTTTTTGTCAGTCTTCAGAGACATGCTGGAAACCATTTTTGGAGAGATCCTTCAAAATCGCCTCCGCAGCCTTCACCACTGCTTCTGATGATGGATAATACCTCCCACGAAGGCGTTTCCTCAAATTAGGGAATAGAAAAAAGTCACATGGGGCTAAATCCGGACTATAGGGAGGGTGAGGGATACACCTCACGTTGATTTTTGCAACATATTCAGCAACAACATTGGCAATATGCGGCCCAGCATTATCGTGATGCACCTTCCAGCCTGCTTCACAGAAATGTGGTCGTTTGCGCCTGATATGGACTTGCAATGTTTTCAGGACATTCCTGTAATATTGTCCAGTTACTGATGTGTGTGCAGGTACAACATGTTGATAAACCATTCCACGAATATCAAAGAATGAGATGACCGTAATTTTCCCAGCAGAAGCAACCACTTTTGCTTTTTAGGGGGTTGGTGATGAAGGAGATTTCCACACTGAGCTTTGCTGTTTGCTCTCAGGATCAAAATGATGTAGCCAACTTTCATCAGCAGTGATTACGTTTGAAAGAAACTCCGGATCTTCCTCTAACATCGACTTTAACTTCATGTTACCTCCATTGCAGTGGTAGGCGATACTGAATATGTCTGAACTTGCCTGGTTCTCACAGGCGGGAACCAAGGAGTACCAACAATGAAACTACTACAGCGTGTTTGTTTCACATTAAGCTAACAGAATATAATAAGATTGAATTTTAGTGCGAATAATAATGACCGTAAAAATGATGATCATTCTTTATTGAACAGCCCTCGTAAATGATAATGGAGAAGAAACAGAGGGACGGGATATTCGGGGGATGTAATTAATCTACTCCGCATTCACTTGGCGACCCGGGAAACCCCACGAGAAAAACCCATGGGCAGGTAGGTTGGCCACGGAATCGAACCCCGGCCTCCCGAATGCGGGCCACAAAACCGTCTGACCCATCCCTTTCGGTTGAATATGTTTAACTATTTTTCGTCTAATATTGAGTAGGAATTTATAACTGACGTGTTTAGTTTGTTTTAGTTTCTAATCGTAATTTTGGCTTATTTTGGGGTAGTTTCCTCTCAGGAATGTTAACTTTTTACGTACTTTAATTGCTTTTTTTTCTGTACTGTGAGACCTATGATAAGATTTTTTTTTTTACTTTTCATTGTATTTTCTTTTGCACTATTTGTATTTCTGGTGGTGTGGAAGAGAAGTTCTGGAGTCCTTAATCCACCAGAATAAATAAATTATTTGGTGATTTAAATTTTATGTCGCGATAGTGAAAAATTCATTTGAATATTAATCTGCTATGAAATAAAAAAAGCAAAAGAGTAACGCAGGGATTCGCTTCTAGACTTATTTGAAACCTATTTTTTTAATGTAAGCCATGGAAGCCATAGCTGAAGTCGTCTTTACATTTGTTTTGTATTTGTACTTTGAGTCGATAAATGTCACAGTATTAGGTATGATATATTTCTTTAATGGTTTTCATATTGTGCATGTCTTGAAAACAGACTAAGAGGTGGATATAGATCCCTCCTGCAAATAGTAGCTCATCTATAGTGCAACAATTATTATTCAAATAACTATCGCGAATTGAGAGAGATGTGGTCTGTATGGGGGATGTGTAGGCAAGTAGTATACTGTGTACGGAACAATGGGGGAGGGAGGCTTGGAACAACCGTATACCACTGCAGGGGGAGGGGGTATCCACACGGTAAACACTTCGCTCCACGATTGGCTTAGTTCCCTGTAGCAGCTGTATAATAGAGATAAACAAGGGCCACCCAACATTAGCAAACCTATCCATAACAGGAACGTCTGTCAGGTGCCGCGCGGCTGGCCGGCCATGCAGTAATAGCTAAGCAAAATACCGCAGCAACAACAACACAGCCGTACGGTTCGGTTGTCTAATGGCTGTACCGTTAATGGCCTTCCTCACACTCACCTTTGATGCCTTTCATAATAACTCCCATCGGATCAGGACAGATGGGAATTATCACATTGCATTTGCAGACAATGATAACGCCCACTCAATACGGTAATAGAGATGGGTACGGTTTCACAAGATGCATTCAGCTTCCTTTGTGAGCAACAGGGTCCCCGAACACATCGATTACTCTAAATGTGGTTAATTATTTGTACTTACGTATTGGAACTTAAAAAATCAAGGCCTACAAGATATACAACAAAGTTGCTCTAAAAGGAAAACCAAATTCAGCTGTTTATTTTTCTGTTAATTGTTACTACAGATTAGCATGAACATTTAGTTCAAATTAGACTTGAAAAAGCCCACCGTTACATACATAACTGCTCTTCCCAGTGAACCTACCGTGCAACCTTCAAACGCTGTCAAAATACCATACACAAATAAATACTCGCGCACAACATTGTTCATCAAGCTCCAGTGGAAAAATGCAGTGCCGTGAAATTCAGAAGTTGAAAGGTCTGTTCTTACAGCACCAGAGGCTTTTTTAAATAGTGCTTATCGCCCAAAGGACATTGATGACATCTCCCCACCCCTGTAGCGTAATGGTAGCATGTCTGCCTTGCATTCAAGAGGTCCCGAGTTCGAATCTCGTTCAGGGTGAGTTATATGGATAAGGAACTATTCGCCCGCCTCGGTAGCGTAGATGGTAGCGTGTCTGCCTCACATTGAGCATCATTTCACCTATTTCATTCATCGTCCGATATGACTAAATGTTGGAGGACGTAAATTACACAAAAAGAAGGTGGGGACCTTTCAGGGATTTTCCTTTATCCTGAAAGATGAATGTCGGGTAGCTCTAAGTTCTTGAACTCATTTGATCATCATTTCATCCATTTTATTCAGCATCGGATATAACCTATGTGAGAAGACATTGATTACAGAAAATGATATCTACATGAAATGAAATGTGAGTCAGAGAGGTCGGCCCTCTCGGGATTCGAGCCCGCGGCTCTGCTGTTCGCAGTTTCGTACCGTAGAAACCTAGGCAGGCTTTGGAGCGCACACAGTTGTTCCGTATCTACCATTCCAGGTATTTTTTAATCTATAGCAACTTCAGTTAAGAGAGCCACAATACATTCCTGAGCTGTAAAAGACGATTTTGCTGAGCAACTTCATTTGTTCGTTTAACTTGTAGATCTTCTCCAATAATTACAGAGAAACAAATACGAGCCCGCCTCGGTAGCGTGGTGGTAACATGTCTGACTCAGGTTCAAGAGGTCCCAAGTTCGATTCTCGGTCAGGTTGAGTTACCTGGATAAGGTTTTTCCCGGGGGTTTCCCTTATCCTGAAAGACGAATGTTGGGTAGCTCTAAGCTCTATTGACCCATGGCTCATTTGAGCACCATTTCACCCATTCCATTCATCGTCCTATATGACAACGTTGGAGGACGTAAATTACAACAAAAATAAACGAGCCATTCTCATGTTATTGCATTTGTACTTGATATCTTTCCGAATCGATCACCCTATAGAGTCACTTTAAGCATCACGCGAACAAATTTTCTGTAGGAAATTGCGAGCTGAGTTGTTACTTTGACTGTTTCGAGTGACCTTAAAGTTCACTTATAAAATATTAATTCTTATAAAAAATAAACCAGACTCGCCATCATACAATAAATCTCCAGTCATACACTTTAATTACGCTAATACTCCAACAGAATAAAGTTTAAATATATACCATATGTAGGATAACACAACTGAGACATTAGGAAAGCAAAATGGAACATCTAGGTGGTAAAAGAAAACGATAAATTTGATAAGGATGGGAGCTAAAGTAGGTCCACATTCAAGGAATTTCTATCCCGGATTGTTCACTTGATATATTGATATAATCACCTCCACTGAGTCTCACCCAACATTTCAAGAAACATTTATAAATAAATCTATTTCTTTCCTGATAATATCTTATTTAAATGAATTCCGGTTTAAACGAGAGAACCGCAAATAATTCACAGAAATGTGAATGTTGCAGCAAGCATAACGAGGAACAGTTAACGAAGTAAGAAGTACAAAAACAGCTTCTTGGAATCTTAATGGAATAGTAATTTTTGTTGCTCTTTAGTAAGTCAAATTATAGCAAACTTCTCTGTCGCTCGATGGTTAAACAAGATGTAGAGAGATGGTTTCTTGGAATTTTTCTATCTTCGTCTCTTTTGTTAGAGTAACTTTACAAGAGTCTGGTATCAAAACTTGTTGCAAGGAATTTTTTTCTTATTGACAGGCTTACCATCAGCATTCTTGACTTGCGAATGCCACCTTTAATATCCGAGAATTTTGTGGCAGGTTAATTATTAAGCAGAATATTGAATAATATCGAGACGGTGGATTCTAGGAATATGATAATAAGTTGTAGTGTAAAACTGGATAGACAAACAACAACAAAATGGATAGACTTATTTCTGTAGATATGTGTGTACCTACCGCAGAATTTGGGAACCCAGAAATAAAATTAAACGAATGAAATCGTGCTCGAATATAGTAGGTTTCATTGAGCAACTTTCATTTTTTGTGAATAAGGGAAACGGTCACAAAAATATAATTCTTTTATATCTCAGGAACAAAGTTTCAATTCAGAAAATTTTGAGCTTGCGGAATACACGACACTAGGAGGTGGTTAGTCGGTTACTGCGGAATATGTTATAAACAAGCAGTTAGATTAGTGTACAACAAATATTGTGTACTCTTGAATACATAACCAGAAAATCTTAAGGAATACCTTAAATATTACCCATTAAAAAGACACAATTTATGTTAAATAACTTCTTCTTTTTAATCGTTTTCTAGATATTGGTTTGAATTTTTATACCTTACACAGTGTAAGTTCTAGGGGACCACTCTATTGTTTCTCACAATTCATGTAGCATTGTACAATTTCAGTCAGCACATATCAGTTTGCAAACAGTTACCTTGATTAATATGAATCAGACAGAAAATTAAACTTTTAAAAAAATATATTTGTAGAAAAGATATGTTTACCTATAAGCATTGTCCAAATGAAAAGCTAAAAAATAATATATCATCCATAACTGTTTTCATGTATTACGTCACTATTTCTTTTTTTGCATTGGTAATTTTCATATATATAACCTGACGTTTTACGAGAGATGATTTTTATATTTTCTTTCTTGAAAAAATGTCAGCAAGTACATAAGATGTTTTAATACTAGCTTCTCAATTAAAGGTTTCGTCCTTCAATGTTAACTTTTTGAAGCGTCCTCCTTTCCGGGGCCTGGACATTGTATAAAGACTTTCAATATGATAGAAAGCCTGTACAAATATTAATTTGTCGTAAGTAGGTATTCACAGTAATATGCAGACATATTAATAGTATCCTCCCAACATAAAATTAATTTTGACTTTCCACATGGAACAAATCTTAGTAGGTATAAAGAAGAGTAAACAGTTTTTGCTTTATCCACCGTATAAATCTACACGTCATCTGCAAATGCCGTTAGGTGATATATCTTACAGTCAATAACTGTACCGCAGAGAGAAATCCATAAAACCGGAGTAGTAACGGCTATATAAAGTAAATGTTCTTCTTTATTACCTAGAATATAAGGTTCCTTGGAATTACAACATACACAAGTGCTGGGTTTTCGCTTACTCTTTCTCGAGCACGAGCAAAAGAGTATGGCTAAAAATAAAATAAAGGGAGGGAATTTAGAAGGGAGTAATGGTAATAAAAGAAACTGTGTAGACGTGGAGTTGGAGAAAGAGAAAACGCGAACAAAAAATCGTGCGCAAGGGAAGGTAGAGAACATTCACCGATAAGGCAGAGGAAAGGAAACAAGAGAAAATTAGTTTCTGCAAGAAGTCTTTCCTCTTCCCTTTTCCTTGTGGGAAAAAATTCCAGCAGTAGGTAGATAGTTGGCAACAACAGCCGCACAGAAATCGATGGTGATGATCTATGGCTTTGGTTGTCAATATGAGGTGTGCGTACCCCAAGAGGCACGCGGGAAATACTCCGAGTTGCAGCAAATACACAAGATTACGTTAGTCTGACAAAGGCCAATTTGGGGATAGGGTATATTACGTCACATTGTCTCTATAATTTATTTGAAGCACCGGAATACTTCAGAAGCAACCGGAGTTTACGTACAAACGTTGTAAATATTTGATATTACATAAATATAATGCGTTTATATGCTTTAAATGAAAGTCAGCATTTATTTCAATCACCACTCTTAGTAAAATAATGATATATTTCCATTCTACAGTTTGCGTTTTGTTTATTCTTAAAACAGCACTTCTCACTAATGAGGCATAAGTATAAACATTTAGTGTTAGTAGTACTAGTAGCAGTTGCAGTTGTAGTGGTGGTAATAGTAGTACGTTTATAAACGTTCAATTTTCTATACTCATACAAAGTAGGTAATACATGTAGACTTGATTTCGTCAAGTTGCGAATACAGCACTCAGTTACTGTACAAGACAGTTTTTGTCTGTAGTAAAGCCTTTCAGCGAAAAGAATCACATGTTATCAAACCCATTATGGGTATAAGTTAAGTACACGCCAATATAGGAAAAGTTAAAACAATATATTCGATACACTAGTGCTAAAGGAGTATTATTAAATGTAAATTGCTCATTTCAGAAAGCCCTACGTTTGTGCGGTTGCACTGGAGGTGTAGGCGTTTCAGTTATACCTATAGAGGTTAAAAACAACAGTGGTTCTACATAAACATTTTATAAAAGAAAAGTATTACCATATACTTCTAGCGTCACTGAAAGAGACCAACCAGACCAATATGCGTGGCATGCACTCGTGATGTAAGGTCTATGGTTCAAATCCCGCTAGAAGCCTTGCCTTACTCCTCATAACTGTGGGAAGATGCTCTCTAAACTTAGGCCTGGAACATTTTCTTCCCAAAGTTCCTTTCCCAAGTATCGTTTCATTTCACGTAGGTATCATCACTCTACACTGTCTCTGGTGCCATAAGGCGTTAAATGTTATTGTGCTCTAGGGGGTGGGGACACGTACATACGTGCACGACCGCCGCGGGTGACCTAGGTCGTTAAGGTACAGACCAGTGAGCAGGAGATTTGCGGTTCAAATCCCACCAACATAATGGGCAAGTGCCTGAGCTTAAAGTTGGAGCGTTTCCTTAACAAATGCGCTTTCCTGATCGTCATATTTTATGTATAATTAGTGTTTGTCCCCATATGCAATAAAACGGCGTTAATAAAGTAATAAAAGTATAGGTATACGCACGCACACTCATGCCTACATGCAAGAGCATGTAGCTCCCTATCTTTTCTTCTACTCCGGGAATCTCTTAATATACACTTTCGGAGAGATTCTTTTGGATCGAATGAGCAATGCTTTCTAAAGTAAAACCAATATATTATGTGTTTAAATACCAAAGCCAAATAGTAATGTGCTTTATAAAGTTAGGGATTTATTACCTCTTGTAAACAAGTTTCATATTGGGAATATGGTCGTCTTAGTCCAAACTGCATGCTGACATATGTGTGAGTATACTGCTGTATGCCATTGTTTTCCTTCGCTTTTGGCTGACCCTATGGGCAGGAAGGCCTCCGATGTAAACTCCGCTTGATGCTCAAACTAGGCACTCAGTTCCATCCGAGTGCTCAAACAACATTCAATTTGCATAATTCAGGGCGCAACAAGTGCTTTGCGTTTTCTTCTGCTTGCTTGACCCTGTTCTGCCAATAGGAACTAGTCCACGGTGATGTGCAGCTTTAGAAATTCTCTGACGTGTTGTCAGAGGCATATTGACGTGCTATATCCCACTTCAGCATTGAAACCTTGTTTTCTAACATCGACCACAACCTTCGGAGGAGGTTGTGTCCTCTGGGTTGTATTTTGATAATACTGAGTAACAGAACTCAATGAAGGTGCTTTCTTATACTAGCTAAGTTATCCTATCTGAGAGTTTAATTGCACCTCTGCTTGTGTTATTGCATTAAATGTGCATTATATTCCCTGTAGCTTCCTTTCCGTTAATGAGTAGTTCGATAGATTCTAGTAACTGGGGAATATACTCTTGTTGACTTGAAACAAGTTTTTTAAACAATACTCTTTTATCCATCTTGATTTCACCTAACATATGCTGCTTATTTGCCATTTTCTAAGTATTTGATCTTATTTCTCAACTTTTGGCAAATATATCTTGTATCTGAATTCAGGAAAAACGTGCTTACGTTGCGAAATATGCATCAGATGAATGAAACACTTAAATATACAACAAAGGCCGATAGGAATAATTGTTATTTTTGTCACTAAAAGAAATTATTAAACTATTCCTCAAACCCACTGTCATTTCCTACTTATAGAAGCTTACGATTATTTACTTGATAAGAAAGTTGTAACTTCCATTTAAATCTTTGGCCGAAGGTGGTGGAGGAGATACCGGGTTCAAATATACCTACACCTGACTGAATACTCAACATTACTGTACCAAACTCCACCTACAGAGTAAAACGAGTAGAAGTCAACAAACAGATGTAAAGAAAGGCGACTACGTAAGGTCGTCTATGGGTAAGTTACCTGGATAAGGTTCTTTCCGGGGGTTTCCCTTATCCTGTAAGACGAATGTCGGGTAACTGGAAGCTCCATGGACCCCGGACTCATTTGAGCATCATTTCATCCATGCCATTCATCGTCCGATATGACGTAACGTTAGAGGACCGTAAATTATATAAAAAAAAAAGGAGGTCGTCTGTCCAGCATAACAATGGTTACATATGCACGTGTGCACTGAAAGAACGAATTAATGTACGGGATGGTGATTTATGGGTCATAAACTAACTCAGGTGAACTAACAAACACATATCTAATGAGCTCTTCGATCTGCCCGCCCCGGTAGCGTAGATGTTAGCATGTCTGCCTCACGCTCAAGAGGTCCCGAGTTCGAATCTCAGTCAGGGTGAGTTACCTGGATAACGTTTTTTCTGGGGTTTTCCCTTATCCTTACAGACGAATGTCGGGTAACTCTAAGCTCCATGGACCCCGGACGCATTGAGCATCACTTCATCCATTGATATGACTAAATATGACTAAATGTTGGTGGACGTTAAAAAAAAAGCTCTTCGATCTCACCAGTAATTAAAAGCTTCTTTAAATAAAAATGAAAAAAAGCTTAGGGAGGTGAATGCTCCAATTTATAATTTTAAATCTGATGATTTTAATTGTAATATCTGATGTTAATTACAACTAAAATCAGAATAGATAATTCGGCTGAAACAATACAGCATTATGGCGTTTTCAGTATTATTATTTCTTCTTCTTGTTATTATTATTATTATTATTATTATTATTATTATTATTATTATTATTATTATTATTATTATTATTATTATTATTATTATTATTATTATTATTATTATTATTATTATTATTATTATTATTATTAT
Source organism: Mantis religiosa (assembly GCA_030765055.1). Classification (NCBI taxonomy): domain Eukaryota; kingdom Metazoa; phylum Arthropoda; class Insecta; order Mantodea; family Mantidae; genus Mantis; species Mantis religiosa. The sequence goes on from CM060948.1 coordinate 269,770,490, forward strand.
TATTATTATTATTATTATTATTATTATTATTATTATTATTATTATTATTATTATTATTATTATTATTATTATTATTATTATTATTATTATTATTATTATTATTATTATTATTATTATTATTATTATTATTATTATTATTATTATTATTATTATTATTATTATTATTATTATTATTATTATTATTATTATTATTATTATTATTATTATTATTATTATTATTATTATTATTATTATTATTATTATTATTATTATTATTATTATTATTATTATTATTATTATTATTATTATTATTATTATTATTATTATTATTATTATTATTATTATTATTATTATTATTATTATTATTATTATTATTATTATTATTATTATTATTATTATTATTATTATTATTATTATTATTATTATTATTATTATTATTATTATTATTATTATTATTATTATTATTATTATTATTATTATTATTATTATTATTATTATTATTATTATTATTATTATTATTATTATTATTATTATTATTATTATTATTATTATTATTATTATTATTATTATTATTATTATTATTATTATTATTATTATTATTATTATTATTATTATTATTATTATTATTATTATTATTATTATTATTATTTATTATTTATTATTATTACATACAACGTAATGTTGTTATTAACAGTGAATAAACGGTTTTTGACCGATGTTTTTAAGATTATTGATTTGCATTTCTTTACAGTAAGTGCGTGGCAGTGGTATTTGTGAAACTTTCTGACAGTATTTGTAGCTAGGATTTACAGAATCTCACAAAGCTACGTAAAAAAGTGTGCTTGCTGTCTATAATCTGTCTCAAACTAGAACGATACTCTTTTAAACATATAGGAGTGGATAAAGAGAGAGACAGAGATACGTTAACTTTACACTCTTAGGCTGTTGATTGGTGGAGGAAAATTTGGGTGTTTATAGAGGCAGCTGTCCTGCGCCCTGGCGTAGCGGGCTAAGGCAGTATGCCTTGGTCACTGGCCACGAAATGCGGCCCGGGTTCGATCTCACCCATGGGGGTGCGGATTTTAGGTCCCGGGTATAGGACTGGTGACCACTCAGAATAGTGAGGAAAGTGAGGAACCTGCGCTAGGTAAGCAGCCCTGGTCACGGAAACCAACATTCCGGCTGACCACATCTCCCCGTATCGGTTGGATGATCGTCCACCTCTGCCGTGCGCAATTGGGCGTGAGGCCGGCAGTCAGGTTGGTAGACATTGGCCCTCTAAGGGCTGTCGCGCCATGGGTTATTATATTATAGAGGCGGTTCCCGGCCGGCACGGGCGCAATGTGACCTAGATAAATGTCACATTTTGTAAGATTTCCACGGGGTTACCCTAGCACCAAATATCCTCCAAATAGAAAACATTTCGTTACTTTGTTATTCTTTCGAACGTTGCACAACAGTTTTTTTTTAAATCATCTGTATGGTATACAGACATTACAACTCTTCTACGAGTATCACTTTATGTAGCTTGTAAATTCTAAACGAGAGTAGAAACTTAGCCCTACATAAAGAGTGAACGGTTCAGATTTAGAGTTTGTATCAAATAACCTTTTTCATAGCACTGGCCATTTAAGAAATACTTCTTTTATGGTTACGTTTTCCAAAGTTGTTGTTTGTTGCGTCGTCCATGTTTCATATCTAGACTTGTGATATAAAGACCTGATTTTGCTTTCCCATTGTGCATACGAATGGCTCTGCAGGTATTACCTACGTAGTTTGAATTCATGAGAGTAATACAAACTCCGTTTTATGTGAACGGAGCAATACAGGAGGACACCTATAAATTTTAAGGTCCAATTTTTTTTTCGAAAGTCTTATGAGTGTTGTTTAACAGATGTTTAAATTATTAATGTTACATGTTTTCGTTTTAGAACTTCAATATCGCTAACTCCTAGCATATGCCAGCTAAGGAGCATGAAGAACCACTTTTTTCTTATTTACGTCCGCCCCAACGTTAAGTTATTTCGGACGGTGAATGAATTGGGTGAAATGATACTCAAATGAGTCCAGAGTCCATGGAGCTTAGAGTTACCCGACATTCGTCTTGAAGGATATGGGAAAACCCCGGAAAACCCCTTATCTAGGTAACTCGCCCTGACCGAGATTCGAACTCAGGACCTCTTGAATGTGAGGTAGACATGCTACTATCTACGCTACCGAGGCGGGCTATAAAGAACCACTTGGTTTCAAAAGAGTAGGAAATGAAATAGATATAACTTCTATCCTTAATGCATTTCTCTATTTCTTAAAAACTCCGAGATCAATGCATTGTCTATAACCATTGGGAAGAAACAGACTTTTTAACATCAGTAGTATTTGAGAACACAGAAACAAATGCACAGCAGAAATGACTCATGTGTTCAGGAATTGCTTTCGATCCAAAACACATTTCATCTATTTATCTCGTAAGCCAGAACAGAACAGTACTGCGGCTAGAAGAAGTAACGTGCGGATCTGCCTCCACATCTGCCGTCATTCGATCCACGAGCGCGCGGTCAGGTAATAAAGCGAACGCACGCGCGGCTGTCGGCATTTTTTGGTTTTTTGATGTTACAGAGGCTTAGCAAGAAGCAAGCTGGTTTCCTTGGTTACATGAGACATATTTGTTGACAACCCCTCCTGGTGAAATTTTGTGCTGAAGGGACTTGTTCTGCGGCTTGTGAATCAAATGTGCAGACAGGTGTGTGCGTGTGTATGTGTGACGCCCCGTTACTGGGCTGCTCTTCCCCCAATCAATGACGAGTTAGAGAAGGGGCACCCCCCCTTTTCACCGGCGCTTGCGCTCCAATGCCGCTACAGGCTGGTTCACACTTTATGATCGCCATTATGCGAATCGCGTGCTTTAAATTTGAAAACACGGCGTCGTTAGGGTTAGCTGTAACATGCTGCCAGAATGTTGACAGTTTAAAACTGCCATTGGTTATATATGATGACATGCCAAAATATTTTTTTAAATTTCCGTAGCTATTTACACACCAGAAAATTAGGTCTCTGCTAAGTATTATACTTCAACAAAGATGTAAGAGAAAATGTATCTAGAAGTTATAGTAAAAATACCCTTTTTTAAATATATGTTCAGCACTCTCTTCAAATGAAGTTCAAATACAGGATCTTAATGTATTTTTACAAAATATAGTATGACGTAATAAAATCTCTTGAGCCAACATAAAGGAATGTTATTTCAGTAAAATTAGAAATAGAAGTTAAAATTCCTGAAAGTATTAAATTTTAGAATTAAATTTTAATGGAGTAACAGAAATTACTTTAGATTCTTAAATCGTAAAATATAGTCATATCTTTTCCTCTCGTTTGGTTTCACGTGGAGATTTACATTATTTGTTCATATTCAAATCAACATTTCTTAATTTTAAACTTTGCTATAGGACACCAGTACAAATTACCGACAGCACCTGTAGATATCTACTTAGAAGACTAGGCATTTCGTGTGAGAACCACGGTTCACTCACAATAACAGTTTAGACGTTTAGGCTGGGTGTTTTTTTTTTTTTTTTTTTTTTTTTTTTCATTATTTAAGTCCTCTGGTGTAGGTCATATCGGACAATGAATGAAATGGGTGAAATGATGCTCAATGAACCCACGGTCCATAGAGCTTAGAGTAGCCCGACATTTATCTTTCGGGTAAGAGAACCCGGAAGGAACCTTATTCAAATAACTACCCTGATCGAGATTTGAACTTAGAATCTCTGAAATGTGAAGCGGATACGCTAACCCCACACCACAGAGGCGGGTAGGACTGGAAATGGGGCTATGTGTGTGTGTGTGTGTGTGTGTGTGTGTGTGTGTGTGTGTGTGTGTGTGTGTGTGTAGTGTAGTGTTTAACGCCCGCCTTTACTACATACGGCACCGCAGGCGGTGACAATGATGATATATTATGAGATGAAGATGGGGCACCGGTGGAATGAGATGGTGGGGGAAACCGGAGGTCCCGGAGAAAACTCGCCCCAGCGCCGTGTTTTCCACCACAAATCTCATTTTGCGGTCGCCTGGGATCGAACCCGGGCCGCCTCGGTGAGAGCCAAGCGGTGCATGGGGCTATAGGTTAATGTGCTATATGCACTGTAAGCAGACTTTTATACTGTAATAATAATGCCTTTCATGGCTATGTTAAATTTAAAATATAAATGCTCATTTATCTCCAGGAGTCTTTGAAATATAAGATTAAAAACGATAAATGGAAAATTTACAGGAAGTGAAACAATTTTTTTTTGAGAAATCCGCACTTTTCAATTTTAGTATGTCATGTATCGTGTTGAGGATTATAATACCATTGGCATACCCTAAAGGATAGTTGCCGAATACGGAAACAAATGCGTTCCGTTTAAACGTTTGGCATATGGATGTCCAGTTCTAGATGTTCGTTTGTTTCCTCAATATGTAGTACAACTAACCTAGCTCTGCTCCGCAACTTTTCCTCCTCAGGCGAAGGGTTGCACTTTCATTGGACGATTATACCCATACGTTTGTCTAGAAGGAAAACACTTTGACATCCAATTATTTGGAGAAAATATAAAAACACGAAATAACTGGCTTTAAAAGAGATCTTCTCAAGTCATACTTACAGATCTGGTATCACACGTAACTAGGTCACGTTTTAAACCTTTTTACATATTACCTTTTAAACTAATTGTTTCAGCCTGGATAGCATGGTGTAGCAGCTGTATTTATGCCAAGAAGTTTGGAATACCAGAGCGGTTACAAACTTGTTGGGGAGGCTGTGGAGATAGCGAGAGGGTGTGCGTGGAAGCGTAATGCGAAAGGAAGGGATGAAGCAACGTAGGGAGATAGGATAGGCAAGACTCCATGGTCGACAAATTGAACGTGACGACTGGTACTAGAGTTTAGCAGAGCAATGGTTTCTTCCTGCTGTACGAGTGCTAGAAAAAGCGTCTATGACTTTCCCTTATGTAAATTATTTCATTTTTTATACCCACATAATTTATCAATTCTTCTGAAATTTAAGTTAATTTGCAAATTTTCTCGTCTTTAATTATCCTAAAACTGTATTTTTTAAAATGGTATGAGCATTTTTTAAGTATTTTAGCATCTGCGCAAGTATTGATAAGTACATCTTCGTGTAAGTTATTGGTCTGAACGTTACCAAATTTGTAAATAACTACATTTTCAAGCGTTTTAGCTTTAAAGTATTTTTTACTTCAGGATGAGACTGAAATTTATCCTCCCCACACCTACGTACATACGTAACCTATGACATCCATACCTACATACATATACTATAAAGTTCTCTGTTTGTAACAAATCTTCGAGGAAAGGGAAAACCAGAATGGTAAAGATAGTCTCCGTTCCGTTCCAACCCATCTGGAGTGAGTGAATGAGGAGTGAGGGAGTGAGTTTGCGAGGTTTAAGGGCTCGTCAAGAGTTGGACTATTTGGATTACTCAGCTGGAGGAATACCAACGTGTGGTCTGTCTCATTCCAATTTCATGCATTAAATGTGCTTACTACAGAGGGGATTTGGCACCGAAACCTATGGTTTATTGTACCTAAGACCCAAGTGTGGCGTCCCCGTGAGGAATGATGAAGCGAGAGGAGACAAAGGGCGGCCGTCCCAAGCAACGACGACAGCACCGAGACTCCCGCCGACACTTCCACCCTGAAATAGACCACCAGATGAGAGATGATGTTAAATGATAATGGAGGGACAGGAAATTTGCGAGATGTAATTAACCTACGCAGCATTCGCCTGGCGATCCCGGAAAGCCCCCGAAAAAACCCATGGGTCAGGTAGATCGGCCAAGGGAATAGAACCCAGACCTCTCGAATGCGGGATACGGACGAAACTGCCTGAGCCATCCCTCTCGGCAGAGGTGCTTAGTTCCCTCCATTTATTGCTCTAAAGGTTAAAATTTTAGACTATACTATATAACATAAAAACTAACAAAAGTAGGTACTGTGAGCTCATTAGTTGCTTTTTTTATCCCTTTAAGTCTAGCGTTCTTTAATCAGTAGTTCGTATCGGATATTGAATGAATGAATGGGTGGAATTATGCTCAAGTGAGCCTGCACTCTCAGAGCTTACAGTTTCCTAGGAAAACATCGCGCTAACTTATCCTAACCGGAATTCGTGCTCGTGACCTTTTGAATCTTGGGCAGACGTATTACCCTCACACTACAGAGATGGGCAGTTCTTTAGTTATTAAAGAAATAATGTTTTCACTGCTCGTAGAGTGGAGGGTGGGTCAAAAGGTAATGCCTCCTATTTTTTTACTTAAATAAGTAAGTTATGTGAAAACTTTGAATTTGGCGCAATTTCTCAAACCTTCTTCTCCAATCCCCTGCAGTAGTAGCTTCCTAAGTCAACAGGTGGCAGCATTGCAACCTCTTGCAAAATGGCTGACATCGACATTCGTATTACACAGCGTTCTGTGATTGAATTTTTGACTGCGGGAGATGAAACGCCAATTCGCATTCATAAAAGTGATGCACTGTGTATGGTGATGCACTGGTGGATGTCAGCACTGTTAGACGATGGGTTCGTCGCTGTAACGAAGCTGAAGGGCAAACACCATTGACAGATGAAAAGTGAAGCGGCAGGCCGGTGACTGCAGTGACTCCAAGCAACATTCAGCGAGTCGATGACATTCGTGGTGATTGCCGGGTAACAGGTGAATTGTGTCGCATTACCTCCCTCAGTAAAGGCAGTGTGACAACGATTATTCAACAACTGGGTTACTCAAAAGTTTGTGCACTTTGGGTACCAAGAATGTTAAACGCCCAAAACAAAGAAACAAGGAAAACAATAGCCTCCGAACACTTGCAGCGCTTCAATTTGGTTGGAGAGGAGTTTCTGCAAAAAAATTGTTACTGGAGACGAAACGTGGGTTCATTTTTTTGAACCTGAATCAAAGAGGCAGTCAATGGAATGACATCACACAACGTCACCGAAGAAAACAAAATTCAAAACTAAGCCGTTGGCAGGTAAAGTTATGGCGACAGTGTTTTGGGATGCAGAGGGTGTGCTTATGATTGATTTTTTGGAGCAGAGCTGCACAATAAATTCTGTCCAATACGCCAGAACTCTCAAAAAGCTGAGTTCGCCGAGTTCGCCCAACAAAAACCATGGCGGATGTTCTTTTGCATGACAATGCAAGATCACACACCAGCCGTTACATCACTGCACAAATTGAGAAATTGGGATGGCAAGTCTTACCTCACCCCCCCCACTCCATACAGCCCTGACCTGGCACCATCAGACTTCCATCTGTTCGGGCCACTAAAGGAAACTCATCGTGGGATTCATTTTGAAGATGAGGAGGCTGTGAAAACGTCCTTGCGTCAATGGCTTAGGAAGCAAGACCGTTTGTTTTACCACACTGAAATACATGCACTAGTTAAAACTAATGGACCAAAACTGTGGAAAAGGACGGAGATTATATTGAATAGTGACAAGTTAATCGTCAATGTTGTAGTTTTCAAGCTATGTTAATTTTATTCAATTTTCTTGGCAATTAAAAGAAAAAAATAGGAGGCATTACTTTTTGACCCACCCTCGTAATTAGCACGTACAGAAACATATAACCGGGAAGATAGGTGCTTTACAAATATTCCTAGGTAGTACAATTTTAATCTGCATGTCTTCAGTTTACGAGCACGCGCGAACACCTTGACTCATCATATCGTCGCTATGGTCCCAGAGGGGGAATTAAGATTAGCTCAAGAAGACAAATGTGCTTTCAGAGAGAAGAGTGCGTAAAACATTCGCTTGACGGATTCCGAAAGGGAAGAAAAAAAGGACATCTTCCCTCATCCCCATCCTTTGTTTCTCATTTCTTTCTTTCTTTCTTTCTTGTACGAGCGTCTGCTCCTTCATTTTGTTTTCCACGTGGCCGAAGAGTGGTTCGCTCCGATGGCCGTAATCATGTCGAGCCGACGCCAGATACGAACCTTCTCCTTAATTTGAGAGAAGTCTTGAGAGCGATGGTAGCTTCTTCTGGACTAATGCTTCGCTTTCTCTGATCACCTTAAAGTAAAGCTTGACCGACATGATGCTCTCGGGCGATGAACAGCCATTCTTTGATCAACACTATGTATCTCTCAGTTATTTGGCGCTTCATTTCTTGGCCAGGATTTGTGCTTGTAACAGTACAGTTGCGACCCACTTTAGTTAACCAATACTAACATTCCTTAAGGTTCAGATTTTGTTTGTTAACGACTTTTAATTGCCAGGATCATATCAGCGCGCTGGTGTATCACAATTCCATCCCGATGAGTTATTTCACATGCCAATAAATCTATGTTTAACGTCTTTAAATGGTAGGTCATATTGGATGGCGAATGAATGAATGCTGCTAAAGGGATCCCATGGTACATAGATTTTAGAATTATCCAACATTCATCATCTGAATAGAACACATGATCAGGAAAACCACTCTAACCGAGATTCGAACACGGAACCTGTTGAATGTAAAGCAGACACGCTACCAATATATCAAAGATGGGATTTCTAAGATTTAATTCGAGGAATTGTGTAGTATAATTTTGAATTTGGAAAAAATGTCAAGATATAAACAGCACTAAATTAAGATTGCCTTTCGTGATATAGGGAAGACTTTCTAGCCTCTGGCTGGCCAGTTCGCGGGTTCATATTTGGCGGTGGAAGGCAATGGGTTTTTCTCGGGCCTAAAATTTCTTAGCGTGGCTTCTTTGGAAGGGAAGTAAATCCGGTGCTTCTGTGTCGTAGACTTAACGTACGTAAAGGAACCCTTTAAGGAAGAAACTTTTTAAGAGTTGGCGATGAACGACCCACGACGAGGCAGCTTTATAGTGTCCACAAGAGCACTCCTTCAAGCAAGCATCCGCGCCATGTATCCGGCACCGTCATACGCACACCTCAAAGATGAGAAGCTAACGGAATCAACGGATAACGATGGAAAGTAAATCGAGGTAGTTGAGAAACTATGCCAGCATTCGCCTACCGACCAGGACTAACTACGAAAAATCCATAATCAGAATGAATTGCTGTTGGGAATCGACCCCGAAAACTACCGAATGCGAGCTTCGCACATTATTGTAGAGCTATTTCGATCGGGACATTTTTACGCAAATAGAATAGTAAAGTACCTAACACACATAAGCAAAATGTAATACCATTTTAATATACAAAGAATATATCGAATTTTGCATCAAATATTGCAAACCAAGAGCAAATGGGATTGAAAATGAAATGTATTTTCCTTCCTCGTTTGTTCTGCGAGTTGATTTTTTATTTGAACTGCAGAAGTAGGTACCTATATGTAACCTATCAGCTATCTAATATAATTTCAGATTGGTTGTGGTAAAACACATTTTAAAATATCGGGTGTAGCAAGATATATTTAGCTAACGTAGCATCAGTAAAGTTAACCTCACACACTGAATGCTGTAAACCCATCGTGATCTTCAGATCTAAGGTTGCATACTCGTATATTAGCCGGGATAAAATCTCCAAGGATTCCTAATATAATCAAATTTGGTGCCAATTACACCACTCTAAAGAATTTAATTCCTTTTTTTTTCTTCTTATTTTAATTCATTTGCCCTTATGTTAATTTTTAATAATTATATGACATTGTATTAATTTTTTTCCCTTGAATTCCATCTACTACTTATACTCAAGGCTATCTCTTTGACTCAAAGGAACAGATTAGTGTAACAAAAATTTGGGATCCCATTAAATTGTTATCGTTCATTTTGAAATTTCATTCTTGACGACTGTCTTCTGTTTCGAACATTTCTTTTCTATTTATAATTTAAATTAAACAATTTTCTGCAGCATGTTAACATTTAACAGTTAACATTTAGTCGATTTTAATGTAAACAAGTATTGCTTGGTGCTTTCTCAAAATGAGGCCCAACAACGCAAGAATGACCGTATAAACGCTAGAAAATATGGCTATAACAATAGACAACAAGCTATATGACAATCTTAATTACTTTGCCCAAAGGAGAAGGTTTCAATTGGGCGAAAAATTGAAACATCTCATATATTGGAAGGTGATACATAAACATTTTCTAACCATAATTTTTCTGTTAATTTTGCTTGTTTACGGAATTCCGACACGATTAATTTCTGAAACGATACAATTACTCAATTACTTTTAGTCATTTAATCCTGAACGTAAGTCACTTAGGTATATACCAAAGTTCTATCGCACTGCACACTTAGGGAAGATATTTAGGCTTGTTATGTTGAATATTTGTTTGCTTTAATTTGTATTGGTACATCAGAAATTAGTTTTATTGTCTGCTTTCAAATGCTAAACGAAAAGATAGGGGGAAAGACCGAGATCTGGGAAGGGAGGAGAGAGGAGAAAAGAGAGAGAGGAGAAAAGAGAGAGAGGAGAAAAGATAGAGAGGAAGAGAGAGAAGAATTCCTACATTTAACACAGTAACGTAACCAGTGAGGTTCAACTAGCAACGAATTTATCAATTTTCTTTTGCAAATCTATTATTATTATTATTATTATTATTATTATTATTATTATTATTATTATTATTATTATTATTATTATTATTATTATTATTATTATTATTAGTATTATTATTATTAGTATTATTAGTATTATTATTATTATTATTATTATTATTATTATTATTATTATTATTATTATTATTATTATTATTATTATTATTATTATTATTATTATTATTATTATTATTATTATTATTATTATTATTATTATTATTATTATTATTATTATTATTATTATTATTATTATTATTATTATTATTATTATTATTATTATTATTATTATTATTATTATTATTATTATTATTATTATTATTATTATTATTATTATTATTATTATTATTATTATTATTATTATTATTATTATTATTATTATTATTGTTATTATTATTATTATTATCATCATCATCATCCTTATCATTATCATCACATCGTAATCATTCTTGTCGTTATCTTCTGATACCCAACTTTTTAAGTTAGCTAAAAGGAATTACTTGGCCCAAAGACAAAGACAAAAATGACCCATATAAAAAGGACCATTCTCTGTTGTCTTAAGTGGAGCTAATGGCTGTATTGCCATATTTTATAGGGTGAACACCTTTAAATGCCTTTTAATTAATGATACTCGGTACTGAAATTAAAAAAAAATTAAAGTAATATATGTAACAGGTTCATTTGAAAAAGCTCAAACGTTGCAGAATCAGGGTTCTTTTCCGGAGTTTCCTTTCTGGTCTTTTAAATGCCTAAAAGCTATATTGAAATGGACATCCATAGATGGCTACAAACAGTGCCCGAAACTTTAAAATGTTATTGTCCTTTAATCTTATTATCTTTTTTGCCATTAAAATGCTTCCTGTAAAGCAATTTTGTTCATGCCATATATGATTTTTCATCTTATATGCGTTTTGAAGGTTATTTTTTAAACATAACATACTTAATATTTATTTTCAAAAAAGCTTATCGTTACACAGAATTAAAATGTTGATTTTAGGGATATATATTCGTGGGACTACTTCAAAATTTAATCTTATACATTCGAAACTTTTTTTTACGTAATACATTCCACAGAGACTCGATTTTCATTTTTACTTTCTTAACATTTATCTATAGTAAGCAGAGGAAGTATTGTATTCCACTCAAAAATTCGATTTCTGATTTCACCGAAAATACAGGTTCTCTAAAATACCAACAGCATTCAGAAACAAAACGTGGAATAAATGCCAGATTATATATTTCCCCTAAACCACCCATAGACAGATTTGTGTTACCTGTGTTTTGTTTTATAAAATTCTTCTAATGATTTTGATTAAAATGTCACACTTTTAAAATATTACACGACAAACAAAATGTTTTATTTGGAGTATTTGCAAATCACTTGTAAAGTACCTACTCTTTATTCTTAATGGATGTTGTATACTTGGATATGCATTGTAATGCTTCAGAGATAGGCAAAATTTACCTATTACATAAACAAAGTAGATCAATTAAAATAAAAAATTTATTTTAAATAAACCTTTGCTTTGTTGGGTCTAACATCTACGAGATGTGCTTTTTGCTTTGAGTTTTCAAGTGTTACATCGTGAAATTTTTCGAATGCTAGGTCGCTATTCGTTTAGTCTCGTAGTCTTGCAAATCCTGGTATTTCAAACTCATTACATGCCGAACCACTTTTTGAAACGTTTGACTATGATAGACTCGTTCTTGTATCTACATCGTAATGTGTAAACTTCATCTGTAGTAAATGTAAGAATAAGCTTATTAAGCATAGTTTACAGAAAAGTGGGTGGAATACGTCAGGTAACACTATAGATTTAAAATTATTTGTTCAATTTTTATTAATTATTATTAATATTAGACGCAGATTAAAGAACTATAATCTCTTAAGAGTAAAAACTTTATTTTATTGTGATGTCAGTTTGGCATTAGATCCAAACCTGTAAGCGAATTAGATAAAATTGACCTTATTTCCACATGCAGAGGACACCTACAACGGGAATGGAGGCACCAGCAGGCCCTCATCAGCCAAGACCAGCCAGTGACGCAAATCCCATTACACGGAATATTCGATTGCGCCATAAATTTACGATTATCTGTAGCAGTGTATTTAGGTTCATTGGAGGAAAGCTAAGGCCGAACACGTGACACTCCCCTATCTGTTACAGGGATAAAGACATTAGGTGTTCCGTCACATAATGCAATACACGGACAGACATTGGATTACATTCTCCCCTCCCCTTCATCTTCGTTAAGTCTCTGGGATTCACTGATCTGGAAACCCTTTATTATATTTGGATTATTTGATGGCTAACAATGTTATTAATTGTGTGTGGAGGGGTTCAGCACTACACCTACCATATGGCGTACACAAACAACTTAGTTTGTGGGACGTGTTTTGTTCTTTTACTGTTAGCTCTTTTTTGCTTTCGTGTTCTGTTCTTAAGCGTTGCCTTCACGTTTCTCTACGTGTTTGTTCTAACGTTTAGTTTTCTTTTGTGTGCTATTTACTAGTTATTTGCCACCAGTTCTTTTCCTTTCTTTCTGTTCTGAGCAGCTTCAGCTTCCATTACGTATTTGTTTGTTTATTTATTATGTAAATTCTTTGTTCCTTTATATGTTCACGCCCACATATTTCATTCCCAAGCTCTTCTTTGAAAGAACTTGTACACTATTTCCTAGTATGATATATATGCAATTATAATGCATACTTTTTCTAAGTTCCTCTTCAGAATAGGGTAACATAACAGAATCCGAGTTGTGCTGTTATAAACTGGGAGCTTCCTTAGTCTATGCTTCTGGTTTAATATAAATGCTATGTTTAAAAAGTAATGACTAAAACTTATTTATGTCATTGCGAAATGGAAAATAAATGACAACGCTTTAGACTATGGTACATTTAATGTACATAAAACACAAGAAACAAATCTAGAATAAAAATAGTATCACTGACTTTAGAGAACATTTTGATACTTGTCATTAACTAGAATTTTGGAAATTAAAAATATAGTACAACTTCAACCTTTTCTATTGGTTGTAAATCATTTTATTCAAAATTAAATGAGGGACAAGAGAAGTGACAGGTCAACTCTTTCTTTATTCTAGTGTTTTGGACGTTTGGGAACAGAAAAAGCTTCTTTACATGGGCTCCAAACATATACTCGTATGTTCTGGTACACTGAGGTAAACTCCGATAAATAAAAATCCGATATTGGACCAAACCGCCAGATCGCTGCGTTCCCCACCTCTACCCACAACGGAACACGGGTGCCGTACTGAAGGGTGGGAAGTAGTTAGCACCCCGAGTCCCTCTCGGCCGATGGAACCTCTACGTTTTCCTGAAATAGCTCAATTAGTCCTTCAGGGACCTCACGAGGCTGAGTGTCAGGTCTCCCAGCTAGAGAAAATACTGACATCGGTTCCGGGAATCAAAAACCAGACCTCCCGCTTGGTAACCAACTATGGTAACATTGCGCTAAGGAAACGACATGCACCGTTTCTGCTAACTTCAATAATTCACAAACACACACATTCACACACAGACACTTAATTTGCATCACGAATAAGAGTATAACTAACAAAAGCATAAATGACTTGCCTGTTGCAGCAGGGGACTTGGTGCAGCACGAAAATACGTCGGATGGGAACTCAGAACACAACTCGTCAGGAGATGAGGATTCCCAGCTTCGACTCCGACTGAAGCGTAAACTTCAAAGAAATAGAACTTCCTTCACCAACGAGCAGATAGACAGTCTCGAGAAAGGTAAGACATTGTCATTACGTTATGAAAATATTTATTTAGTGCAGTAAGCGCAATGTATATATTTATATGATAATATAAATTCCAATAGAGCATCTTGTGTAGTCAGCTTTTGCATGTGCTCTCAAATGCTCAACGATATAATTAAATATGATTTAAAGTAGGATTTTTAAGATATTGCGCTATTTTGGAACTTTGAAGCGACAACTGTTATAAGATCTCATATAACGTATATGTATACATATACACATTTACCTATTGACCTACCTGTCTACATAGTGAAAGGATTAAATCTGAGTTGCCCAACTTCACAGTTTTTGTTGTTTGCCGCTAAGAAAAGAAAAGAAAAATTAGAGGAGGGGAACATTTAACCACAGCCACTGACGTCATGAACGATAGTAACCCCTTTGCTGTCTTGCTCTGGCGTCTCTGACCTCTCGATTTCGGCAGATCTGGAAGAGTCGACCTCAACAGTGTTCCATTCTTTCGATTCGAGAGGTTTCAGCTTCCCAAACATTTTTACTGTGGTGGTAAACTTCAAAAGCTGTAGAATGGGGTGACTCACGTTAATTATTTTGCGGTACGCATTCGCTGGCGCCGTGATACTACTTCCTCCTCAGAGTTGTTCGTCCCGACCAACCTTGTACCGTCCCCATCTTTTTTTGGAGCAGCATCTGAATGTAGTAGACTTCATTACTGATCAACCCTTACATGCAGTGCAATTCTTGTTTCGTTGGTTGAAGCTTGGGAAAGTACCTCTAAGATCAGCTAGGGCGATGCATGTCTTTCCGGCGGCAATCTCCGTTGTAGGTTCGCTGATCGTTCCGGGTCTTCCTCCGATCGTTGCTACTTTGAGCTGACTACGCTCTATAGGGCTATATGAACGTTGGCCCTCTTGATGCACCTCCGAAACCCATCCTACGCCTGATACCAATGTGAAACAAATGACAGCACGAAGTTGCACCAAACTCACTTTATTTGTCATAGAATCGTTAGCCCAGTGCTAACGTACGGGCACTTACACTTTTTACAAATACAGAGAGTAAGGCGTGTAAGTTTGTAAGTTTATTGCAGTTCATCAGGCCACATTATTGCTTTAAAGTACATCTATGTTCAGCTGGTTTCTAATTAACATCATATAATTGGGCTGTAATCAGAAAACTGCATGCTCCTTGAAATAAAATCATAATTTGCATATATTTGTAAATTAAGCTTTATTGCTGGTATAAAAATGCATTTCGGTTTCTTTTCTTTTATGAAATCGAATAAAATATTCTGTTTTAGAAAAGTATGTTACATTTGCAAGCTATATCAAACAAGTCTGTTGTTGATTTAGTCTTGGTTCAGCTGGCATATAGAAAGGTTAGACTGTGCAATCGAGCGCCAACGAAGTTTTATGCCAAATTAAAAACGTCTAGGAACAGAAATTGATGTATTTCCAGCTGAATGACTTTGCCATATATGAACTGCAAGGCTTTGAGAAAACACAAGCGTAGAGAAATATGGAAGACAGCACTGAAAATAAATTCACAAGTTTAATGTCTGCTTGACAGCTTGCCCTTGTTATTTTCTTCGTGGGAGGAAACAAGACAAGAAAAGGGGAGGGATTAAGCGAGAAAACGGATGGGGAGAAGGAAAAGTGGGATGAAAATCAAATCTAGACTCGCTACGTCTCCTCAAATCTACGTTACTCGGTATCCCCCAGGAGATAGAATTGGGTTCAGGCGCGATTCGCTGCTTTTGCAAGCAGTCCCCAACTTTAGCCTCTTGAAGTAATGTCGCCACTGATCCAGGAATATAGCTATCGTGAAATTAGAACCTGTACCACAATTTCCAATTAAACGACTGGATACGTATACCAATTAAGTAATTGAAAGTAAATGTTTTCTTCATCACTAACTGGTTCTTTAACATCTGTAAGTCCGAGTAATATTGTTTGTTACTTTGACGATAATTTACATCAAATATAGCAATTCTGAAACTCCACAATAAGGTTTCGAAGAGAGGGACAAATTTTTGTGCCTAGTCCCTGGGAGCGAGGAGTGAGTTAAGAGGATACTAAGAGTGGCCGGGCCTGTAGAGGTATGACAGCTGAGAGCAGCATCCCTAACGACACAGAATTAAACTTCCCGGTGGCGGCTCGTACAACCATTCCGATTTGGAGGATTTACAGAGAGCAATTCCCCTGACATACTCATCGAAATTCCCTACGACTCTTACACCCTGAAATGCCAAACAAAATGAAAGAAGTGAAATGAGATGAAATGAAGGGACAGGAAATTCCAGGGATGGAACTACCCTTCCCAGCATTCGCCTAGCGGGCAAATTCTAAAAGAAAAGGAGAATAAACCATGGGTGAGGAAGATCAGCCAGGGAAGCTTTGGCATTGTATGATATTTAGGATACCACTCCTTTTTGTTTCAAAATTTTAATATTTGAGTATTTTAGTGCAATTTCATGGGTAGTTTTCAGGAAGTATGGTATAAAACCATGGTAGTATTTCTAAGAAGATGCAAAAGAACCATTAAAACTCCTTTTATCAAAAGTGTACAGGAGTTCTCCTCTTCAATCTACAAATGACTGTCAATGAAATAAGTAATTCATTAGTAAATTTCTCTTTACAGTAAAAATAGGTAAATTTCAGAGGTAAATATGCTGCTTGTTCTAAAATACAGCGAGGGTTAAGATACATAAATTAGAGAAAAGTTTCCCTTTTGTGTAAAGAAAACTTTACGTCTATTATGTCACACACCTGAGTACTATAACTTTCTCTACGCTGTTGATAGTTTTAAAGGTCAACCAGAGCACGGGGGAAACAAATTAGATACCAGGGTCAATAAGATGAATAATCATATTTTGTGCATATGCAGGAAACGTAAGACATAACTCAATGACATAAGGAAGCTGTCACTCAAAAGGTTCAACTGTGATCTCAACTGCACTAGGACTTCTGCTTTTAACCATTCAGCTGTCCGACTGGTATTTTTATTATTGTTTAAATTTGTATTACCTCCAACTTCCTTGCCCATGTCAAGGGCTTTGAATTTAGAAGCAATTAAATCCTTGACTACAGGTTTTTGCAACTTTTTCTTATTGTTGGTTTTAAGTGGCAACATACATTCACTCACCATTCATGCTTACAGGCTCTAAAGAGGGTGGTGAACGATTTCAATTTAAGAAAAATACTTCCGCCCTAACCGGTAATCGAACCTAAGGAAGGCCAAGTCATCCACTACCGAAAGTCATAAGCTACTAGTAACAAATTAGTTCCATGGAGCTAAACTAGCACTACGCACCCTATTTGATGCACTCATTATTCATGTGAACTAACAAGTTATCTTAGTTATCTTAGGTACAGCCATCTTTGTTTTTCTTTGATCTGTATTTGCAGGTTTCCAGCTAAGGTAAACGTTGTTCAATTTTGTAGTTAGCTAACTTAGAGGACATCGTTTCAAATTGCCAGCATATTGAATTCATAGCACCTACCAACGCGTTTTGATTCCTACTTTCTAATAAAAACTACGGATAATTTAAAACTTTGCTGTCAGTCTAGTACAGGTCTTGGTTTTAGATAAAATTTCAACCCACAGCTTACCTTTCAATTTAAAGCCAAGTAATATTTTATATGCAGGTTCTGTGAAACAAAGACTATACGAATGAAATGAACTCCCGCTGGGAGTTGTTAGGATTGGGTTGGTCTCGAGGGGGCAGTGGTTCCCGATACCCGTGGGTATCCGGACGTGATTGAGGAAAGCCATCAATATTCCCTGCAGAGCTAGTAGAAGGCGTGCTAGATCGCCAGGCGGCCCCACCGAGGTCATATCGGTAGCCTTCCCATTTTGGTGTTGGCGCGCGTAAGTGGCGTATCCACTTCCATCCCGTCTTGTGTCCTTGGACCAGATTGGGGGGGGGGCCTTGTTAGTAACCCAGGTCTTGCCCTATGGAAAGCCCCGCGGAGGACGCCGGGCGCCCTTTGGGACAGCTCGGTTAAAGAGGCCCGGGTCTTGTTCCTACGGGTCCAGGACTAATGGGAGTAGAACCTCTGGCCTCAACTATACTTGTAATTAAAAGCGTATACGTGTAATGAAGATTTAACTATTTTAAGAATAAATACAGGGAAGAATAGGTTTTTTTACAAATACTTTGTAGTGAATTTCAACAACTAGACATCAGATTTTTCTCATTAACTCATTGCTAATTTTATAAACAACTTCTGTAATCTCAAACTACTGCATGTAAGTAATAGAGTGTACAAAAAATAAATGGAACCATATTTCGTTGATGTGTAATTTACTGCAAATTTTTGACTTATCGACTTAGTACAGTACTGCATATAAGCAATTGTTTTATGTTTGTTCGTTGCAAAGGACGAACTGGGCAATCAGGAAATACCGTCGAGAGAGCGCTGACAAATCGTCACCCTTGTTATAACATCTGGCTCTCAACTTTACAACTAACGAATAGGAATCCGCAATTCTTAAGTTTCTTAAGTTCTTACATAATATAAAGCGCAAGTTTCACAGAAACACAGTGATATATTATTTTTCTTGCAGTACATTCTCAATCTGATCTCACCGCTTCTGGGTCTCATTATTACATATTATGCTTGTCATCTAACTTACAGCTGAAGAAAATAATGATAAAGTAAGACCTAAAACTTAAGTTAGACAAAGAAACTACCGTCATAAAATAAAACCATAAAAATGCTAAAAGTATCTAAGAGCATATAACTTTATCTTGCTTTGGTTAGTTATGTTTGAATATGTCTGAAATGTATCGTTTGGCTTAGCATAGAAAGCCAAAATGACAATGTCAATGTGGAAATGGTATACCTTGACTTCAACGTAAGCTAAATAATAAGTGCTCTTGATATTTTTTAGTTCGATGCTTTTATGGAATTAAGCATGACTTTGGAATAATAAATGCAAGTAATGTTTATATACGGTTACCTAAGCCTCTTTTAATTTTTTTCTTTTTTTTTTCAAAATAGCGATGTTAATAATAATAATAATAATAATAATAATAATAATAATAATAATAATAATAATAATAATAATAATAATAATAATAATAATAATAATAATAATAATAATAATAATAATAATAATAATAATAATAATAATAATAATAATAATAATAATAATAATAATAATAATAATAATAATAGTAGTAGTAGTAATACTAATTAGTTTAGTTCATTAAGCGAAAAGATTCGAAAGCTGCCCCTTCATTGACAGATGCTGAGTATTGCATTCCTTTACTTACGTAGCCACTGCCTTCTTGTTCATAAAGGCGAGATAAATCCGATCCTTAAAACTGCTGACTTGATGCTAACCTAAGCTAATTATATCCTCCCGCAAACGTAAGGATTATTTAGTTAAGCTTAATTTAAAAACAGGCACGTTTAAGGCAATTAAAACACTCTGCCTTCTTTATGTATTAGAAATGTCGATTTGTTCGCACAAGGTTGATTATTGAAAGCTTGGAGAGTCTACAAAGAATCGACGTCGGCATCTGTTCATTACAAGTGCACCAGAAGGGGAATTAAGAGAAGGGGGAATCATTGGTGAGCTTCTCAAATGGTGTACCTTTTATTTGATGCCAAAAACAATGCGTATTGCCTCAGTCCTCGTGTATTTGTTGTTGAATTTCGCTAAGCCTTTTAGATCTTAATTATTTCGCAGCAGAATAAGATAAAAAATGCTTCACGTTTACCACATAAAAGATATAAAATTCACATTACTTTCACTATTCATTCTTCTACAAACTATTCTTTAAACAGCTTAGATATTCATTCTACTACTTACTTCACGTTAATCGAGATAAACATTTTTAGAAATAGATTTACTACATATTGCCTTGTGGGCACGATAGAAATAGAGAAATACAGTAGGCTTAAGCAATTGCCAAATCTTTTAAGATCTGGTCACTATGTAATGACTTCAAAATTCTATTCTCTCCGGATGACCAATGACAACTTTCTATTTGAGAAAAGTAAAACTACTGGGAAATTAAAACAAATAACAAACAATAGCTCAGAAATTATTAACTCCACACACACACACACACACACACACACACACACACACACACACACACACACACACACACACACACACACACACACAAATTGTGTACTTTACTCGTAACAAGATACATAGTTTTGCGATCTGAAATTTTGGAAATCCCTTACGCTTTCCTAGTTAAGCCAAAGTCATCTAGATTGGTTTCGTATTCACAGAAAATTCAAGATATTTTCATGAAACGTGTAATATTTGAATCAAAATCTTTAGAGCCATTTTTGGGAAAATCAACATTTTCGACACCTTTTCTGTGTAAAATATAGCTTAGAGTTAGGTAAGTTTCCCGAAAATCTTGTGAATCATCTTTGGAATACCCTGAACGTGAATGCTAAGTTTGATATTTAATCCACTATTTCTTTTAGAGTAATTCTGTTCACAAACGCTCACACGGACCTTTTTTCTAAAATAATTTTTTGGTTTCAGAGTTTCAAAACATTAATTTCCAGCAAGATCTTAGTATCGAAGTTTGGGTGTAGTTCAGTACATTCTATATTAATTATTTATATTTATGGTAGAGAAAAAAGTCAATGTTATATTGATATTTTTGTTAGGAAAAGTTATGCAACAGTATTTTGTTCTTATTTATGACTTTAATGTATATAATAAATCTTTTATAGCAAAATTACAGGAAATAAAGAAGGACTTAACACTATAGTTTTCCAAATAAAGTGCCTCTATTTACTTGGAATTAATTACAACAAAGATCCTAATACCTAAGGCAGAAATCGAAATTATAGGACATGTCCCAGGAAGGTTGTGAATGTTTTTACTGCTGTAAATCAGCAAACCTACGTACCTATACAAAACTTTTACTAAACTGATTATCATACCAAAGGAACCCGCAGCTCTACCCGCATTATTACTTTAGATGCAAAGATTCTCATAATCTCTCCGGTTCTCCATTTTTAACTTTCCTTCCTACACTCACTTTCGGTCTCCATCTTCATCTTTCTCGTCCATACATTCGTATTCCCTGTCTCTTCCTCGTTTTTCAGTAATTGGCACTTTCTCATTCTCCATCACATTTACTACATTTCTGTTCTCTCCGTGCATGCATATATGTAACTGATGTTTTGAATATTAATGTTTATTAACATTAAAACATGAGTGATAAATTTAACTTAAGGATATTGTACTTCTTGCTCTCGCTTGCGATGTGATTCCTCTCTATATTTCTGGCGGTAACACGTTTATGTACTCGAATAATAGCTTCTTAATTATTTCTCTTAAAACTTATAAATAACATAATTTGTCAACTTGTTGTAAATTTGTTATATGTCATGTGTTAAAGAAACGCAATAGAAAGCGGTACATTCCGATTTCTACTTTCTCTCCTGCGTACTTATAGTTAAGTAGAAAAAGTTTCGTCTGAATTCCATAGCTCGCCTCGGTAGCGTAGATGGTAGCATGTCTGCCTCACGTTCAAGAGGTCCCGAGTTTGAATCTCGGTCAGGGTGAGTTACCTGGATAAGGTTTTTTCCGGGGTTTCCCTTATCCTGAAAGACGAATGTTGGCTAACTGTAGGCTCCATGGACCCCGGACTCATTTTAGCATCATTTCACCAATTTCATTCATCGTCCGTTATGACAACGTTGTAGGACGTAAACTACAGAAAAAGTGAATTCCATGCAAAAACCTCCATGTCGATATTTCACTGGAAGGACATATTTGTGGCCGCTGACAAGCCGCCTCCTACATAAAAATAAAAGCTAAGTACTTTTAGAAAAACTTTCTATATATCTGCATCTGTTTTTCTGTCTATGATGAGCATAAATGAAATGTCGGATAAATATCCAACTTACTACTTTAAGTTCAAATACTTAAAAAAAAAAAAAAAAAAAAAAAAAAAAAAAAAAAAATCAGACACAAAACTACACTTTACAAGAAAAGTTTCGAATCCTTTAATTTCCCCCATTACAAATATTTATATTTAGCTGCCACATGTTTACCATATTTATATGATACATTTAATATATATCATGCATTCTGGGGGGGGGGCAACCTATAAAGTCCTCTTCAATTTTATATAATTTCGAGGAACGAATTAGCCATAAGATATTAGATAAAAACGCATTGCTCAGAAAATGTATATCTGTTTAAAACACACAATTTACTTGTATTTCAAATAACCCTTACAGTAGTATCAGGTTTGAGGCATTCAGTACGTTGTCAGGTTTAAAAGTATTGCCGCTATTCAGCTTTTTCTCGCGTTGTCATGGAAAGAGCAAGAAAATATCTATGCCACTATAGAGATGTATATTCCCTTTGATGGCCATATGGGTTTTTCCCAAAGGCCAAAAAATATCTTTATACATTGATTCTTTTGGTTTAATTTTATGACGGTAGTTTCTTTATCTAACTTAAAAACATGTCGAAAACTAAGATTTTATAGAAATAATTAGTCGAACCTTGGAAAAATATTAGAGGGAGAGAGTTATATTAATGCAGCACCTTGAGTTTCTTATTTAGTGTCCTAAAACAAAAATATTAAAATGTTTTGTGTCTTCAGAGTAGCTCCATAAGTAACTTCGCGTTAACATTTATCCAAAATAAAAAATAAAAAAGTCTGTTTACAGTTTTATTATACGTATGTATAGATACCTTAAACTAACCGTCGCATATTCACACATTGCTTTTAAAATTTTCCTGGCGTTGTCAGACTTCAAGAGGGCGTTTCTTGTATTAAACTAATTTCCCACGCACAGGTTTAATGTTTATATGCAAATGTTAAAACAAAGAAAGAAATTATATACTTACCTCCTTGTTACGTTTTATTAACGCTTTTATTTACGCTTTACATATCTTAAGCAATTTGCGGGTATTAATATTAACTTTTAGTCTAATTTTAAACTTCGATACCTAGAATCGACTGCAGTGACTTGAAACAAAGTAAGAAATATAATGGTTTGCTCAAACCTGTCCATATCATTGGGGTATCTCTCATTAAGAAATTCCTTCCAATGCTATGCTGGATAAGCGATTGCCCCTTTCTTATGCGGCAACTTCTTCTACATTACAAGTACTGCTAGAAGCATAAATACCTAGCGTATTCAAGTGTTCTACTAACCTAGAAGTGTGAATCTATGCAAAAATATCCTTATTCAGTTATAATTTTTACATTTTAATATACGCAATTAATTATTCCGACCAAATAGTCTTTAATTGAAAAAAGACACTGGCTTACTATTAACATGCACACATTTACATTTTTAATATATGTTTATTTTTGTTTTGATTTAAGGCACGCTATAATAATATTTCCAAACTCTGACGCAATAGGGAATCATTCTTATCAAAGAAATGTTTTCTTTCCAAAGTGAGGAATGGGAACAAGAAATTTTGATTTGAGAAGTCAGAATGCTGTCCACTTGTAACCTTTGTTACTTATCTCGGATAATGCAGACCCTTGCACTGAGACACAGTGCATCAAAACTAAATTTAACATAATAACATTTCTGATAGCAGCCAATGGATTTAGATATGTACATATTCTAGGAATTGTGTGAAGTTTAACATCAAATGAATTTCAACCATTGGAATAACGTTTAAGGAAAAATGCTTTTTTCCTAGTACCTTCTAATGTGTTACTACAAAAAGTGAATAAATTTGTATAATTCTCAAAACCTCTGTAGTTACATTCTGTTACATTCTTATGTAGGAAAATTAGTTAAATTTCAATTTTACAAATATGTATTTTAACAGAGATATTGCTTCATATGACTACCCAAAATTGGTTATTCATAAATATTTATGAATGCCCACTTGAAAGCCAAGATAAGAAAAGGGAGAGGGAGTGAGAGATATAGTGAAATGTGAGGAAAGAAATGCAAGGATTTGGAAGAGAAAAAATAAGTAAGTTTAATTGAAATTATCAGAGATAATTTAAGTATGAATAAAATAGAGATATTTCAAAATCGGAGAATTGTAAGTTGTTATTTTTTTTAATTTAAGTCCTCCAACATTTAGTCATAACGGACAATGAATGAAATGGGTGAAATGATGCTAAATGCGTCTGGGGTCCATGGAGCTTAGAGTTACCCGACATTCGTCTTTTAGAATAAGGGAAAACCCCGGAAAAAACCTTATCAAGGTAACTCACCCTGACCGAGATTCGAACTTTGGACCTCTTGACCGTGAGGCAGACATGATACCATCTACGTTACCGAGGCGGGCTGTAAGTTGTTAAATAATTTATTTGTAACAAAGCAACAATGTCAGTTTTATCTAAAATGGCCTTTTTATATGAAAATATGAAATGTTTTATATATGTAATACGCCAAATATGAAAATGTCTTGACACTTCAAAATAATGAAAATGGTTCTAAAAATATAAAGACTGATAATGAAACGTTGTTTTTTGTTTATTACGTTATGAAATTTTGATAAATTATTGAGAGGGGAAAGCGTGAAGAAAAGTAAGTGGTTTAAACGCATTTTCCGTCTCAGTCTTACAATGTTGATAAGTTTCAGAAAGCTTCTTGCCTCGTGATGTATGAATATTATGATATAAGGAAATTTAATCCAATGTCACATTATCAATGGCAAACTATCAGGATTCAAGCTATATTTGGAGAGATAATTTTAATGACATTATTTTACTACTATAATCATTATTTTCACACTATTTCATATTTCTTAGGAAAATACACACAATGCCATCAGTGTCTGTTCCAAACTGAACTGTGTAGATAAATTAAACTGCATTAATGACAACTAAATATTTGAATTTATAACGACTTATGAATCCCCAATAGCGGAAAACGAATATTTCTCACTTCTTAATAAAATCGAAGCAGAAATGATTGTAGTTAAAGTAATGAATATAGTTTTGAAGCAGCGTGCTATGGATTATAAGTACCTGTTCTTTAGTAAACATAAAATCGGACTTTAAAACTTATTTATATACTCAGTTGTTTTTATCGAATTTTTGTGTTATATTGTTCTTATTGCTTGTTATATTATAGAGGTTCATATATTTACATTAAAATAAAATGATAATTTTAATTAAAACGTTTCTTTATATCAGCCACTTTTAAACAACAGTATATTCGAAGGAATGGTTATTGTTAGCTTACAGGCGCATGCAATGTGGTAGGTAATAAGCTATTCCTCATGACATCAATAAGCGGATATATTATACACAAGAATTCATCCCACTTTATGCCTGGAAACACGTTGTATCAGAGAGACAAGAGTTACATGAGAGAAGTACGATAACCTTTTTTAAACTTAGTTATGTTCGCGTTGGTAATGTGGCAGTGATTCAAAAGGACGCAGCTGACTCAAAGAACGGCCAACTTCAAAAAGAGACAGGCAAGAGGAAGGAAGAATCTCGTTGCAAAAGGTCAAAAACGAATTTCTGTCACAGCGCTAGGAACTCTTTGTTTCCTGGGGATGTGAGCATCAGGAGGGGGGGGGGGGGTTCAGCGCTACGGGGCCAATTCGAGCACAGCAGAAAAGATAAATTAAATGATGAAGGGGAAGAGAAGAAAGGGAACTTGTGAAATTGGAACTGTATAGGATTTGGAACATTGGCTGATGCTTTAAGATGACAAGAGCTCTTTCCTTAAGAGGATAACATAATGCATGAAGCTTTCCTCTGCTAATATTATTTCAAATTATATGCAGGAAAGAGGTAGGCACTCCAATTGTTTCCGTTACCATGGTTTGTTGTGTTTTTTTTATCTATTGTCATTAAGGGCTTTGAGAAAGAGCAAAATCACATTTTACCTTTCACGTTTTCTAATCCAATATGAAAAATAAAGAATGCAGTGATCTCGCTTAAGAAAGAATCAGGATCAGCGTAACGACCGAATAAAAACTTGTTTTCCTTTTTTGTGATAGCATTGATTTTTTGATGAAAATAAAACTTATTTAAGACATTACGGATGTTTATAATGAATTTAAGTTTAACCTTTTGTATACTACTAATTTAGAACACAGGTTTGCAGAGAAAAAAATAATTATTTTGGACATAAGTCATATGGATTTTGAAAACGATACATTCTTTAAGAAAAGATGATACCCAGAAAAGTGTATTTTATGTATAATATCTTACATTATTTCTCGAATTAATATTGATTATTGGAAAAAAAGTTATTTTCAAAGTTTGATTTTGAATCCTAAAGGAGACACTTAATGCGTTAATAACCTAAAATATGTTAAGTGGTTTACTCCAATTTTTATTAAAATATTAATAACAATATTCCTGGTTTACTCCAAAACCAAAGCTTTAAGTATTTTACCGTTATTTAGAAATCATGGAACCCAAATAGGTTCCTAATAAACATTTAACTTTAAATATTTCGGATGTTAATTTACAGGTAGATATCGTGTAAGCTCCTGGAGATATTGTATATCCACAAGAGTATAATATATTATTCAGAAAGCAGTAATATCTAACCAGATGCCCGGAAACTTTAAGACGACACCATTTAAAGTAACAGCATTCGATATACACACAAATTATTGAATTTAAGTGTGTATATGTAATTATTCATATTTAAAATAAATTAAAGATAATGCTTCACAAAAAGTTTGGTTGGGATAAATTTATTTAAGGATCAATTTAAGTCGTTCAGCTCTGTAATTGTTTATCTTGCATATTCCTACACACAGAAGGTGATTAATTAGAGAAACGATTATCATAATTAAAATTAGAATTGATATATATATAGTTCGTATTTATACACAGAAATGATTCAGTTTCATACTGAACTAAGTATAGATAATGAGAAAATGCCAACTCGACCCAGGAAAATAGAATAAGTAGATTCTTGGCTAGTATCTACAGTAATTGTGCATTGCCATGTGGAGTAACGCCTGGTGGAGTGACTGTCCCGCACAGCACTCTGGCTGAAGAAGTTATATAACCTAAATTCATCAAGGGGAAGTTTCGAAACATCAGCATTTCACTCCGTTTTAGGGAAAGTTTTCTGCTTAATACCGGAGTATTATATTATCAAGAACGACATTTCACTTTGCTTAATGTTTCATGCGCAAATGATACGTTCCTGGGAAATTTATTGTTAGACAATGTTTAATTAGGCATATAATTCTCAGGTCACATTATTAAAAATTTTAATGACACTTTCTCTACCTAAATGAAGAAAGAGTGATTAGATGTGCGCGTGTCTGTGTGTGAGAGAGAGAGAGAGAGAGAGAGAGAGAGAGAGAGAGAGAGAGAGAGAGAGAGAGAGAGAGAGAGAGAGAGAGAGAGAGAGAGAGAGAGAGAGAGAGAGAGAGAGAGGGAGGGAGGAGGGGGAAAGAGCGCGCAGGCGTGTGAATCTCCCTATGATCATCTAAGTCAAAAAGAAGAATGGTTGAATACAAAATTTAGTATATAAAATGAACATATTCCAAAGATGCGACGCAAATATTTTGAAGAAAGCTCAACATCACATATTACGTTTTATTCGGATATTTTCTTTTTCTTTATTATTTTTATTTTATTTTATTGAAATTGACCAGCATTGGTTAAAACACCAGGGGTTTAATACAATGACACGGGAAATAAAATGTACTTATACTTCAACGCAACCTTTTTTTTTAAAATTTATTATCCATCAATCAGCAAGTATGCTTTACAGATGTTTGTTATAGAGAAACATAGTAACTGAACACATGACAATTGAGGTAGCCGTGAACGGCTCCTCCAACTAAATATGGCAGGATAACTGTAACACAAATTGAGTAAATAAGTAAATAATTCTGATGGTAGTAATCACTCATCTGGGTCGTCTGTGCTGGAAAGATCTTGTGGCAGTCTGCCCTTGAGACGAGTTGGTTGGCGAGTGCGAGCGCCGAGATTCTAGGTAACAGCTCCAGGGACCTCCGGGAGATGGCGAAAGAAATGACATGCCAGGCGTCGGATGTACTGGTGAACGGGTGGAAGACCAAACTCGAGATGAAGTTGTTGGTTTCTAACGAACCATGAAGCCTTTGTAGCTATACGAAGCATCCTGTGCTTCATCATCTATAGTACCTGCAGTCGGCGGAGAGTAGTCTTGCTGGTGCCACCCCAGACTGAAGCTGCATAGGTAAAAATGGGACGGACTAGAGATGTGTAAAGAAGCAGGGAAGATTCCTAACCAAGTGACGTACGCCTGTTGAGTAAAGAGTACAGTTTTGATAGCCGGGCAAACGCAGGCGTGATAGACCGAAGATGTGGGCGTTTCAGGTAATCGAGTGTCAAGTAGCACCCCAAGGTAATTTCACTGGCACACTGTTTGGTGACCATGAGAGCTGCTCCCCGAGCAGCTGTAGTGAAGGAGCATCCCTATAAGGACGTAAAGAGACCTCTATTTTGTTAGTGTTGAGGGAACAACGCAACCTTGTGTTTGACTCCTGCAGCAGTTTCTGCTGTAAGGAGTGCCTCAGTTGCATCTGCCTAGGAGCAGCTAGGGTGGAAAGCGGTCGGAAATGGTGAAATCTATAATTGGCTGGGACCTAACATAAGACTTCGCATAAACCATATCACAGATGTACATGAAGAGATTTCGCTGGGTTTTTTTAAGCTTCGCTAAAGAAGTATTTGATGCTGGCGGTTGTCATGAAACAATTGTGCCACGCTACATTCTCCAAAAGGTCTAGGCGTGCCAATCCGACTACCGACCTCACGCTCACTTACACACGATGGAAATCCAAATAATACATCATTTCACCCATTTCATTCATTGTACGACATGACTTAACATTGGAGGATTAAATTAAAGAAAAATAATCTGGATGCTAAGTACCTTATATGACTGGGAGTCGCGGTTTGTGTTTCCGCGTTAGCTGCAGGATTTCAATAATGCAAACAAATGTTCTTTAATATACTGAAGTGCGAAACATCATGATTGTTGAATTAATATCTTTATAATCTACTTTTATGTGACTAAATTTTGTACAAAAGGAGACTTAACTTAATAGAGGAAAAATGTAAGATCTTATTAAAGTACACAAGTTGGATCAAATCAGTTTCTTTTTGTAGTCTATGTTGAAATTTCAAAATTTTCTAAAGGAGATACTTGAAAGTTCAAGATTCTATCTTTTTCCACCTTCTTTTCTTTCCATCTTAAGAGCCTGTTTGAGTAATATTTCCACATGTTAAAATTTTCTTGCTTCACTTAAAACCATTCCTATACGCAGTAAACTAATTAGAATAGAAGAATAACTGTTTATGAAAAGTTAACAACGAAATATGTAGATTTCAAATTGTTATGGAAAGTTATGTGAATGTAACACATATTTTCTTTCAATTGTTCTTTAGCTTTCCAGTGGCCATGTAAGGCTAGTTTGACACTGTATTATTGCATCAGACGATGTTCAATATTTAATTTAAGCGAGAGATTAATTAAAATAATTTTTCCCGCAATGATCCACCTCACGTACTTACGTCATATTACTGGAACTATTAGATCCAGTTTTAGACCTTCTTGACTTTAATGCGAATTAAGTATTTCTGAAGATCTCGGCTGGAGTTCGAAACTTTTTGAACTTTTTCTTAACTTCCGAGTCGTTTTAAGTCCATGTTAAATTCCAGAAAAATACACCTATTATCGCAAGAGCAACGGACAATTTATGTTATACCCATAACTACTTCTACAAGCATAACTGGGGGCTTGAATAAGTCATTGTTCTTATCAATTTAGATGCTCTTGCATTTTGAAAGAAGGTACATAAAAGGCAGCTCAGTGTTTCGTTTACTTAAAGGCTCATGGTTTGATTTTCGACCCTGGAGTGGCGATATTAAGCAGCTGTCGAAGTTTTCACCCCTGACTAGCGCACTAAGTAGCTCCAAGGCTCAACGCGGTTTGGAATTTACGGTAAAAGCTATAGGTCCTCTTGTTCCAACGCAATCCCCATCATCAGCCTTTATCCGGAATGAAGGACTCCGCCTTCTGGGTGTCTCCACTTGAGAAATGGACCATATATCGGGCAGCGTAAGACAAGACGACGACATTCAGTCCTAGCATAGATCACCTTTTTAAGTTTATTGGGATTTTCAATTTAGTTTGCTTTCGTTTTTACGCTGAATCATTCTTTACTGTACTGAAAACAGTTAACCTCAATGATATTATTATTATTATTATTATTATTATTATTATTATTATTATTATTATTATTATTATTATTATTATTATTATTATTATTATTATTATTATTATTATTATTATTATTATTATTATTATTATTATTATTATTATTATTATTATTATTATTATTATTATTATTATTATTATTATTATTATTATTATTATTATTATTATTATTATTATTATTATTATTATTATTATTATTATTATTATTATTATTATTATTATTATTATTATTATTATTATTATTATTATTATTATTATTATTATTATTATTATTATTATTATTATTATTATTATTAGTAGTAGTAGTAGTAGTAGTAGTAGTAGTAGTAGTAGTAGTAGTAGTAGTAGTATTACTACTACTTCTACTACGACTACTACTACCACTACCACTACTACTACTACTACTACTACTACTACTACTACTACTACTACTACTACTACTACTACTACTACTACTACTACTACTACTACTTTAACTTCAATCATCAAGGGGCATAAGAATTTCTAAGCATTAAAACTCGGACGAAAGGAAATGAAGTTGAGCTATTATGGACTTGACGCAGTGATGTAACACGTTACAAAGCTTCAGCATGCCTTGTACAGTTTGACGTTTACAGGTGGCACTCACCACGCAGGCCGTGTTTACCAGTCTGTTAGCGACTCAGATTTTGCATTTCTCCTATACTCTGTATATACAGCGTACACTGACGTCATGATTTAGTAGTTTTGTGCTGTAAGATTTTGTGGTACTGCAACTAAAGACTTCTATTTTCTCTCTCATTACAGAATTCGAGCGCACACATTACCCTGATGTGTTCGCAAGGGAGAGACTGGCGGAAAAGATCGGTCTTCCTGAAGCGAGAATTCAGGTAAGTTAATACTGTTGAATTTGTTTGCATGATCAAGTTAACATTGGGAACTCAGTGCCAAAATATAATTAATGAGATTACAATAAATTTAAGTACGTTTTCTGTTAAATGTTTTGAGAATTTGATATTTTCTCACAAAACATAAGATAACATGTTATTATAATACTATGAATTATTCTCTATTAGATTCACAATTCCGAGAAATTTGTACTTCAACTTACGTATATTTTAAGGTTAAACAATATGTTCCAGAGTAAACTGTTACTATTAAGCTTATGCTTTATAATTGAAAGCACAAGCATAGGTACTGAGTTCCTCTGATTTTGTCTGTGATTGTAGAAAATATGTAGGTATTTAGGAAGGTCATACAAATGTTATATCTTGGACAACTGGTTATCTGTTTAACAGGCGGAAATTAATTGTTACACATAACTTTTAAACAATATCAAGTCTACTCTGAAGTAACTTTGTTGCTAGTTACACATGAGTGAAATATTTTTCATTAATCCAAAGTTTAAATCAGATTTATTATATTACATTGAATTTGAGGAATATCTGATAAAAATATATCAGTTCCGTGTCATATTCTCGATAGTACCTGTACTGCTACGAAAACTTCATAGCAACTAGTCATTTCTTTTATGTGGATCAAAATCAAAATCATCATGTTGTCATTTACATGGCCTCCTTTTACTTACTTGATCATATAGGAGGCATTGGCTTGGGCGACAACTGGAATGTAAGTTTATTAATTATTTAATACAAAGGCTTCTCAGCTCTCGTTTTATACAGAACTCCCTAACGTCAATACTCAATATAATTTGGTTAAAAATTGTAAATATTAAGATTCTCAGGGCACCAAGCAAAAGGTTTTCGACATTACACAAAGCTTGCTACCATTTACAAAATTAATATTCTCGATTGTTTGCTATTAAATATGTGTTTATTAAGTTTTGATGTTACTCTGGAGGCAATTATAGCTATCGGATGATTTACGAATCACACGTTGATAATGAATTTAATTACAGCATACAAAGAGAATACTCAAGGACTATTAAACAATTTTGGAGCAACTATCTCGTACATAGAGTCCGTAAACAGATCCGGTTGTCTTTGATTTTTATACACCTGTTTTCTCAAGTGATGAACATATATGAATATTATTGCTTGGAATGCAAAATTAGCGGCTTTCGCCCTGTTAATTTTTCATTTATATGACGCTAATTTACAATCTGTGGCTATCTCTGAAATATCAAAGTATCTTATTTTGTAAATCCATTGGTCCATTGGATCCATATTCAAGTATAAAGGCCTTGTGAATCCTTCCTGGTCCTGTAGTAATCTATTAATAACATAGAGGGTATTTCATAATCAGTATCTCCGTAAGAGTAAATAGAGATTTTGAATGATGAAGGAATTATTAAAATTGGTTGAGTAATTTCCGAAACTATTAATGCACACGCATATGTTCTCTTTTTGTAATATTAGTATTGATTGTGTCTCCTCTTAGTAATTATTCTACACTTAACTTTAAATTTCAGTTTCGGTTATCAGTATTAAAATTAAAACTCCTGATAAAAACCAAACCTATTCTAAAACATCTTATAGCTAAACTAGCGCCTTTACACACTGAAATTCAAGATCAGTTGGACTCACATACGAAGTAATATGTATTTCTTCTGGGAGTAGAATAATTGAATTCAGTGGCTTTTAAGTAGCAGGAGTATTGTATTCCACCAAAAGATTAGATGTCGAGATTTTACCGGTAGTCTGAAACCAAACAAAGCATTTTTAGAAAAATGTGTGTGTGTGTGTGTGTGTGTGTGTGTGTGTGTGTGTGTGTGTGTGTGTGTGTGTGTGTGTGTGTGTGTGTGTGTGTGTGTGTGTGTTGGGAGGGGGGTGCATGCTTGCGTCTGTGTGTCTATGACAGCATAACTCAAAAAATGAAAAGTAGGTTATATACCAAACTTTGTACTATGTCCAGAATTTCCGCCCCAAAATACCCTTTACGTGGAGCAGTTTTCTAAAATTTCTATTTTATCATAAATGGCCCTAACGATATTGATAAAAATGATACGAGGGCTGTTCAATAAAGAATGATCACAATTTTTTTTGACAAGGTACCTTTACTCATCCTCATAATTTTGATGGTCTTTCTCAAAATATTATCCTCTGAATGCGATGCACTTGTCCCAGCGCTTCTGCCAGTCTTCAAAGACATGCTGGAAACAATGTTTGAGATATCCTTCAAAATCGCCTCCGCAGCCTTCACCACTGCTTCTGATGGATAATGCCTCCCACGAAGGCGTTTATTCAAGTTAGAGAATAGAAAAAAGTCACACGGAGCTAAATCCGGAATACAGGGAGGGTGAGGGATGCACTTCACGTTGATTTTTGCAAGATAATCAGCAACAACATTGGCAATATGCAGCCGCGCATTATCGTGGTGCAGCATCCAACCTGTTTTATGGAAATGTGGTCTTTTGCGCCTGATATAGACTTGCAATGTTTTCATGACACCCCTGTACTATTTTCCACGTACTGATGTGTGTGCAGTTATAACATTCTGATAAACCATTCCATGTATATCAAAGAATGAGATGACCATACCTTTCCCAGCAGAAGCAACCACTTTTGCTTTTTAGGGGGTTGGTGATGAAGGAGATTTCCACACTGAGCTCTGCCGTTTGCTCTCAGGATCAAAATGATGTAGCCAAGTTTCATCAGCAGTGATTACGTTTGAAAGAAACTCCGAATCTTCCTCTAACATCAACTTTAACTGAATGTTACCTCCATTGCAGCGGTAGGCGATACTGAACTTGTCTGAACTTGCCTGGTTCTCACAGGCGGGAACCAGGAGTACTAACGATGAAACTACTACGGCGTATTTTTTTACATTAAGTTAACAGAATATAATAAGATAGAATTTTAGTGCGAAAAATTATGACCGTAAAATAATTAATAATCATTCTTTATTGAAAAGTCCTCGTATATGTTCAAATTATTTTTATGCTAAATGAAGTGTATGAGAATCTTCGAATAACCTCTGAAGTCGTGTTCATTCTGGATGACTTTTGTAGAACTAGTAAACCCTTAAAATATAGGGAAAAACCTTACCATACAAAAAAGGTAGAGATAGTTAAAGCACAGCATGTTCTGATTCAAATACTTTATTTTTGTTATTGTTTTGAATTTTCCAAAACTTATGCTTTTCGTTATTTTAGCGTTTATTTCTTGATATGCAAAGAGAACAGAATTTTAAAGCCATCACACATCAACAATTTTTTGTATTTGACTATCGCTTGAAGGCTGTGGTATTCTCATACACCTAAAACACAATTAACAGAAGGCAATTTCTTCAAATATTTATCTCGATAAACGTGAAGTAGATAGAGGTATAAATATTTGAAAGAATAGTTTGTACAAGACTACAGAAATTCATGTAAGTAGAACGAATCAGTTTTTTTTTTAAATAAAGGAAGTGATTATTCCTCATTCGACAAAATGAAGAACATTTCTGGATTAAAATATGTAATATACATTTAAATAACTGATTTGTAAAACTATTTCTGTAACGTTTATCTACAATATGTTATCTACATTTCATATATTAGACGCAATTTATGAGTAGTGGGTAACATAATTTTTTTATCATTTTAGTGTCCTATAATCAATATTTTGTTTTCCAGTAATATGGCGGATCTTATTTCCGATGAAAAAATAGTCATTTTAAAGGAGGCCATACATTGTTGATCAGTTATTAACAAAAGAATGTGTACTTACATAGAAATTAAGTAATGAGTTTACTGTTCCCATTTTGAATATCTAAAATGGGCTTGGAACTGGGTTTTGACGCTCTAGTTGTGTGAGTAGAATACTGGGAGTGAATGAAAACACCATACGGGCCGACTAAATACCTACAAGGTTAAAAATAAAATAATATTGTAATTAAAATGACTTTTGCTTTATCGCTTTTGCTTGTTCGTTTATTTTTTTCTTTTCATTTGAAAAGCACCCAACTCGTAGCTATAATCATATCTCGAACTTGAAATAACCAATGGTGCTACTAACTTGGCTGTAAATATTTTTTTATTTTATCAATGTTCATTAGGTAAAACAAAATTATTCCTACTTCCAGACCCTACGGAGGTTAGGGATTGACTCTAATTAAAAAACATTCCTCCGCTCCAGCCAAGAATCAAACCAGAAACCCATGCAAATAAGAGCCAGAGTCGCTTGACCATAGATGTAGTTCAGATGTTCTTTTTTTAACATGTATGAGAGATTTTGCTCTTTTGTTACTACAAGGTATGGTGGACAATTATACTTTGTAAAATCAGAAATCCAGTGATCCCAAACTTTTCATCAAGCTCAGATGATCCCTAAAATGTAGAAAAAGAAAAATGCGTTGTTCCACTGAGATTAGTTTGTTATCGTGAGCTTTTTTCTTCTGTTACAAGAAAACCTCTTTTATCACTATTTGCGAAATTTTTATTGCTGCTTAAAATACCAACGAAATTCATCGAAAATGCCTGAATATATATTCCTAAACCACAAACGAGATACTCTGTGATGGTATTGAATTGATTACTTCCGCTTTGTGTATCTTTTTTTAAAACCAGAATATTTTAATGGTACTTAATGTTTTATGCAGCTGAAAAAATCGAACGGTTTATTCATTCAGTAAAAAGCATTTCCGATAATTACATAATCTCTCTCTTTATTCTTTTGGTTTTACCAATCTCAGCCTTTTATTCTGGCCGCTGTACCACCATTATTCGTTGCACTGCAACAAAACAATTATGTGATGCATGCATGAGCCCAGTTTCATTTTTTGTTTTGTTTGTTTAAATTGGAAAATAATTTCTCCATTTCGCTAATATTGTATGTGACGGCTTACAACTTCCCCACTGTATTAAAATTCCTCTCCCTCGATACCAAACCTTGTTTAATGGCATACGTTTTAGATTTGTGCGTTAGTACATACCTATATAATGCATTTATAAAATATAAGTTTCACTAGAGTTGCATATTTATGGAATTTTACAGCATAATTTCCATCATAACGCGTTATTCCACTGACAGAAATCCATAAAAAATATTTTTACAAAAGTTTTCGAAATATTTCGATTCTGAACAACTGCACACCACAACCAGAAGTTTCACCTGAATTCTTATTACATACTTAAGCAGCCTGTAGTATGCTCAAAAGTACTTTATATCATAACTCATGAGTTTTTTCTTGCAATTTACGTCCTCTAACGTTAAGTCATATCGGATGATGAATTAAATG
This sequence comes from Mantis religiosa, assembly GCA_030765055.1. Classification (NCBI taxonomy): domain Eukaryota; kingdom Metazoa; phylum Arthropoda; class Insecta; order Mantodea; family Mantidae; genus Mantis; species Mantis religiosa. Next base: position 269,807,098 of record CM060948.1, read on the forward strand.
GGTGAAATGATGCTCAGATGAGTCCGGGGTCCATGGAGCTTAGAGTTACCTGAAATTCGTCTTTAAGGATAAGGGAAAACCACGGAAGAAACTTTATCCAGGTAACTCACCCTGGTCGAGATTCGAACTAGGGACCTCTTAAACGTGAGCCAGACACGCTACTATCTACGCTACCGAGGCGGGCACTCATGAATTCATTTGTTATTAATCATACATGTTCATTTTATTTTTTATGAAGGACATTACATGTATGGATGAGTGTGTTGCGTTTTGATTTATAATTTTATGTTGCGTAATTTATTTTATAAAAATATCACATATAAAATGTTTTAAAATATTTCTTAAGCATGATTTAATTCTCGTTTTCTTTAGGAAGATCTTAAAAAGCACAGTATTTACGTTTTCTTCCAGTAGACTCGTTATTTTCAGAGTAATACTAATGAGATAGATAGAGAAAAATACATATCCGTGGAAAACTTGAAAAAAGAAACTCGATTTCAATCACTCTTCTTCTCACGATATCCATAATTATCGTAAAATTGAAAAAGTTTGAAAAATTATTTTCTCATACACTTACATTTTGGAATTTCTGGCACTTATAACTAATATGAAAAGTTCATCTACTTATCAGAAAATTAATTTTGAGGGAAACAAGGATTTTTAAAATTGACATTGCTCTTTGAAGCTTTTGTAGTCTTGTCCCAAAGTTCTAAGCAGCTGTTCAAATCTATTACTAATTAGAATCTAGTTCGCTTCCAGACAGATGGTCTTAGGAATTTTTTCACCTTTTTGCTGCTACCTCAGCTATGGAATACTGAAATGTGTGCCAACAAAAATTCACATGTTTAGTGAAGCAGAGCTACACGAGTCTTTAGACAGGTTGAACTTAAATAAGAATTTTTACGTTAATTCCTCATGAATGTGAATCTTAACATTGTCTTTAAACCATGGTTTATTAAGAATATGCATTTTTTTCTTCTTCTAAATTTAGAGTTTCAGAGAAAACTTTGGTTAATAAATAATTATTTCAACCACGCTTTTTACTTCGGTGGTAGAAATTAAATACTATGATATTTCTTTTGGGCAAATTTCTATAGAAATGTACAAACACAAGTAGGGCGAGGTACCTGGATAAGGTTTTCCGATATGACTTAACGTTGGAGGACGTAAATTAAAAAAAAAAACAAAAAAAAAACATTCTGAATGACTCTTTTATCGCTTTGTTTAACGCTTTCTAAAGGCTTACTACAGAAGATGTAGATTTTAAGACAGATGGTTCTTGAAAAGTAACTTTTTGTTGCATTGAACATATCCGAGATATTCGTTGCCATTGGTTCGAATTTTCTAACGTTTTGTTCTTGTAGAATTTTAAAACCAATATACAGTGACCCGCTTTTTAAATATTTGACTATCGCTTTAGCCTGCTATACTTCTCTACAGTGAAATATATACTGAAGCCATTTCTTCAAATGCTTATCTCTATTAAGGTAAAGTAGATGCATAGTTTGTCGAAGAAACATAAACGATAGTGGGTGGAGAAAATAATGTGAGTGCAATATATCATTCCTACTCAATTTCAGAAATTTTCCATTTGAAATAATTTTTCTGGGGGGCGGAGAAGTATTACTTTGCAGAAGGAGAAGTGTAAGCGTAAACAGATATGAAGTAAAAGTCCGTTTCTACGTGACAGCCACACGTCTGTTGCAGTTAATTTACAAGTGAATCTTGTTCGGTACCGAGCAAGCAATAAAGAACTTAACATATTATGACCGCCTAACTTTACGCTATCAATAAATGTTATAATTTAGCGTCAATCATAGCACGACGATAATTGTGGTTGTCAATTAGTGTTTACTTACTCGCGTGTCCTTGGGTCAATGTTAAGGTATTCATTGAGAATGGTCCTAAGGCATCATGACTCAGGAGCCGAATTCCATCTACGTAGTTGATTCGGTCCGCCTTTTACAGAGACTCGGTCAAATCTTTTGATGTGAAAGAACCGGCTGCCGCAGCATCATTACAAAGATGAGATTCAGTAGCTAATTCAACCTCGAGATAATGTCCGGTTGTGCGCAACATGGATGCAAGCCACAATGCTCCTGACAAACGTCTGTAGGGGCTCGAGGCACTTTATCAGTAATGCCTTGGATTTTAAATACTTCTAAAGTTGTTTCCATATAGGGTCCTAACAGTTAATGGGTTGGTCCATAATTTTCAGCATCTTTAAGTGAAAGTTTTCCGTTCAAAATAGAATGTTTTGGCAATGCGTTTTATGGATGTGGTCTACAAAATAGTGTGTTCAACTTTTGTATGCTCCTTTCAGGTCAAGTGGAGTGTCAAGTCGAAAATGGTCTTTGTTGTCGACTTGCATTTAAACAACTGATTATTATCCATTTGGTTTCCACTGTCCGTGTTGTACCTTCTATGACATGTGTAATGAAAATTTGTTCCGGTTAGCATGCAAAAGATAAAAAAATAAGCTTTCGTCAGCGATATAAAAATTCACTTTTGTGGGTAGAGAAAGCCATATGAATGTGATACGTTCGATTTTTCACTGTAACGTTTACTTCACCTGAGAGCTATATTATGTTAATACATCCAGTCTTAGATCAATTGATCCAATATATGTTTTAATTTTGTTTCTCTACGGTATTTTGCAGTAAATTGCTGGAGCTATAGAAATGAGTAGGAAGGCTATATGAAAATACTTTTATTTTGTCAAGATTATGGACATAAGCCACTGCTGCCCTGACTCCTGTAGCTTAGGGATCGATAATAGTTTGTTATGTACATTTGTAAAGGCCGCACATACAGACAGCAAGGTCAGAGAATGCCGGTACCACTTGAAACATTTCGTATGTACGCACAACATCCATCATCATTACTGGCGCACGAAAAAAGGAACATCACATATATCCTGCCATTAGTTCACTGTAACAGATTACTTCTATACCTGCGTGTTGCAAACATAAACGGCGAACCTCTCCCTTACATTACTCCTTCCCTTTTCAAGTTTCCTCTTTCAGAGTCCCTACTCTGGCATTTTGTATGTGCTCTTTTACAGTTGGTATATCATGATGAGATGGATGCCTCCCCCGCTCACTCTTTTTCATCCCTCTCTTTAGTTACATACATTTAGTTTTTCAGAAATAAAAAATGGAATTCCTTCATGCGTGTTTTGATATATATACAGGGTAGGTGGTTCGCTGTGCTTCCTTTTGAAATTACCACATTTACACAGACGTGTATGTACAGAGAAATCGCCAGGGCGTGAGCGGATTGACGAGGAGCTGCATGCGTGCTGGTGGAGAGGGAGAGAGGGTAAGACTGAAGCTTTTTTTTCTCTCTACAAAATGAAGAGATACCACTAGGTGGATGATGACGCAAGCTTTTTGGTGAGAGAGAGAGAGTATCGTAAATGTGAGAGAGAAGCGACAGTCTTATGTCTCTCCAAAACATTTTTTGAATGCGATGGAGGTGGGTTTTGCAGCACTGCAGTAATTTAATAGGAGTAAGCGATGTATACAGTCCCACACCACCCTTCATCCATTACCGCGACATCTCCGATTCAGCAAATCTTATGCATCCTTTCACAACAACAAAAATGATATATAAGGGCTTCTTCCTCTGGTATACAATATTATTTAAAAGCAAAACATTTTCCGTGGGAGTCTGGTGCTTATTCCATTTTAATGATGGATGTTTTGGAGCATTTCTGAAGAACCTGAGGTAGGCTGGAGGTTCTTCACAACAAATATTTCTAAAGAAGAAGAACAGCTCCTTGGCCATTGAAGAAACTGCAGTTTCTTTGATGAGACGGCTTGAGTTTAAGTGGAAAGTTTGCCAAACTAATGATTTTGTTTCTGACGTTTCGTGTTGAGTACCCATCATATGAAATCACACCAGGTTTGACACATCCAGCCTCATAAATAATATTTCATATGAAGCACTTATGCAAATCAGATGATGAGGAAAATGCATTTAATAAATGAAACGTGTAGAAAATATGACATAGTTTACGAATTAATGTCCTGACTTACGTGGATATCTACTACTTTGCAATATTCTAAAATCCAGAGAAGAATGGCGTTTTAATTGACTTATGTTCATCTCTTTTGTTCTTGTTGCTATTCAGTATCAGTCAAAACAGTCGCTAAAGTTAAGTTGGTGAGTCATCATGATTGATTAGTCTTTATTCTGATTTTAATGAATGGTGTTTTGAAGAATTTCTGAACTGGAAATGCAGCAGAAAGCAGATAGCGTGTTCATTAAAACAAATATTACTAAAAGAAAAAAGAAAGGTCTATTCACCATTGAGGAATCTGCTGCTTCAACGACCAGGTGGCATGACATATTTTGAAAACTGCGTCTTGCAACATTCAATATATTATGACAAAACTATTTAGCCTACCTGGGAAAAAATGTTCAAAGCAGTTTATAGTTATGTCACATGCTTTTGTGGAATGTAGAAATATAGCCTTCTTGGTGCATGCACATTGAGCAACACAATTTATTTTACCGAAGATGAGCAAGTCGAATCACGAACACTTTTTGCATTGAGCAATAGTATGGCATGCATGAAGTTCAGAAGCAATCCATTGTAGTGTCTATGTCATTCAGAATCTAAAGACTACTCAGTGTACCCACCAAACTTAGGGCTATTCTGTTAATTACTTACCTGTGTGTTCAAGTGCATGCAGGTTATAATAAATCATAAGATCCATGTGACCGAGTATCACTAAAAGCATTCGAATGATAGCATCCAACGTTTTCCGTAGACTGGATGAGGCACAGATCAGACCATTAAGATAGTTACAGGCGTTTACTTTAATACAGCAAAATTTAGTTGCCTATACCGCGTACGTTACAAAACGTTCTTGTAAACGTTCATTATCATCATCATCATCATCATCATCATCATTCTTACATTCGAAAAATTAGGTTTTGAACATGTCTTGGCCTCACGAGGCTATAAAGTGGTCTGCTCATCGTTTTCTTAGTCATCCTTTTACCCCCTCAGATTGTATAATAATATTCTCTTAGGTATAGATAAGCCTTTGTTCTATTGTTTCAGTAGGTATGTTCAAATTAATTATTATAATACTTCTTTAATCTTTTCATTTAATTTGAAATTATTGCGTTCATTTTTATATATCCATTTATTATTTGTCCAGTTTTGTAACTGGCTCTACAGTTATTAGAAATTTCATTGTACTTCCTCTACCTTGTCCTTTTGTCAGAGTCCGTAACTCAAACCCTAAAAGGACAAGCAGGGCCGTCAAAACATGTTAAAGCTTTTACAGTTTCTTTACATGTATTTTTTAAATTCTCTTTGTCCTTCCACATTGGCAAATAAACTTGTTTATTTGGAATGACTTCATTTTTATCATCTACGATACAATATAGCTAAGATAATAAAACAAGCTTGTTGCTTTTGTTCTCTCCCTTTTTATGCCACATTTAACCTCTTTTGTCGCATAGGCGCCTTTTTTTCTTTCTTTGCAACAGTTGTTCACTGGCAAAAATGTTCGCTCACCTACAGTGGTGTTAACTTCTGGGTGGCTTTTAATTTGGATTATTACTTATTAAATTAGAGCTACACACACATTCATACTAATTTATACTTTCAGATTTTAGCGAAGATAAGAAAGAATTCTGACTAAAGAAAAATTCCCGCTCTTAGCCAGGAATCGAACACAGGATCTCTCAGTGCTTATGCTAACCAACAGACTACAGAGATATATAAAAGATGAGTAGCCGGCATGCACAATTTGTAAGATTACTCACTCAGACCAGGCAGGTGTTCACCATTTCTTCCAAAAGCGCTTTTCGGTCTTTGCTTCAGACCATCTCCAACTAGTTGGAGCAGCATCCACTGAAGATGCTCTGAAGCAAAGACCGAAATGCGCTTTTGGAAGAAATGGTGAACACCTGCCTGGTCTGAGTGAGTAATCTTACAAATTAAGCATGCCAGCTACTCATATTTTATATAAAGCATATCTCACTTTTAACAACTTGACAAGTGTTCTGAAAAAAAAAAAAAGACTACTGAGATTTAGTCCAGCTTCATTTGTTTTAACCTTATTTTTCCTACAATTATTTTTACTCTTGTATCACACACCTATACGCCAACTACTCTGCAGTGTAGATAGTAGCTTGTCTGCGTCACGCTCAAGAGGTTCCGGGTTCGAATATCGGTCATGCTGAGTTATCTGGATATGGATTTTTCCAGCGTTTTCTTCCTGAAAGATGAATGTCAGATAGCTCTAAGCGCTATGGATCCTGGACTAATTTGAGTATTATTTCACCCATTTCATTCATCGTGCGATTTTTTTTTTTTTTCGTAATTTACGTCCTCCAACATTACGTCATATCGGACGATGTATGAAATGGATGAAATGATGCTCAAATGAGTCCGGGGTCCATGGAGCTTACATTACCCGACATTCGTCTTTTAGGATAAGGGAAAAACCCGGAAAAACCTTATCCAGGTAACTCACCATGACCGAGATTCGAACTCGGGACCTCTTGAACGTGAGGCAGGCATGCTACCACCACGCTACCAAGGCGGGCATCGTGCGATGTGACTTAACGTTTGGGGGACATTCATTTTAAAAAAATTTCATGCACACCTTTTTGTTATTTAAATCTAGCGAAGCCCGCCTCGGTAGCGTGGTGGTAGAGTGTCTGCCTCACGTTCAAGAGGTCCCGAGTTCGAATCTCGGTCAGGGTGAGTTACCTGGATAAGGTTTTTTCCGGGGTTTTCCCATATCCCACAAGACGAATGTTGGGTAACTCTAAGCTCTATGGACCCCGGACTCATTTGAGCATCACTACACCCATTCTATTCATCGTCCGATATGACTTAACGTTGGAGGACGTAAATTAAAAAAAAATCTAACGAATCCAACAAGCGCACTAATTAATAAGCTAATAAAAATGGATATTTGAAGGAGGAATTGACAATTTTCGATGTATCGAAATTACACATATGTTTTAACCTGTGTATATTTACGTTTCCTTAAAATCCTTCGGCTTTGTCCCTGTTTAGTTTATCGTAATGCGATTAATTCGCCCAAATGCAAGCAGTTTCAAATAAACCCAAAGTAAAGTGAATTAACAGCCAGGTAAATTGATAGTATTCATCAGTAATCGGTTTTGGCACTTCTTTTGACTACTATGTTCCTTTACCATCATAAATGCTGATATTTTCGTGCTATGTTTAACACGGCTTGTCTAATATATTTTCTACATGCATAGCTACTTTATTTCTGCAAGAATACACAAAACAGTAATCCAAGCATTTCCTATGAGCCGTGGCTGTATTTCACCATTTGACAACATATAATAGCTTTCTCACGACTGCCAGTATGGGATTTTATACGTGAGACCAGATTAATTTACATCAAGTGCGTGTGGCTAGCGCTACGATACTACCGCTCCAAGCGGACGTCATAAAAGTCCGCGCGCCCAGCAAATATAATGCAAATGTGATTCATAACACTTTTTGACGGCGACGTATTAAGAAATATAGATTTCCTGCGATGTTTTTTCTTTCTGTACAGCCCCTTTTGTACTTGTAAATCAAACGGATTTATATTAGTTTGGTTAAAACAGGAAATATCATGGCAATGCAACGATATTATTTCTTTCCGTTTCATTCGCTGCCTCTGTCGGAGTTAAGGTTCTCGTATATTTTCATGTTTAAAAAGGCGCTGTGAATATTTCACGAAAAGGATCGCTCCTCAGTACACTGGTAAAACAAGCTTTGCTATATTTATGAAAATCTGGATACTCTTCCAGGCATCCATATCGCATAATAGTACAATATATAAGTATTAAGTATAATATGCATAGCTTATTACTTCACTGCATTTTTATTATACTTAGTTCAAGTAGTTTTACTTTTAAAGTTGTGGAAAGTTTATTTTATTTTGCTGGTTATATCTCATTATCTCTTCTAAACTTTTAAATAATGTTCGTTACATATTTATTTTCATGAATTAATTCATAATCATAGTTAAAATACAACTTCGTAATTTTAATATTATTTAAGTATTATAAAGGCTTAAAACAACTTAAATACTTATAGGATTTATTGCACTGAAATCAAACTTCAAATTAACGTTACTAGGTTAATAATTGACGTTAAAGCAGATAAAATTACATGAATATTTAGAAAAAACTGTTTTTGTTGCAACATATCCGAAGCTAACAAACCTTTTAGCTTAGTATTGCGACTGCTTGAGTTACGTAGGTTTGGAAATCCGCTTGCAGAAATCTAAAACAACTTTTGCTGTTGTAAAAAGACGTGAAATTGACAATGGACTGTCTTCAAGATGGACTCGGTGCTCCACCGCACGAAAACAAATGAAAGAAATCACTGCGGTACACTTCAAAAGTCAACTGTCGCAATAACCATCACAAAACTGCCGCTTCTAGCACCTTTTGCTAACCTCCCCCCCCCCCCTAGCCATTGTTTCTAGAATGCAGCAGACTTTCTGAGATATTTCTCGTCAACAACATTGGACCGAACAATCTGGAGCCTCTCTCTCTCTCTCTCTCTCTCTCTCTCTCTCTCTCTCTCTCTCTCTCTCTCTCTCTCTCTCTCCTGCTCACGCGCCCTGCTCCGGCTTGTCGCGGCAGCTCAACAATGCCACACGGTGACAGTCTTAAATGTTTAGAAGATAAATTCTACAAAATCTGCAGAATCTTATGCAGTTATCGTTTTGTTCAGATTATTGAATATAAGCAAGAAATGTTTCTTTCTTTGTTTTCTTCTTTAGACATCATATGGGTAACTTTATCTTTTTTGAAAGCTTGCTTGCCATTGTTCACCTCGCTTTGGAAATTCTTTTCTTCTTCCTTTTGCACACCAGTTTTAGTTCTTGCATTCAGTTCTGTATTCACACTTCAGATTCTGCAGAGGACAGAGAATGATTTTAATCAACGATATCCCATCGTAAATTGAGTCCGAGATCTCTAAAGTTCAGCGAACAAATATCAGAGCCTGTCGAAAAAACACATGTTTAAATAATATGACCATAATGAGACCATCTAGTTTTGATTACACGAAAAACCTTGGAATTCCAATGTCCCGCCTTTTTTGCAACAAACCTAACCTAACCTAACCATCTGTTTTGCTGTCTCTTTTTATAGTTTATTGCTCTATGAAAGATATAAGGTTTTATTGCTTCTAATGTTATAGACATAGAATATGTCTATGTCTATGTCTATAACCTTTTTAGTTACTATCATTTCAATATTTCCTATAATTTTATTTGTACATTTTATTATTCCTTAATGTACATTTAATTCACTCTTTATATTGCTTTTTACATTAGCATATTTTCATCTCACAATTTTTAATGGTTGAATTTTTATATCTTATATTCTATCACACCTTGATTTGGATTTAGTAAGAAGCAAAATAGGCATATCCTATTCGCTCTGCTAAAATATTTCTGTTATAACAGCAATTTCTTAATGTTTTCGTAATACCTAGCAAAAACAGTTTCACTTTAGTCGATAGGGTGTTTATTTTAAAAGAAATTCGGCCATGTAACGGTCTATACAGAACCTTTAAAGTTGGTAATTGGCAGTATGGAACATGCTTCAGCCAGCTGTTACTTAGAAATTAAGATGATAACATTCTTATCGATCTCTCAAAATATAGTAAGTTTGTGATAAGCATATGCCCGCCTCGGTAGCTTAGATGCTAGCGTGTCTGCCTCACGTCCAAGAGGTCCCGAGTTCAAATCTTGGTCAGGGTGTTACCTGGATAAGGTTTTTCCGGGGTTTTCCTTATCCTTAAAGATGAATGTCAGGTAGCTCTAAGCTCCAAGGACCCCGGACTCGTTTGAGCATCATTTCACCAATTTCATTCATTATCCGATATGACTTAACGTTGGAGGAGGTAAATTAAAAAAAAATTGCATGTTATTTAAGTGTGCGGCAGAGTCTCTTCGATTTCGTCTAGTTTTTTTTTTTTTTTTTTTTTAACTTTTCCTTGTTTCTGTTATAAACCTATAATTACCAGCCTACTAGGAATAGGCTTATTATATAATGAACTATATAAATAGAGACAAAATATAAATTTAACTCAGATTTATCCTAACTTGAGTATATTTCGTTTTTTCATTACGAAGCATAAAGCTTGGATGTCGTAAAGTAATTTAAAAATTTCAAACTCGAGATACCTTTTCTCCTCCATAATGGTTTTTTATAAGTCTTTAAAAGCTTATGCTGTGAATTTTAACCTTTATTTTGTCAAATTGTAATGTTAAACTCACTTGCATGACCAACCACATTAAACGTCATTTTCTTGGTACTTTTCTTTCTGTGTTTAAGGTTTGTATCTTCCGTTTCATTTGCTTTAGATCTTCAGCTTATTAAATCAGTCGTTTTGTAACGTAATAGAGGCATGTAAACAAACTAGTTTATTTCCCCTCTCTGCTGTCAAGTCTAGCCCATCATCGCGGTCGAGGATAAGGCACACGACCAGCAGATACTTCGCACGCTTTGAATGGGGAGGTGGTGCTCAGGTCGGTCGCTTGGACTTGAGAAATCAATTGGGCCGCTTCGTGACGTAGGGTTTGTGTGACGTAACAGTAGGTCTCGTTAAGGTGGAGTAAGCCCGGAGCTGTTCTCCAAGTGCAGCTGTTAATTGGGACGTCGGCGAAGATCTGCCGTTTCGTCAGCTCTTGGTAGCATTCCTGTACCATTTCAATGCAGGATCTAGTCCTTCCAGGAAGTTAAATCCCTCTTTATAGGAGCAAAACTTCGAGGGTAGTCATAAAAGTTAAAACCTGAAAATGTAAACGTTCACCAACCAGGTGCGTAGTGTTGCTTGTGATCTGTGCGTTTTCCACTTACGGAAACTCAGCCAAACCAATTCTTAACACATCTCCAGTTTAGAGTCGTTACCACACGTTAAAGTCAGCCAAAAAATAAAATTCAAAATTTGTTTAATTTTATATGGAAAGAAATGTCACATTGTGTCTGTGAAGCAGTGCTTGATGCAGTCTGAAATGGTTTCTAGAAAGCCAGCCTTACGCTTGAAGATGCAAAAATGTTGCAGACAAAACGTACATATGTTTCTCCATAGTAACAAATGGCCCACATTTTAATTTTTAATTCGCATTATTCTGGTTAATTTTGGTTTCTGATTAAAAGGTAACTCGTGTTTTTACTTTATCTGCTATATCCTAGCTTTCGATACAACCTACTGATTAGAAATGGAAACTAACTTGTATTATACTTATAGATTAAATTCAACAAGATGACAAGACACTTTTAATTTTTCATAAATTAATATATACAAATGTTTTCTTGAACGAAAACTAAAAGTTTGAGTTTCTAATTTCGTCACAGCCTATTCAGTGCAGTACCATAAGAAATTTATGGTACCTTACGAAAATATAAGAAAATGAGGAGCAACGATCTTGCTTGTATAGTTTTCTCATGGGGGTTTAGACGCTTTTACTGATTTATCCCATATCCCGTGGTTCAGGGCTAACAGCTAGCCTCTGGTTCTCGAGTTCTTGGGTTCAAACCGGTGGAAGGCGATGGATATTTTTTTCGGGCGTAATAATCGTTAGCATGGTTTCTTTCGGAAGGGAAGTAAAGCCGGGGTCCTTTGTCGTATATTTACGGCATATAAAAGAATTTCAAGCCTGACATAGATGCCCATAGCAGTCTTTCACGCCCAATATAGAATGGGATCTTAAGGACAACAGCAGTTACAGAGCGTCCGTAAATAAAAATCAGTTTCAATTTTTATTTATCTTACAGAAATGTCTGGCACTCTCAAATGAATGTCTCAAGCTGTACATGGCTGACTCATACGAGTATTAGTTCATCCTTGAAAACAAAAACAGAGAATACAGTGCAGCTTGTGCGTATGTGAGCTGTTTGTCCATTCATAAGTTAGAATTTCTTTTTCCGTAGTAGAAGAGTGCAATTTAGAGGTTATGCATAATTTCAATGAGTTTTAAGTACAGTTCCCAAAATTATTAACATTATTTTATAATTTAGTAATATTGTTATGACTGATTAAAGTTTGTTGTGCATTACAAGATTTATTGTTTATTTTTACTTTTAGTTTGCTTTGTAAGACATTTGATGACATTTAGATGTGATATACTTAATGAGTATTAATATAAGTTTATTTAATGTAGTATTATATTGTTTTTAATTTATAAATGAATTTAAAATGAATTACTGCCTGCGTATATGAAACCTGCGCGATCGTGTTTTACCGTTGGTAACCGGAAGTTCTCTTATAACTTTTAAGCCAACTGATGAAATTTATGGTACATGACACATTTTATACACTTAAAAATGTCATCTAGGAAATGTTTGGCAAATACCAGGTTTAACATTCAAATCTGAATTACATTACGGTACACAGATATCACTGTTTGCACGAAGCTCACAAAATCAAACGCTCAGTAACAACAGAAAAGACAATTTGCATTTACCATCCTTTATCACCGAATATACCCGACACATAATCATAACTAATAAAATAAGGGGTTTTAAAATTATCGTATATGTTCTGAGAGTGCCATTGGTATGATTGACGTCAAAATTCGATTGATATTTATTTTGTATTTTCAGAAATAAAATCATTATAAATACATTGTACACAAGGGTGGTTTCCTATGTGCCAAATTAAAAACAAAATCGTGTCGTAAGATTGGTACCAACAGCTGAATTATGAAACAATAGCAAACCCCAAGAGCAAAGGCAAGACGTTACATAAATAAAATAAAGATAAAAGTAAGGAATAAAATCAGCCTTGTGAATATCCTGGAACCAACGGAGAAACTGCATGACTGCGCGTAAGCAACCGGACTTCAAATGCTGATAACTTGGAGGGAGATGGAGGATACAAGGATCGCGCGGCTTATTCAGGGGTGTGTCATTTATTTACAACGGATATCACACACGTTTTAAGTGAAAATATAATTTCCCTTATACTCTTTCTGAGAAAGAAGTAATAAAACATTCAGGGCTTAAATACTAAAGCAATAAGGTGTTGAGAGTAACTACACCATTGACAGCAAAAATAAATAGCACGATTTGAGTGAGAACTCTTTTGTGGTCAGGTTTTCTTTAAAAACGATCCCGATAAAGGATGGTTTCTTGTTGCCGAAGTGCTACTAGCATTTTCTTGTGTGGTACAGAGCTCTCATCCATTCCACCCCCTCCTCCCTCTCTCCAGCATCCTCCCCTCTCCGCTCGCAACGTAGCCACTTACCAAAATCAATACCAACCAACGAGGCTTGAAAACATGCGTCAACATTGGCTTTCTGTTTGTATGTACAAACTAAACACGTTTATGTCCACTACCCCGCTCCGACCTTTTGTTTTATTTGTCCTCGTTTTAATTCATTTCTCTTTCTTTCCTTGCTTTTTTTCCCCCCTGTCCGGCCCTTCTTCCAATTGGAATTATGGAAACATGACATATTTGCTGGAAAATTTTATTTCTTTGTGGATGCCAGGACGTGAAAGATTATTTTGGACGTATCAATAACAGCTGGCGTACTTTTCAACACACTGAATACGAATGAAAGAGCAGTTTAAAGTGGATACATTCTATCTAACAACTGCGTTTGGCTTCAGTGCCCGGTTCGCACCTCGTGAAATTAATAATCATCTTTTTCTGAGGTATAAAATACATTTAAACACTACCTTGTTAAATTTCATACCGGTCAGTTAAGTATTCAGGTGATGTTCTCGCTGCAATTGCCTTTATTAGCGTAGAAAATGTTTGAAAACATTTACTTCAGTTTATTTTTCACATTTATTATTCTGTAGAGAGCTGATATGTGTTACTATAAAAATGTTTTTTGGTATGTATATACAGAATGAACATAAATGCAGAAGCGGTTGATGTTAGTTAAAATTTTAAATATTCCATTTTATTTGTTTCACTTGTCTGTTTTTATATATTATTGATTGCAGGTATACCCTAAGTGTTCAATTTTTATTCGTTCCTCCGATGGTCGCCCTTTAATTTCGATAGGTTAAAGATATCTAAATAGGGAACGTTATATGGCATATTAGTTCGGCTATTCAGACCTACGCTTTGTGTTTACTAAGTTTTCCATAAAGCGCCTAACAATAATTTTTTTCCGGAGATTCATTAGAAAACTTTCGACAGCGAAATTGAGAAATGAAAGACACGTGCCTTTGTATCAGATCAGTGGTTTGGTTGTCGGTAACGTTATAAAACCATAGTAATGCCTACCTACTCGAGGGAGGAGATCCCCAACAAAATATTTATCTGAATCATACGTACATAAAACACTGATAATGAATATTTAAAACAAAAGTTTGTATGTATTCGTGCCGTTTATTTATGCCATGCTATAATGAAGTATCTTAAAATAATCATGTTTAGCTTTTAATTTTTATTTTAAAGACTCTTGTAGTTGTCGCTTGGAATTTCATACATCCTGTCCAGAAAATGATCATTGCAGCGGTTCATAATCACACTTAGATATATCTTTACCCTGCAGTCAGAGTTCCGGTTCAAAATAGCATACCAACATGCACAGCCAGCGACGATATGCTGCTTCGTACTCAAAGATCAGAACATTTGTTTATGGACAGGTTCGAAGACCGCCCTCATGATAAATACTGCAAACAGTCGCTAGGGAGGAGCCCCAAGACAAAAATGCTCTAACAAGCTCACTTGACACCAATCGAGGTTGATAGAAACACCACCATAACATATGGCTATATGGCGCCACGCGGATGTCCATTTGTAGGTAACTGTAGACTCGCTTCAAAGAGTCACTTCATAGATTGGCACACTTAAAAATAAATACGATGTGCATGTGTCGTAATATGTGTGTGCATGTGTGTGTATGTGTGTGTGTGTGTGTGTGTGTGTGTGTGTGTGTGTGTGTGTGTGTGTGTGTGTGTGTGTGTGTGTGTATAACGCCAATCCGGAAATATAGCTCCATGGCAAAATGTTTATTAAATAACCGACAACACATACCTACATATGTGCAATTAAGTTCACACAACAGAATTACCTGGAGCACTTGGCGCACTAGGCAGGTGTCCCGACTGCGTGACGACCCAATTTCTGTATTTGTTGAATGTACACTTAATTTTTCACAAATCTACTTTATAGAGTTTCTATGCTCAGGTACCAGAAATGTCTAAAAAAAACTTTTCTTCGACGGCAAAACAATATATAGGTAGGCATTCTTTTATATTCTTGAAGTGCTCCCTGATATCTGTATGAGCCGAGTTTATTTATTTCTGTGTTAAAATGCTTGTAGAAATAAAATAACGACGTAATGAGTCTCCATTCTGATTATATTCCTAAGTTCAATTCCGTTTCGCTAACGAATGACAAACTCCGAATATTTGTTTATTTCTACTTAAAAGATATATTGCTTATTCTATTTAAGGTGGAGCAATAAGAAGTCACAAAGCTAAAAGAACCAAAATTCATTATTGAGTTTTATAATGTAAAATATTTCGATAATGAAGCAGTTTTGTTATAAAAAATTCAAGAGAATGAATAGTTTTACTTGCTCTAACGCTAGGTATAGAGAAGATAGCTGTTGAACACTATTAAAAAATTCGATACTAAGGTTTCACTAAAAATACATACTTTGGGATCTCCTGAATTCAGAAAAGTCCACATTCGTGTATGAGTCCGTGTGTGTATGTGTGAACACCATGATTCAAAAACGAAAGATCGGTTAAATACCAAACTTGGTATTTAGGATTAGGATTACTACGGAGAGCATTCGGCACTGCGACCAGTCTTAAACTATTGAACATGTGCCCTCAAGTGGGGCATCCCCGGAAGGAAGGATGAGGTGATAGCAGACAAAGAACGACTGTCCCAAGGAACCACGACAGTACAGAGGGCAGGGTCCCAACATTTTACTTAAAAATCTTCCCCGCTAGGCCAGGACAACGGACATTCCCCCCTACTGTGGTTCCGAAATGGTCCCAGCAGCCGGTTCGGCGACCGGCAACCGACCTACCGTAGGAGGAAGTGGTTCACTCAGAACAAATCAGCCCGCCTCGGTAGCGTGGTGGCAGCGTGTCTGCCTCACGTTCAAGAGGTCCCGAGTTCGAATCTCGGTCAGGGTGAGTTACCTGGATAAGGTTTTTCCGGGGTTTTCCCTTATCCTAAAAGACAAATATCGGGTGACACTAATCTCTATGGACCCTGGGCTCATGTGAGCATCATTTCACCCATTCCATTCATCGTCCGATATGACTTAGCGTTGGAGGACGTAAATTACAAAAAAAAAAAAAAAAAGAATAAATCATCCTGCAACGCCGAGATATGCGCCGACACTTCTAACCTGAGAGAGAGACCACCAGATGAGAGATGATGTGAAATGATAATGGAAATGTAATGGAGGACAGGAAATTCGGGGGATGTAGTTTACGTATCAGGCATTCGCCTGTTGACCGGGAAAACTCCCGAAAAAGCCCATGGTTCAGGTAGGTCGGCCACTGGAATCGAACCCGGACTTTCCGAATCTGGGCCGCAAACGAAACCGCCTGCCCTATCCTGCTCGATTACTTCGTATTTAAGCTCAGGATCTTCCAAGAATACGACACGAAGACTTTTAATAAAGTTCCCCGTCCCAAACTACGTCTTACGTGGAACATTTCACGATACTTTCAATTTTCTGAAAATTGGTTCCAATACTGTTAATTAAAATAACATATTTAAGATATCTTCATGATAAATTCAATGTGTAATTGAGTTTTCTGGGATTAGCCTCTGAAGTCCTCTTCATTCTGAATTTTGCATAACTGGCAAAGCGTAGGTAACAGAAAAATTCTTTCTACACAAAAATGTAGATCTTATTAAAGTATTCGCCTAGTTTTTTTTTTTCGAAGATAACCATTTTCGTGATTACTTGTTATTGGTTTGAATTTTCCAGCAAGTAGTTATACTTTTTTTAAACATGAAGTCATTGCATGTTTTCACTTACTCTTCTACATATAGTAAGTGGGAAAGTATTGTATTCCACCTAAACGCTGGATGTCATTATATCTGAATCACAAACCTCACACCAATGTCAACATTTTACGTTTTACCATATTTCTGTAGTTATTATTCACATTTTCATTACGCGGCGTTGAGACCGCTAGGTATTTTGTTCTATGCCGTCAGAAATGCACTAAAAGTTAAAGAAATAAACAGTAATAGTCACACAAAAAATTAAGGAAATCTTAATCTTTATATATATACTGGTAGAAAACAGCATAACATTTTAGTAAAGCTATTTATGAATGAATGCATCATTTACTGGAATAAACAATTAAGAGAGTTAAGTCTGACTAACGAACTGTGTATGCGGGAACGCAGGGAGTGCCCTCAAGCTATTGTACTCACCTGATCTATTTCTACCCACATCAACTTAAATAAAAGACAACCAGCACGCTTGTTAGTTATTTGTTCTACCTACTGTTTGTTTTGTACTGGAAAATGCTTCGAGCCTCACACTCACTGAATCTGAAGGATAGTCACAGAGCGAACACGTGTGTGTTTATGGTAGCCTATGACCCAGGCGAGTCTGTAGAGTAGCTAAGCGGTGGTTTACAGCAATGAAAAATGACTATTCTGCATCTTTAACTTCTCTAGTTGTATCACTATCGTGGTGTTAGGGGATTCTTGTTCCTCTATCCCTTTTAAGGTCGGACCTGAGGAATCAAAGCTTTGGATCCGATAGAGAACCAGGACAGGTGATCAGCCCAATGCCTGGTGTGAAAGTGAAGGAAGTGGATGATGATATATATGAGGGCGAGATGAATGATAGGAAAGATGATGACGGAGCAAAATGATGGAATACTGAGGTGGGGGGGGGGGAGCCGGAGGACCCGGAGAAAACCCTTCCCAGCGTCATGTCCACCACAAATCTCACTTTGCGGTCGCAAGGGATCGAACTCGGCCCGCCTTGGTGAGAGCCAAGCGATGTAACCACTCAGCGCGGCCTTGAAAAAAGACTATTATATTTCTTACTTTACTGAAAAGCCGACTTTGCTGGAAGCTTTAACATTTTACCGCTAGAAGTTTTAAAAATAGAATAAATTTTAGCTTTAATATCTATAAGGAGGAGTAATTAATTTTTTTCTCTCACTTTTTTGCAATAAACGATTTAATTTATTTAAGTAAAGTGCATTCTCTTTCCAGCAAATTGGTGACAAAAGAAGGCAAATAAAGGCGGGTCAAAATATCCAGTGGCACTGTTATATTTAGCATTTACACTAAACTTAATCATTTCTCTTTTATATCCTTGTCTTGTCTTGTCTTGCCTATCACGACGGGGATTCCGTCACTGCGGGGTTTCCGTCACGACGGTTTATTGTGCGTCTGACAACCGCGGTAGACCTTTTTACCTTAAGGTTATTTTTGTATTTTCTGAGAAAAGCTGTATCTATCTTTAATAAGTCTAAAATTATACAAAGGTATTTTTATACTTTAAGAACAATGATCTACATACATACCTAGGCAGTCGAATGGTCAATCTTTTGCCTTCTCATTCCGGATATCCCACTTTCCCCCTTCCATTTGCAGCATCGAACTCTTATTTGATTGGAATCATTTTATATCCTTCGTGGTCGAGAAGTGTAAAAACCGAAGTGAATAGGCTGTTTAAAAAGCAAAATTCTGTTGCATTACACTGAAGTGACCCCTCCACATTTTAAGTTTAAAGTTGAGTTATGCACATAAAAGTATAACTTTGTACGCTAATTATTCATAAATGTTGATTGTCTAGAAATACATAGTTTTCATTTATGGACATTTTAACTGTTGTGGTTCTCAGCGTTTCATTCTGTATTGGGCGTGAAAGACTGCCCAGAGGCCCCTTTATCAGGCTTGAGGTTCTTTTACGTGCCGTAAATCTACTCTCAGCCTCCAGAACCAGAGGCTAGCATGTTACGCCTAGATCACGGAGGACGACACCTGCCTAGAACATTTTTAAGTTAAGCAACATGGGCTCAATTAGATACAACATACGGAAACAACATTGAATTCCTTATCACAAGCCTTAAGAAAGGAAATCTTGCTAAGGATAAAAGAAAACTAATCTCAAATGTTCAAAAATATTATCACATAATCCCTTTCAACTGGCACGTAAGCATAGACAAAAATATAGAAAGAGCACACTACGAAAGAAAGGACAGAAATTGAGGATTTTAAGTAGCCCATTTTTTTAGAAAATTTTCGTCCACTTCGTGTTCTTACAAAGCTATTAAAATTTACTGAGAAAGAGGAGTTCTTTACATGTTACTAAAAAATTCAACAAAATTTTATTTATTTTCATAAGGTGGGATATTGCAATAAAAATTACTATTATTTTGGGGGGGGGGATTTTTTTTACGTCCTCCAACGTTAAATCATATCGGACGATGAATGGAATGGATGAAATGATGCTCAAATGAATCCGGGGTCCATAGAGCTTAGAGTTACCCGACATTTGTCTTACAGGATAAGGGAAAACCCCGGAAAAACCTTATCCAGGCAACTCACCCTGACCGAGATTCGAACTCGGGAGCTCTTTAACGCGAGGCAGACATGCTACCACCACGCTACCAAGGTGGGCAGGGGGGTTGCGGAATGGGTACTTTCTCTAAAATCTTCACCTGAGATTAAACGGTGTCTTATTCAAGAATACAATTTAATGCGTATCCATTTCCTGAGTTATGCTCTTCACAGGTAGACACAGACTGAGTAACCTGTTTGTGATATTTTTAAATGGAGATACAATAATGAAAATTTGACTATTTAGGTGAAATGTATTATTTTCTCTGTCCAAGTGGTATAGAAAGTAACATCTATATGTTTATGGATGTATTATCTGTATCCATTAATTTTTGCATAAGTGTATCGAAATACACAAAGAAAACTGAGCTACTTTTAATCGTTTGGTAATGTAGATGTGTTATTTATGTATGATAAACAATAGTTTAACACTTGCGTGATGAAACAAGATGTAAGTGTGAGAAAGAGGATAATGATATAAAGAAGTGTTATCTAACAGCTGTGCTAATTTAGGCGATACCAAACTAGAGATGCTGGTGAGGGATGAAGGCTTAGGATTATTTCTAACACTGCATTCAGGATTTCATTGTGGAAGTGAGCCAAGAGAACCGAGTCGGGTGTCGCTCCAGATATGAAGGGTTTAGGAGACGAGGTTTCCTCTTTGGGACCCGGTGTGTACCTGATGCTACATCTTGTCTCTCTTCTGTCGATAGGTTTGGTTCAGTAATCGAAGAGCAAAATGGCGGCGGGAGGAAAAACTGCGCAACCAGCGGCGCGCAGTGGAACAGGTTGGGGTGAGTCCGCCGACACCAGCAACCAGCCGCCTGCCAATCAACTCTGGCTTCAACTCCATGTACTCGTCCATACCACAACCCATCGCGACCATGGCCGACACATATAGGTACGTATCTATAACAAATCTCATGTTGGGCCTGCAGAATAGTAAGCTTGTGCATCCATATTTCTCATAATCGCTTGTATTTTAATATAAGTATTGTTTTCTTAATCGTGAGGTGATCATCAGATTTGTCATTCCCATAGCTCCAGACTCAATGTCTGGATCTGCCATCGGTAGGTATTTGTTCTTGCTTAAGACGATTCGTTACTTGTTTTTCTTAGGTCCCATAAGGTTTAATGTTCACACTCTACTCGTGGGCACCTTCTAGGCGGCCCGACTATTCCCACTGAAATAAATCGCCTTCCTTTGTATCAGCTAATTATTTAATTGATATCTTTGCTTGGTCATGTTATTACCTTACATTCGGAGACTCTCCCTCTCAGGGTCAGCTGCAAGGTACTGCCCTATTGCAAGGACCTAGTTGCATAAGAACTATAGAAAATAGTTTTACGTTAACATTTAGAATCAGTGAGAAATGCAGTGACACATATGACGTAGAAAACAATTCAGAGAGGCTAACAAAGAAGTTAGGATAGGATAGAATATTATGGAGAGGATTGGTACTTCGACCAGTCTTGATCTATTGTAACTATGCCACAAGTAGGGCATCCCCGTGATGAAGGATGATGCGAGAGGAGACAGAGGCCGACCCGAGGAGTCACGATAGTGCAGAGTCCCTACTACTGACCAGTTGGAAACTCCCCGGCAGGCCAGTACAACCGAATTCCTACCCACTGTGGTCCTGAAACGGCCCTCTAGGCCGGTCCGGAAACCGCAGACGGCCCCACCAGAGGCGGAAGTGTTTACCAGGAGAAATCTTCTTGCCATGAAACGCCGAGACAACCGCCGACACTTCTACCCTGAAAGAGCCCACTAGATGAGAGATAATGTGAATGATAATGGGGATGATATGGAGGGACAGGAAATTCGGGGGATGTGATTAACCTATCCGGCATTTGCCTAGCGACCCGAGAAAAAAAACCGAAAAAAACCTGGGTCAGGTAACGAACCTGGACCTCTCGAATGCTGGCCACAGACGAAACCTCCTGAGCCATTCCGCTCGGTAGCAAAAAAGTTAGTTTACATTATACCTAGGTGCCCATGAATTTTCCTGCACCAATCAAGAGCCTAAAAGTGTTCCGTTAAAGTATCTTTTTCTCGCTTCCCATATGTTTACTACATGATCGTTGTAGTTTGAGACGGAGTAGAGTTAGACGACATTACCTCATTAAGTGATTTGTTTGGAGCTGGTGTGAGACCAGCCTTGTTGCGATGTCCACTACCACCCTCAAGCCAGCAGAAGCTTGGAAAACAGGGCTCTACAAAATACCTACTCGCGTGACTACAGCGAATGCTGTAAGGACCATACATCTACTTTTTTTTAGACTTCCAAAGTTATTTTGAAGTGCATATAAGCCGTTTCCACAGCGGGGAGCAACAGTAATCCCATTCACCTTCACTACTTACCAGCCGTTATCATACTGTTACAATTAGAGCTGTTGGTCGTTTCAGTCTCGAAGCCATTTGCACACGTTTAGTACTATGTATACAAACAAGGGGGAGCAGTTAATGGCATGTTCAAATTATAGGTACGACATTAATTCTCTTTTGGAATTACGTTTTATCAACAGCTTTCCCCAACCTTTAGCTTTCTTTTTCTTGTATCCAGAATCATTCAAAACCGAACTTGCAACAACTCGGTGGATACCGAGCAAGATGGCTCAGGCGGTAACGTCTGTGGCGTGCATTCGGAAAGTGAGATGTTCAAATCCCTGAGCAGACCAATTTCCGTGGTTTCCTTCAGTCACCAAGGTATATCCAGGATTGGATATTTAATACCAAAGTTCAAAGTTCTACCTCATGTCTAAAATAATTTTCCATTTATCTAGAGACAGTAAAAGCAGGTAGTCTAGACGGCACCGCACGTGCAGAAGCAAACATACAGTTTCCTAAACTAAGGTCTCTATAAACAAGTGTTGAAGCTGCCAATTGCCCATCTCAGAAATAGAGGTAAGCACTAAGTTGCCAAGCACTAAGGCCTCTGTAGGTACGTGTTGAAACTGCCATCTGTCTATCAGAAGCATACAAATGCTTGGCTCTAAGGGCTCTCTAGGCAGATGTCGAAACTTCCATCTCTCCATCCCAAGCATACAATTGCCTAGCACTAAGGCCTCTGTCGAAACTGCCATCTGTCCGTCACAAGAATACAATTGCCTAGCACTAAGGCCTTTGTAGGCTCGTGCCAAAGATACCATCTGTCCGTTACAGAAGCAGAGATACAGTTGACCAGCACTAAGGCCTCTGTGGACACGTTTCCAAGCTACCGTGACTTTAGTACACGTAGAGAGGATACTTGTGCGTAAACAGTTTCCTTTCTGTATATTTATATTTCCTAGTTATATCTACATGTGCACATCAAATAAACTGCTTAAACATTTGTCATTGCACTAATTTGAGAATTATATATCGAAACTTTTAACATTTCTCAAAGGAATTTAAAGCATATGAACTTTAATCCGAGACCAAAAGAAGTCGACCAACAAAAATGTATTTTAAATGTAAACAACAAGTTTGAAAACTATATAAAAATTTGGCATGCATTCGCAAAACGAGACGATAGCCAAATATAATTTTTTTTAGATTTATTCCTCCAATGTTAAGTCATACCGGATGAGCCAAATATAATGGAGAGGAAAAGTAGGTACGTATACCAGAAATGAAAAATAAATACAATTACGGTAAAAATAATGCATTTGATAAAAAGAAACAAACAAAAGGCAAATATTTATTTTAATATAATGTCCACGAAATGTTTAGCATATTTTATATCTTTTGTCCCTGGCGTGGAGCAGTGGATTAGAGGGTGACACCCTTGGCACGGCCACGGAATTTTCCCAGGTTCGATCCCATCTATTAGCGTGGGACTTTTTCCCGGGTGTTCTTCTAGCGTTCACTTCATTAGGGGCGGCACAAAAGATCTTACGGTCGAGATGCAAGGGCCGTTGAGCACTCTCCAACCCCCACATACGATACTAATGCTATCTCTTTAGGAGTCATTAAGGATAGACTTACCTTAATAGGAATGTTACGTGTTCAAAAAACCAATTGTTACGTACATGGTCGATAAAGACATAACGCAAATTAGGTAAGTGCAAATGTATAATCAGTCTTTTGACAACATAATAGTACTTTTTTACCACGTTAAGTAGATGCCACAGTAGCCGTCGGACATTTGACAGAGCCCAAAGCTGGTGGAATTTTTCTCTGCCTAGCCGGAGTTTAGTAAATCTCAGAAAATAAAAAATAGCCACTATATAACTACCAATGGAGGAAGAACGACATAGCAAGTTTGCTATGATTGAATGATATGAATAATAATAATAATAATAATAATAATAATAATAATAATAATAATAATAATAATAATAATAATAATAATAATAATAATAATAATAATAATAATAATAATAATAATAATAATAATAATAATAATAATAATAATAATAATAATAATAATAATAATAATAATAATAATAATAATAATAATAATAATAATAATAATAATAATAATAATAATAATAATAATAATAATAATAATAATAATAATAATAATAATAATAATAATAATAATAATAATAATAATGATGATGATGATGATGATGATGATGATGATGATGATGATGATGATGATGATGATGATGATGATGATTATAATAATAATAATAATAATAATAATAATAATAATAATAATAATAATAATAATAATAATAATAATAATAATAATAATAATAATAATAATAATAATAATAATAATAATAATAATAATAATGATGATGATGATGATCATAATAATAATAATAATAATAATAATAATAATAATAATAATAATAATAATAATAATAATAATAATAATAATAATAATAATAATAATAATAATAATAATAATAATAATAATAATAATAATAATAATAATAATAATAATAATAATAATAATAATAATAATAATAATAATAATAATAATAATAATAATAATAATAATAATAATAATAATAATAATAATAATAATAATAATAATAATAATAATAATAATAATAATAATAATAATAATAATAATAATAATAATAATAATAATAATAATAATAATAATAATAATAATAATAATAATAATAATAATAATAATAATAATAATAATAATAATAATAATAATAATAATAATAATAATAATAATAATAATAATAATAATAATAATAATAATAATAATAATAATAATAATAATAATAATAATAATAATAATAATAATAATAATAATAATAATAATAATAATAATAATAATAATAATAATAATAATAATTTATGAAAAATATTTGCATATCTATTTTGAGGCCTTATTTTACCAATGCTGAATACAAGCTTAGAAAAGTTGCCAAAGGTGCTACCTTCTTGCGCTCTTGATACCCTGAAATTGTTCCCGATTTCTCCCGATGTTAAAAGTGATGAGCCAATTCTTCAAAGCATTACAGATGTGTAGTGTAATATTTGTTGAATCAGTTCATACAAATGAGGTGATAGCTAGCGTGTTGAAACATCCCTGAGATGCCATGATTTGGTTACCCCTGTGCGAGACTGCCGACATATGACACGTCCGGGATGTAGGGTAATCCTGAGTGACGCGGCGGTTCGCGACGTGACCAGGGCACGGAGTACGACGTTCAGCCCATCATTCCACCACGTGGCCTCTGGAGCTACCAGAATCTCTCTGTAAAAACAGCGAAACATCTTAACCCGTAGGACAGTTCCATAGGATAGCGTACACTACCGAGCAAATAATTCTCTTTCTGAACTTGGATGTACAACAGTTTTGCTGTACCTACTTAATAAATTTTATTATCACCGATCAACGTATTTGTTTGAAACATTAAGGTAAACCACAAAATAAAGACGTTTTCTAACCTGATTATAAACTGTACTGTAATTTAATAAACTTGTATAATAAACGTGAGTACACCCAAGAAATTATCAATTGGTAATGTTAGATTTTATATCACTCCAATGTTCGATAGCATTACGTGAAGAAGTTTAACGTACGACATATGTCATGTGTCTTGAAGTTTTGCTTTATGCCATTTTCATTAGCCTAGGTCAATGCACATTTGTTTTATTTTCTACTACTCATTTGTACTAAGTAGAGTTCCTTGCACTGTCATTTTGTGTTAACTAACGAAATCTGCGGCGGAAAAATCCTCTCCGGTCCAAAGCCTACCAACCGACCGCTGCGTTTTCCACTTCTGCGTCATGGGTAGGATGCAATACTGGTATTGTTTTATGTTATCTGTATAGTAATTATATTTGAAACTATGTGCTTTGATTAACCTTATGTTAGCTATAGCGGGTAGATTTGAGAGTATGTTCAGCTTTAGTTACGCTGCTAATTGAGTTTATATATGCAGCGAACAAGTTCCCATATAGACGTCATCAAGACCTGTTGATTTACTCGTAATGCTCCAATTTTTGCAACATGACTATAATTTGTCTTAAACAAGAACGATCCTGTTGCAAACATTAGGATCGTTTTAGTTTGAGACAGATTAAAGCACTTGTCCCGAATGGTTTTTGCACAGTATTTTATTCCTATTATATTCTTATTACAAGTAAACGTTCTGTAGGCAGACATAAAGTGAGGCACAGAACTAATTGTAGTAACCTTCTCTCTGTCCTCAGTTCGATGTCCAACAGTCTGAGCAGCATGAGCGCGGCAGCAGCAGCTGGCAGTTGTCTGCAACAGAGAGAACATAGCAGTTACCCGTACATGTTCCACGATCCTCTACACTCGCTCAGTTCCACGTACAACCATTCGGCGGCAGCAGCGGCGCGTGCCAATCCGGCAGTGGCGCACTCGCAGAGCGCCATCAACACGCACGCGTCCTATGGTGGCGTTACCACGGCCTCCACACCAGCCACCGGCACCGGTAAGTCCTACTGACACCATCTTATAATGTAATCCCTACAGTGGAACAAGTATAATAAATGGACTAACCCATTATTTATACATATACCACTTAAAAGGGTATAAATGCCATCTGCTTAAGGGGCTCATTCTATACGTAGAGATGAATGGAGAATTAAAATAGAATACTTATTTTAGAAGAAAAAAACAAGCCCTTTTCCCATCAAAATAATTCACATAGGTTAATTGATGGAAATTAATCATTTCTCCACACTAGCCGTATATAGGCTAAGGTACTTACAATAGTAAGTCGCCACGAACGGTGTATCTCGGATGCGAGAGCCCCTAGTGGTCTACCGGGGAAATACGAGTCAACTGGAGAATTTAATGTCAGGAAGGCACGTTGACCATGGTAGCTCAAAGGTTAAGAGCGACTGGACGGAAACCAGTAGATCCGTGGTTCAAATCCCGGCCATGGCATTGAATTTTTCATGTTGACTCTATCCATCAAATACCTTAGCCTATATACGGCTAGTGTGGAGAAATGATTAATTTCCATCAATTAACTAAAATAATAAGAGTTAAATGATGAAGCCTGGGACTTTGGTACTTACAATAGTAAGTCGCCACGAACGGTGTATCTCGGATGCGAGAGCCCCTAGTGGTCTACCGGGGAAATACGAGTCAACTGGAGAATTTAATGTCAGGAAGGCACGTTGACCATGGTAGCTCAAAGGTTAAGAGCGACTGGACGGAAACCAGTAGATCCGTGGTTCAAATCCCGGCCATGGCATTGAATTTTTCATGTTGACTCTATCCATCAAATACCTTAGCCTATATACGGCTAGTGTGGAGAAATGATTAATTTCCATCAATTAACTAAAATAATAAGAGTTAAATGATGAAGCCTGGGACTTAAGTACTTACAATAGTAAGTCGCCACGAACGGTGTATCTCGGATGCGAGAGCCCCTAGTGGTCTACCGGGGAAATACGAGTCAACTGGAGAATTTAATGTCAGGAAGGCACGTTGACCATGGTAGCTCAAAGGTTAAGAGCGACTGGACGGAAACCAGTAGATCCGTGGTTCAAATCCCGGCCATGGCATTGAATTTTTCATGTTGACTCTATCCATCAATTCACATAGGTATTTATTTACCTATGAAACGTTAAAAGTACACCTTATTGGAGCATATGATAGACCAGCAACTGCTTCCTAGTTGTGCTATGTCATAATTATGTACGCTGATGTTACGACGTAGCAACAGTCTGATTAACTGACCTCTTTCATACCTCAGACAACTATGACATCCCTGTGTCAGGAACGTTATCAACAAGCACGTCGCTTTCATTTCCATTTAATGGATGTTAAATAAAATTAGGAGTCTGATTTACTTAAATTGTTCTATATAGTTTATTCTTGCTTTAAATGTTTATAAACGAAGTTTTTGAACACTTGTTTTCTCTCTTTCATTCATAGCTCAACATAGGTATTTTTAATTTGGTTGCTTTCATTAAGGTTCGTCTGGTTTAACTTGACACATGATCTACTTAGCGCTACCCCTCCCTGTGACAAGGGTGGGGTGAACAGTTTTGTAAACACATTGCCACTGCTATCCGCGACTGCCTATTCTCCGTCAGACAGTGACAACCATTGCAGGGCTTGCTTATTTACAAACAATACTGTACATTGACAGTGAAATTTGGTAATAATGTAAATATGGTATCAAAGCCGGTGTTGTACGAGATAATTAAGAGAAACAAAGATATATTCAAACTGTATACAATCGACTCCATAGCTGAATTAAATGCACATACCGTACCTCCGTGTTATTGTGATACGAATACTATCGAGCTATTATGAGCGCAAATCAATGAAGGAGGTAGAAAAGATGTACTGGAGTAAAGACGCATTAATTGATATGTTGGACAGTTTCATCATAAATTTAGAAGAAAGAGACTCCAAAAAATCCATAATGGACGGTATATCTATACTACCGCCATCTACCAGTGGTCTTTATAGCGCTGCGCTTGAAGGTATTAAAGGGATAACTATAATATAATCACGCGGAGTCATTTGGAATATTGCATGGAAGTAATGCGATGTGGGATTAAGCAGTCATTGGTTATCTACGCGGGCAATAATGCGTTCTCACTCCCCCCCCCCTCTCTCTCTCTCTCTGTCTAATTCTCATGTTCAAAAATAAACCACACAAACTGTACATAGAAGTGACGCGATATGGGATTAGGCAGTCATGGTTTACCTACAACAGCGCGGGCAATAGTACGCTCGCCCTCTAATTCCCGTGTTTCAAGATAAACCGATGAATGTATATACGCATATAGCATTTTGCTGCAAATGCGTGAAAGGATTTTCATGGGAACTGAATACCTCCAGCAAAGCTGAATACAGTCCTCGTAATGCAGCAACATATTTGCAGCCGGCTTCGGAAAATCTTTGTGCATTCCACTGTGTGGAGTCCTTGACCAATCGCATCAAGCGCGATTTTCTCACACACCTGCAAGCGAAAGGGCACTGTCACCAAATGACTGTGGTAAACTAAGGTTTCTTTCAAATAATCTTGCCCCGCTGAGATGTATCCCTCGCGTGCTACTGCCTTCCCATGTACCCTAATTGGCTAGTGTTTTCGAAGCCATGGGGGGTGCAATGTACGACAAATCCAGTTCAAACCAAGGTCAGCGATAAAAGTCATATGAACAAATAAGTCACCAATGCCGATAAACGCACCTGCTATCGTCAGTCAGCCCGCCTCGGTAGCGTAGATGGTAGCGTGTCTGAATCTCGGTCAGGATGAGTTAGCTGGGTAAGGTTTTTTTCCGGGGTATTCCCTTATCCTTAAAGACGAATGTCGGGTCGCTCTAAGCTCCATAGACCCTGGACACATTTGAGCATCATTTCACCCATTTCATTCAACGTCTCATATGACTTAACGTTGGAGGACGTAAAATTAAAAAATTAAAAAATAAAACTATCGTCAGTCATCCCGAGAGGCAGGTTTGAAGCAAGTTTAACAATTAACATGCATTCCAGATAAATTAACTCCGTTACGTAATATCTATATTTAATTCATACGTTTATGTAAATATAATTTGACAATTGTCTTCAAACATATTAAGATATATCATGTTAAATAACGAACTCATTTTTACCGCACAACAGTACATAACACGACAGCAGCCAATAAGACGTGATTAGCTCACGTGAACTTTAAGAGATACGGGTCAAACTTATTTGAAACAAGGATAATTTTTCTATTAGATCAAGGTTTAAAGAATCAGTGCACATCATCATTGTTCTTTTTGGTATCACAAAATTAGTCACCATTCAATAAATTAGGACACACTATCAGGATTCAGAAATCCTATCTACATTTGTGGCCGTCGTCATTATTTATTTCTGTAATTGATTATATTATTCATAAAACATTTCAATCCTCCGACAGGTGAAATATGCCCTACAACGTTCAACTTATGTTTTTGAATCGTTATTTTAATGACCTTTATCAATTTGTGACCAATATACAGCATTTATTAAAAATATCATGGAATTAGGCAATATATAGTGAGAGATAGATATGCTCTAATGGACTCTGCGAGGTCGCTATACTCCAGGTATACGGGAAATCCATGGGTGTTTATAGAGACGGGAACCCTTCCGATACAGCACCTCTTTCTTCCGCTTTTCCCCTCCCATATGTTCTATTTTTAGATAGAGAACACTTGTAGCTGTAGTGAAGTGAAGGGATAATTTCTAAGTGAATTTCCCTCTAGTCTGGTGGTTAAGCCTGAATGGGTCAGAATCCTGCCTGGGGAGTTTGACCTAAGTAGGTAGGTACTCCTGATTTGTCTTTTGATCCCATGAATGTTGAACAAAAATTTTCTTGATCATTATGACCTGACAAATCCTTTATTTAGTCAATAAAACCGATGCAGTGACCCAGTTGGTATCTCCTTCACTAGCTAAATCTATAAAGGAACGCGGAATGAAGATATGACACATATTTCAGCTATTCTGGTTTTAGCCCCTCACTTCAAATGCACTCTCCATGCCTGCCCCTGGGTAAAACTTATATTGTCTATAAGACGCTTGTGAAACCCACTTCATCTTCGCCTGATTTTCTAAAACTGTGATACTATATGGCTATGTGACAAAGTTTTTAGGCGAGATTAGCACCTTTACCTATTGAAAACCTTTTGTGTTATGCCACTAAAGGGATACTAGGGTGGTCGGACCTGAGGAGATACAGTATAAGAGGGCAGAAAGGGCCCCTAACAGTTACAGATTGTAACTCCCCAGTGTCGACTCGCACAACCACTCTCTCCTACGGGTTTGCATATCTTCTGAGGGTACGAAATCCGGAGAATGAGGATTTACAGAGAGCAAATTCCCTGCTATGCGCGCCGATTTTTTTTTTGGGGGGGGGGGGAACAGGAATAAAGGTATAGGAAAAACCAACAACAGGGTATATTGGGTATCTGGGCAGGAAGAAGGATGGGGCATGGGAGGGATGTTGTTCTGAGGTGATTCTATTTATTGGGGCCTGTGGTGCTATTTTAGTTTGGACTGTTGAGGCAAAGTTGATGGCCGGTACCGCCGAAGCAACCCGGCTGTTCGTGGTTGCCGAAACTCCCACCGACACTTAAATAGCCAACCAGGATAAAAGGTGATGTGAAATAATGAGAAATGAGATGAAAGGGAGAGACAGGAGATTCGATGGATGTAATTATCCTCACCAGGATTCACCTTACGATCTGGTAAACCCCGAGAGAAGCCATGGTTCAAGAAGATCGATCATGGAGATCGAACATATGACGTGCCGAATGCGGGCTACAGACGTTACCGTTTGAAGCATCCCGCTCGCTGTAAAAGCATAAGAAATATACAAAAAGAACTTATACACAACTAAGCGGCACTATTCATATCACTTCAGTAATATTTCTCACAGAATTAACAATTTTCAAAATTAGGTAGCCTCAGGTTCACTGTTTTGCAGGTTGAATGTTATCTTGGTGCACCGTCTTATAGCGTGGCTGAACATGTATGATTCCTCTTTTTTTCACGTGAACTCTTTAATAACAAAAATATGCTAATCATATACCTACCTACGTAAGAAGAGCAATGTCTTTGTATCTTTCATATACTTACGTAGTAAATTGCGATGTCACCGAGCGGGATAGCTAAGGCGGTTTCCTCTATGGTACGCATTCGTAGGGGCCGGGTTCGATTCCCGTGGTCGACGTATCTGACCCATGGGTTTTTCTGAGGTTTTCCCGGGTTGCCAGGCGAATTCTGGGTAGGCCAGTTACACCCTGTCCCTCTACTATCATTTCACATCATCTCCAATCTAGTGGTCTCTTTCAGGGCAAAGTGTCGGCGGGTGTCTCGGCGCTGCATGGCAGGATGATATGCTCTGAGTGAGCCACTTCCTCCTCCGATAGGTCGGTTGCTCGTCCCCTAATCGACTGCTGGGACCGCTTCCGAACCACAGTAGGGAAATGTCCGTTGTCCTGGCCTACTGCAGCAGGTTTCCATCTAAGTAAAATGTATAGGACCGTGCTCTTTGCACTATCGTGGCGTCCTTGGGACGGCCGCTCTGTCTCCTCTCTCCTCATCCTTCCTCCCGAGGATGCCTCACTTGGGGGCATAGGTACAATAGATCAACACTGGTCGCAGTGCTGAATCCCCTGTGTGGTAATTCTAATCCTAAATTGCGCAGTCAATGCTTCTTAGGAAGCACCAATCTTGAAATTGGGCAGAAAAGTCACTTTATATAATAACAGGGTAGAGAATTGTCAATAAGAAGTAAATACATTGGACTGCTATGGGTACGTTAAATTGTTCGAAAATAAACAAGAAAGCTACCGGCACTATGGGCATACTTGCCTTCATCTGACGAATATACCTTTAGATCAGTAACAGGAACTTGTTACAGACATCTCTCAAGCTTTTCCCTGTATTGTTATCTACACTCTGTCGGGCTACAGGGGGTTGTTTTGAGAGAATATCTTTTTGTCGCTGTAGTAAGCTAATGGGCGACGTTGGTAATCTGGCTCCAGGCATCTCCTTTACGAGATAAGGTCGTCTGGGCGGGAAGAGACCAAAACAAAATGGCACGCGATTTCCGTGAAGAAGCCACCACCACCATCACGTGATTTATCTTTTGTGCTAAAGTTTGGTTGCCAGATCTGGGGCAGCGCACTGCGGAGGAGCACAACTTGCTGCGATTTATTAATATTTCCTTCCCTTCTCTGATCGTACTGATAAAGGCACATGTACATTACTAGTAGGGTGCTTGTGTTGAGTTTAGCATACACAATGCCTGTTAATGAACTACTAGGGTAACAACTTCATAGATCAGCTTAAGGTAACATAATTACCTTTTTATTTTACATACATATGGCACACTTTTTAACGTATTAGGTATAAAAGAAATCATAAATGTTTCGGGGATTATCAGTTTCTTTAACAACCTGTTGCTGAAGTTTGCTTAAGAGAGTAGTCACTTTTTAAACAGGTTTTAATTTCTCTGCCGCTAGGTAAGTGCGCAACACAAAAGTAGGTATATACCAAAATTCCACCAAAAAATTCTTGACACCACTAAAATTCGTGTTTTGAGGTCCCTTGAATCCATTTAGCAGGTAGGAGAAAGCTGAGTACATACCAAGTGTCATATCTCAATCTAACGTCGTGCAAGGACGCTAAACAAGTAGGTATTCAAATAAGTTCCTTCAATCCAAAAGCATCCTTTGCATGGAAAAACGTTCGTTTCATTCTCTTAGAAGTGACTCAGTTTTCATTTACATTTCGAAGTTTGAGATGTTGAAATCAGAGAAAATACTTGTCTTAAATCATTCTTAATAGTCTATGTTTATTATAATTAAATGTTTAGTAACTTGTAAACCATAGAAGATAAAGAAAAACATACTAAAATGCAGTTCATTAGTACCTATATAAAATAAACGCCAATTCTTTAGGCTTTGGCGATAAACATCTACAAGGGTCGTTTGATGTTCATTGAAAAAGCAAGAATAATGTTTCTTTTTCGTGAATATCTCACCTTATTTCTCGACATAGTCTCCATTGATGGCTACACACCTGGTCCAGCGATGTTCCAGCTTTTTCATCCCGTCGGAAAAATAGGTTCCGTCAAGGTCTGCAAAATATTCTTTGACGGTGACTATCACTTCTTCATTTGATGCAAATTTCTTACCACCAAGCCAAATTGTCAAGATTGAGAACAGGAAGACGTCACTCGGGGCTAAGTCTGGTGAATAAGGTGGATTAGGAACCAATTTAAAGTCCAAATCATTCACTTTCGTTATTACGATTGCTGATGTGTGCGATGGTCCATTATCCTCGTGAAAGAGCACTATTTTG
Source organism: Mantis religiosa (assembly GCA_030765055.1). Taxonomy (NCBI): domain Eukaryota; kingdom Metazoa; phylum Arthropoda; class Insecta; order Mantodea; family Mantidae; genus Mantis; species Mantis religiosa. The sequence goes on from CM060948.1 coordinate 269,840,884, forward strand.
CGTTTCAGTTTCGGTCACTTTTCAGTCAACGCATGTTGCAAACGATCCAACAATGAAGCATAATAGGCTCTAGCTGTGGTTCTGATTAAACATCGCCAGAAACTGGTAGAAGTGTTCTTCCGGATGCACTTTTGGTCAACCGTGAGCAATCGCGACACCCATCTTGCACACAGCTCTTTCACTGCCAGTTTTTCATGCAGGATATTGTACAATCGCTTAGTTGAGGTGCCTACAGTCTCAGATATCTCACGAATTTCGATTCGGCGGTCTTTCATAACCATTTCGTGGAAATTTTCAATGGTACCCTGTGTGGTGACCACAATTGTGCTACCAGAGCACGATGCATCTTCGGTGCTTCTACGGCTACGTTTAAATTGATTGATCCAAAAGTAAATGGTCTTCAATGTTGGTGCAGGGTCCGCGTAAACCTCATACAATTCAGTTTTGACTTGTGCGGCAGTCCAGCCCTTCAAATGAAAATGCTTAATAACACGAATCTCTTGTTTCTTTTTTTTTTTTCCATTTTCAATCGCAGCTATCATACTGACCAGTTCACATGACTGTCAACAATGAACTGTATATTGAAGCACATTCAAATGTTCTGTACAATTTTTTCAATAATCAAGCTTACCACTCACAAAGTTGCAACAAAAACTTTCCATTCCTTCATGGAAATTTACCATATTTATTAAACGACAATCGTATTTCAAATATTTCCTATGAAATAAGGATAAAGTGTAATCACTAAACTTCTATTTCATCTTATTTTTGGAATGGTTATAGGAAGATTCAATATTAATATCTTCATAAATTATTTGCATCATGTACTTTTAGACGTAATACTTCTTTCTACATAAAAGCTTTTTCAGTATCTAGAACAACGTAAATGTTTACTTTCGCTCATAGTTGCCTATCATAACGATTTTTTTTTCTTCTTATGTTTAACATTTATCATTAATTTCTAATATTTTTTCGAAACCTTTCTTTAATACCTAATTATATGAAACTAATTGATGACAACGTAAATCTTCTCCTTTCCATTTAAACAAATTAGTACTAATCTGTGTAAACTAACAGAAATTAAACCAAAATTCGTCCATGTGGTTGAATTGTCTCAGTCATAACGTAAACTGGTTGCTGTAACGAGCTACGTATTTTGTGTAGGAAGTTTCTATCTCTTATCTAAACTTAGCAATTAGGTATACAGAAGTTGTTCGGAATGAAGAGGACTTCGTAACGTACTCCCCCCCCCTCAAACCCTGTATTTCCAGTGGAATTGTGGTATCGAATTTTGGGTGGAAAGCAATACTTGCTCTGTCTGCAATGTATAGCCCATTTGATAGAGTGATCTCGCAACGGAGATGATGATACGGTCTTGTGCGGTAAGAGTTCATTTCTAGCCCGCTTCCATTGACTAGGTATCCTTCCATTCCGCCCGCCTCTGTAGCATAAGTGATAGTGTGTCTGCCTCACGTTCAAAAGGTCCCGTGTTCGAATCTTGGCCAGGGAGAGTTATCTGGATAAGGTTTTCTCCCTTACCCTGCAAGATGAATGTCGGTCTATGGACCCTGGGTTCATTTGAGTATCCTTTCACTCATTTTATTCATCGTCCGGTATGACTTAAAGTTGGAAGAGTAAACTAAAACAATCGTTTCAGTTCTAATCAGAGCCATCAGGATATCTCTCACGCATGGAATAAATCACGTAATAGGAAATGTTTCCGATATACTGATGTGAACACCATAGTTGCGATGTCAGTCCAATTATAAAAATGAGTAGGTATCCGTCGTAGAGAAAGTAAAAACAGCATTCCTACTAAATAAGTTAACAATCGAATGTGTTACACCATACTTAACAATGCTAGCAACAGGGGAAATCAAAGAAAAGTTAACCTCAAAATTAAGATAGGTTAAGTTTAAAGCACAAAGAAGACACTTTTTTGCATGGAATTTCTTTGAAAGCTGACAGTTTGACTGCACATCGATTGGATCCCATAGTCTAGTATCACAGTTCAAGAGCGATAAATTCGCATTCTTCCAAGTAATTCTGGGATAAACACCGTGATTGAGCGATATATATTACTGATCAAGTGATCAATATCAAATGCGTGGAGAATGAATGGAATAGTCACTAATCAGGTTGGCTGAATTAGGAGTAGTGGTGTTGATATTCTGAGTGAAAGAACATTTCAATAAAAGGCAATGTAAAAACTAAATAGCACATGTACGTTGTATATAAATAGAAAACTCTGGGGATGGTATGTCTTGAATGTATTTCTGTGGTTCACGTGTCAATAGAATTAAATTAAACCGCTACAAGAAAGAAAAAAAAAAAAACAAATTGAAAAAAGACGGTAAACAAGTAGGTCTTCCTTAACAAATTCAATACACACCATTGTTCATAATACGATTTAAGGCTGCCACTATACGACAACCCACGTGTTGGAGAGTGTCGGAAGGTCAACACAGACCGAGAGATGTCTCTGGCGTCGTTCCTGCAGCAGCGGCGGGACCCAGTACCTCTACCGGAACTTTTTTTCTCTCTCCACTCTCTCCTACTCACCCCTTTTCGCAGGTCCCCGGTTTAGCGGAAGCCGTACTCCCCCACCCCTTGGTTGTGGGGGTGGGTGTTCGCGGCTCGGCGAGCGCTCAATAATGTGCGAAACTCGTGGCCCTGGGGGAGGGGGAACTCATGGCTTCACGGCTTGCTTGGCTGGTTAGTTAGGGCCTGAATGAGGTAAGGGTGGTACAGCGTTCCGCCGCGACACAAACAAGTTCTGTACGTCACTGAGCGCGGCCACTTATTTCAGGGCCATTAGCTTTTAATTATACCTCAATTTCTTATTAATTTTATTAGTTATTACTTCACAGACAAACCATTATTATCTCTGCACAAGTAACACCTAACCATCGCCGAGCGCGACGAAATTACTAACTGACCGTATGAATTAGTTCTAGATAAAGCAGCTAAACTCATTCGGAGAACAATGTTCGCAGCCAAATTACTAGCCATCCCCACCATATGATATACTAATGAATTATTACCCTTCTAGACGTTGTAACGTATGTTATTTTTACAGGATATCTCTAGTAATATTGCCAAAGTATTTGCCGTCCCTGTAAAGAGTAGATAACTAAAGCTAAGGATAACTAAGGCTATCATCCTGTTATTTATCTCTTGTGTATATGAGTTACATTTCAAAGGGGGCCATGATGCCAATATTTTGAAACCATTATCAGCTCTAGGAGGAAGACGGTAACGTAGTACACGTGACAGAGAAATTGCCTAGCAAGCACGACTCTCGATTTGAAGAGTATCAATACGGTAACTATGTTATTCATAAAATGTACACCTTGCAATACCACACGCAAATGTCCAAAATAAAATAATAAATAAAATATGCTAAACGTTCGTGCATAATCCTACCAACGTCCACAAATTCCTCACGATGTTTTTATTTATATTCGTGTAACATACACTGCTAGCGAATTTATATGCCTTTATGCTAGAGAAGATAAAAAAAAAGCTACCCGCCAACTGCTTTCGTGGACCTTCGATATTGTCAAAAAAATGGTTTTGGTACGACGGATACCGTATATACTGTTTGTTGCTAAATGTGAAAGCTGGTGGTAAATGTTGTGGTACACTTTGAAATTAACATGCAGAATATATCGCAATACTAATCTGGCTGTCTCCCAACCATCACGACCAATTATCTAGGTATTTATATTCGCTCAGGTGATTAGAAACCTGAGATTTAAGTGCTGAAAATAGTATTATATTTCAAAAAGTAATAAACACACTTTACAGTGGTATAATACAAAGTACATCCATGTATATTAACACCGTCAACAACTGATGATTCACTTCAAGGAGATATTACTTGGAGAAGAGGGCAATAAGTATAGTTTTCACTTTTTAACGTAATCTTGACTTCTGGATATATGAGGAAAATGCACACAATGCTTTCCTTCCCGTGTTAGTTGATTCCGTCATTAATTCCCATGCATAAGAGTGCATCTGCACTGTACACAAAGACACATTAGTGGAGCTACCGGGAAAAGCTAACGATTTTCTGCGCCTTCTTATTCTTCTTCTGGAGTCGTTAAAAAGGAACGCATGAACGACCTTCCACCCCTCCCTCCTCGCCCATCCATCTGCAGACTAGACAAGAGAAAGAAACAGACATACCTACCTTCTGTTCAATTCCGAAAATTGAAGAAAATGGAGGGCCCGATGATTCTTGCTCCTGCGTAATCTCTCCGAGCAAAGTTACTGAAAGCATTCACATCATCCTAAACAAGATCTGCAACTCATGCACTACTATTAACAGGGGTGACCAACGATGCAGTGACTAACGAATTTACAGCAATGATCAGAGAGCATTCAAAATAGAGTGTAAATATAGGGCATATGACGTTAAATTTGGAGTAGGTACGTTTGGAAATGTGTTTTAGGTATTTTTAAGAAAACCCTAAAAATCTTCCAATTTTAGAAGGCTTTCCGTGTAATTTTTTCTTAATTTTGTATCTTTTAAACCAAAACCTGAAATACATAAACAAATATTTACTATGAAACTTTAATTAATAAGTGCAATGATTGGCCAAAATTGGTATATTAAAGGAGCCCTTCCGTATAAAAAAGACAAGTAATTGTTTCGATCTCAAATAAATCTGAAATCTGGTAACAGATTTCTTCAAACCTCACTGCGTAACATTTCAACTACATATATCTTATACGTGCAGCACTTCCTCTGTACTGATATATAAGTGCGATACAGACAAATTGCAGGCTCATGTGTCTTTTTACTTTTTCAATCACATTGGTACCCAGTAGATAGACAGAAGCATTGTGTTCCACCCAAAAATTCGATGTCGAAATTTTACTGGAAGTACATTTTTGTATCCCTCCTAAATAAATAGGTAAAGTAAAAGAATTTTAGAAAAAAGGTCAACATTTCGGATAAATAGCAAATTTGGTATTATACAAATATAACAATTTGTAACAAAAACTTCACTTAGCTTAAGAAAATGATGTTAGAAAGAAGAATTAGAAAGAAGAATTAACATCATTTTCTTAAGTTAAGTGAAGTTTTTGTTACAAATTGTTATATTTGTATAATATTCATTGCTTCACTGTAGCTAGCTTCATTTTCTATATTAACAAATTTGGTGTTCAAGTTGAGGATGGAAGGCTTAAGAGCCGTCGATTTTAATTTTTTGTTCTTGGTCTTTCGAAGGTACCACAAGAAGATTTTCAAGTAAATTCTTCACCCCAAATTAAACTCAACTTGAAATATTTTTCGAAATTGTCGATTTTTTAAAAATACAGGTATCTCTAACAAGTTTTCTTAGTTGTCTACTATATATTTTTAGGTATTTAAATGATACCATAAATTTATAGCTACCTATAAAGGAGTCATCTTCATTCAGAAGCAATTTTGTACAATTCTGTTTTATTGCCGAGGATTAAAGGATATACAAGAGTAAACTACGATATGTGGAATCTATTTCAAATAACCTATTTGTGGCAACAGACATTTCCGAGATGTCCGATATTATACATTTGAGTTTGTCAATGCCTTGTCATCTTCTTAGTGATGTCGCTATTCAGCTGTTTCTCCCAATAATGTGAAATGTGTGGACATTGTAGGCCAACTTATAACGAACTGCTTTTATATATATGACTATCGACTTGGTTTCTTCAATTCCTCTTATGTCTACAACGAAAGGTAGGTATAATGAAACTATTGCTCATAAATTTATCCGGATTAATATGAAGTAGATAGAACAATAACCTTTTGTAAGAATAGTGTTGAGTTGAGTTGAGTCCAGAGGTTCTACTCCCATTAGTCCTGGGCCCTTAGGACCAAGACCCGGGCCTCTGTCGACCAGGGAGTATCCGAGGTGTCCCAAAGGGCGTCCGGCGTCCTCCGCGGGGCTTTCCATAGGGCAAGACCTGGGTTACTAACAAGCCCCCCCATCTGGTCCAAGGACACAAGACGGGATGGAAGTGGATACGCCACTTATGCGCCCCAACACCAAAATGGGAAGGCTACCGATATGACCTCGGTGGGGCCGCCTGGTGATCTAGCACACCTTCTACTAGCTATGCTGGCTGGTACGCAGGAATATTAATGGCTTCCCTCAACCGCGTCCGGAGACGTACCCATCTCCCACGAAGAATAGTGTGCGGAAGTTATAGAAAAACAAATGCTAGTGCGTAGAGAAAGTCGTGTGAATATGACGCGTAACATTTTTTATTTTCCTAATACTCGCCATCGAGCTGTATACGTTTAATCCAGCATGGTCTCTCACTCCTAAAATACGTGAAATAACTCATCCTTTGGTTTGCATCCATTAATGAACTGAAAGGTTTATCCCTTAACAACTTTTAGAGGGGAGGAACAAGAAGAGGCCCAGGCTACCTTTCATATCTTGTAGGAATCTTATTGAACTATGGCAGTGCTAAAGTATGGTTTTACCTGCCATTCAGCCAGTATCTTCAAAACGATCACACAATAGAGATCAGTAATGGCGCTTTACCTCTAATTTGGAAGTCATTTACGGAAGAAATCGCTATAAAATTATTCCTTCAAGGGAATAACACCATTTCCCTAGACGATAGAGAGGCGGATGACTTCCAAAGATAGAGTTATAATTACTGCAGTGAAGCCAAGTTTCACCAAATCATTGCCAAAAAGTACGACTTCGCTAAGCTCCACTTCAGGTTCCTTCCCGACACTGTTCTACTGTCGGTGGAAGAGTGTCCCGAGGGCTCTGTGGTACAAGAGGAGATTGAACTGTTAATCTGCGCACGTAGTCGATTTTTTTACTACGAAATGTGTGTATGTGAATCACCCATGTTAACGCCTCTAATACTTTTACGAGAGTGTGTCTCTAAGGAATGTTAATTGATGGAAATTAATCATTTCTTCACACTAGCCGTATATAGGCTAAGTTTTTGGACAGATAGTCAACCTGAAAAATTCAATGCCATGGCCGGGATTTAAACATGGATCTCCTGGTTTCAGTTCAGTCGCTCTTACCCATTGAGCTACCATGACCAACGTGCCGTCCTGACATTAAATTCTGCAATTGACACATATATTTTCCCGGTAAACCACTAGAGGCTCTCGTATTTGAGATACACCAGTTGTGGCGACTTACTATCGTAAGTACTTGAGCCCCAGGCTTCATCATTTAACTCTTAATATTTAAGTTAATTAATAGAAATTAATCATTTCTTTATTTCTTATAATACACTTACATACGTATATGCCACCTATATACGTACCACCGTCGTATATACATCTATATACGGCTAGTGTGAAGAAATGATTAATTTCGATCAATTAATTTAAATAATAAGAGTTAAATGATGAAGCCTGGGATTCAAGTACTTACGATAGTAAGTCACTATAACTGCTTTATCTCGAATACGAGAGCCTCTAGTGGTTTACCGGGAGAATATATGTGTCAATTGCAGAATTTAATGTCAGGACGGCACGTTGGCCATGGTTGCTCAATGGGTAAGAGCGACTGGACGGAAACCAGGAGAACCGTGGTTCAAATCCCGGCCATGGCATTGAATTTTTCAAGTTGACTATCTGTCCAAAACCTTAGCCTATATACGGCTAGTGTGAAGAAATAATTAATTTTCATCAATTAACATTCCTTAGAGACACACTCTCGTAAAAGTATTAGAGGCGTTAACATGAGTAATTCACATACACACATTTCGTAGTAAAAAAAATCGACTACGTGCGCAGATTAACAGTTCAATCTCCTCTTGTACCACAGAGCCCTCGGGACACTCTTCCACCGACAATAGAACAGTGTCGGGAAGGAACCTGAAGTGGAGCTTAGCAAGTCCTCAACTTGCCTACTTATGGTCGGACATTACCCTTCCCTGCCTTTTTGCATTTAGTTCCGAAGGTTAGCGTTTTGTTTTGCCGCGCTCTCATACCATGGACAAATCTCCCCTCTCCATAAAAAAGAAGGCTCTTTTTCTTATAAAATTGTACTCTGTCCCAAAGAGTCACATAAGTCAATTCACAATCTTGTATATTATTTGCATGCATACGACATGTGAAATTCTAATATGTACTAAAACATTTAAATGAACTGAAAATGATCTGAAATAAGCACAGAAAGCTGTTTCAAGTAAGTGAAACAATACCTATTAGCAGTTAATTTCCTGCAGTTTGGTGGCCAAGAATATGATGGTTCAAGAGCGAACAACTGCTTACGGGAGAGCGAATGCCTTATTATGATAAAAGCATGTTTTAAAAATTGAATTTTGAGTTAATGACCAATAGTTTGTCATGCGCTTTGTACATCATTTTTTACCAACATGTAATAGGTACTTAAGTCAATTTCAAATAACAATGGGCGTCTCACCTGCTGCTGAATTTAATTTGTTCACGTCTTTTCAGCAGGTACATTATATCGGACGATGAATGAATGAAAGGGGTGAAATCATGCTCAAGTGAGCCTGAGGTAACATGGAGCCTAGGGTTATCCCATAGTCATTTCTTTAGGATAAGAGAAAAGCTCCGGTTAGACACCCAAACCGACATTCAACGCCAGACTTCTTAAATGTGAGAGAGTACCACGCCAGGATGTGGGCAATTTCCAGGTTATCTGTATAACTGAGAGCTATGGACACTATATCTGACGTTCCTTTTGTGTTTTCTACAAAACTCTTGAGCTGTTGGAAGTCCAAATTGTAATTTTCTGGGCTTTCCTCCATTAATATTCTAACGGGAGAGAGCTGGCTGTCTAGCGTTGCTGTAGATTCTGTTTTAGTCTTCTTATGTGTATGTTGGATCTTCTTTTGTTTTATATTGCTTGAATGACTTCGTTGCTTGCTACCGACGAGTCTGAGAGATATTGTTGCTCACTATCTGAGTGCTGACTTGAAGTATAAATAAATCTTTTAAGAGGCGTATCCTTGTATTCCTTTTTCCTTATTGCATTAATCTGAGCTGCCTCCTGGAATTTTTGAGATTTTGTTATGCATTCAGTCATTGAGTTTTTTTATTTTCTTCAGTTAAATTACCATTAGATCCTTGAATGATTGGTTCTTGCGTTGTAACATTCTTTGGTTCGATACTACTCAAATTTCTTTTAGAAATTGCATTCCTTGTGTTTTCCGGAATTTCTTGGCCAGTAGGAGATTCCAAGGAAGATTTACATTGCTTCGCAAAATTTCCTTCCATTTTGCAAAGGAAGCAGGTCGGGGCATCTGATGAAAAGTAAATCCAGTATGTGGTGCCTTCAAATTCTATGGGCATGGATTCAGGCAATTTATCAAAAACATCAGGTTTTACATAAACTTGTCGGCGAAAGCTCATTATATGGGTATGCCCTGGTATAGATATTCCTACTTTGATGTAGGAAATTGCAGAAGCTGTTTCAATACCTTTATTCAAAAGATTTTCCTCAATCACATGATTTGGAATTACCGGGCACACATTAGATATTATAACCCTTTTATTTTTAGTTAGGAGAGGTTTGATTTCCAAGGATATGTCATATGTCTTTGAAAATCTTGAGGTTGTCTTCCACCAAGGTTTTGTTTGTCAAGTAGATGTAAACTTTGTTGTTAGGAATGCGTGATACGAATCTAATACTTGTGGGATTAACTACTTTGCCTAGAGCTAATACATAATCTTTGAGTGATAAACTGTCATTCGCTTCAATAATTGAAGACATGCACAGAAAAACGGGTTAACCCACATTTTTTAAAAATGGAGAAAAATGGTGTTTTGTGAATGAAGTTGAAAGGATTTGTTAAGATTATTTTATTTCATTTCTGAGAATATGGGACTCAGGAATACAGTACAGTTATCAGTGTTGTCCTTAATAGACCCCCAAAACACGAGTAATGTAATAACATTAATAAAAGTAAAATATGAAAAATAAGGTGAAAACCTTTGTCACCATTTATTCAAGTTTCATTCTAAATACATTTTAAATACATTTTAGGTAAAACTAATAATTAAGTATATCTTTTGGATTTTAAAGAAGGCATGCTTTGGATTATTCCACTTCCACTTTGGGAAGTAGTTACAACCTTTTCAGCTGTAGTGCATCTGATCAAAAATGCTTCATCAGTAATATTGTGAGAAGCTGTGGTCTCAGATTTAAGAGTTTTATGGTATTCCTAATAAATTGGTGGGATATAATTCATCAGATCCAGAAAACCTTTTAATTTTGCAGGATTTATAGGTCTTGGACCATTGTATTTTGGAGTAAATGTCATATAACTAAACCACAGTTTGTCAGATATTTTCCTTCTAATGTCCAAAGTGTCATAATCCTCAATGCCACCGTAAGTGAATTTAAAATATAACTTAAACGGATGGTCTTTAAACACTTTCTTGCATGTCACATTGCTCACCTTGCACTTACCAGATTCTGAAACTGTTCTTTTCTGTTCATTATCGTGAAAAGACTTTGCAGAGATGAACGTGTTAGTTTTAATTTTAACAACATGAAAAGAATTCTTTACCCTGGGTTTTTCACTAATTCCATCCTTTGATGTGGAACATAAATGTAAGCTGCTTGCCTTTTTTTTTCTATAAGGCCGAAATCACGGTCACAAGGCCCAAATGTATGAGCGGCCACTAGATGGCAGGCACAGAGTATGAATAGGTTAGCCCATTTTTGACATTATAGGTATAGCATATCACGAAACGCAAGAACTTCAACTCTCTTTATTTAGCGTAATATGATTGCCGGATGATAGACCAGCACAAGAAAAGATAGCTCTCTGCCGCAACAACAGAGGGCAGCACTTATCGCAAACTATTTTATTTTGAGGGTTAGCTCGTTTTTCCGGGCATGTCTTCAATTAAAGCTTGATCTTTATTTGGCATAGATTGAGCAATTGAAGAATAACTGCGTGCGGTAGTAGTGTTGCTTTTGTTCATCTTGCTTTTGTTTTTAGAAGCTGGGTGACAGACCTGATTTCCAAACTGTTAGCCATACTGCGGCTGAAACAGTTGACTGCTGAAATATCAGTGTTCATCTTGCTTTTGTTGTTAGAAGCTGGGTGACAGACCTGATTTCCAAACTGTAAGCCATACTGCGGCTGAAACAGTTGACTGCTGAAATATCAGTGTTCATCTTGCTTTTGTTTTCAGAAGTTGGGTGACAGACCTGATTTCCAAACTCTTAGGCATACTGCGGCTGAAACAGTTGACTACTGAAATATCAGTAGCTTTTATTAGTTATGCCGTAATTATAAATCAATGAAATTGCGTTTAACAAGTTAAATAATTAAAGGAAATAGCTATCTTTACTCACAGAGCTAAGTTGGGCAGAGTACTGCTTCCATTTATGATGAAATCCTCAGTTACTGCCTGTATCAGGAAAAATACCACTCAAAACTTGAAACTAAACTTTTAGTTACACTCTATATGCAGCCTTATGAAGCGTTTTTCTTATCAATATATTTCATAATGAGACATTTCAATGCAAAGAAAAAGAAAGTTTGAGAACCACAGGCTTTTTATTTATTAAATAGCTTGTGGACTGGCTAGCTCTAAGGTCAAATGGTTACCGTTCTGACTTATCAACGTCTAGGTCCCAGGTTCAATTCGCTAAGAGGAATTCTTATTCCAGAGTCCTTCCCTATGCTCCGCAGAATCTAAAAGTATAACTACCATAATAAACGGGAGTGTGTTTAACATAAAATTTTATAACAAAACATTACTTCAGAGATTGATAGCACAACCAGCAGCTGTGCTGGTAATTTCTGACTATAAAGTTAAGAACCTATACTAATAATTTAAAAATACATATCTTTCAAACACTGCTTGCTAAAAATAATCAGGAGATAGCATACTGTTGCATAGAATTAGTTTATCTGTTCTTTGGAACTCATGCAGTACTGGTATTACTATTTCTTTATGTTAGCCTCTCTTACAGCTCGTTGGGAAAATAGTACAGATCAGTGACTGCAAGTTCTCTTAATTGAGGCAAAATAAGGTATCTGGCCGAAAAGCAGGAACAATTTAAGCATTAACGTTACTATCCAAATTAGGTTTATGAGAAGCTGAATTATCCCTTCCCATTGTTATCCTGTTTCCAAATATGTTCATTATGTTGATGCCTGTTTTTTCTCAGACAAGGCAGATGTAGGAGTTTCATAAGTCCTTTGACAGGCTTTTTTACAACAATGTCAGTGGATAATTTTGATATTTTTGGCGGTTTGCAGGAGTAATTTCGGCGGGTGTGTCCGTGCCGGTACAGATCCCTAGCCAGGCTCCAGATCTGACATCGAACTACTGGCCTCGGATCCAGTGATCTCAACTTTTTGGGTTTCCTCCTCCGAGGCTGCTAGTCTCGCATCAGGAAAACCCAGCTTCGGCCACCAGTACAACGGCATCTGCCGCCTCATCGTCGTCCTCCACGCCAGTAGGTGCCGCCCCTGATGCAACCACTTCTGCCGTTTCCACGGCATCACCTCTCTTGCTGCATCACCATCATCACCAGCAACAACAGCAACAACAGCAACAGCAGGCTCTACACGGCGTAGGAGCTACATCTACAGCAGTTCCCACACTCGGAGGTGATTCAGCCTCCATGAGCAGCCTCGGTGCGCTGCATCACGATTCCTCGCAGTGAATTAGAAACCGTCACGTGTGAGTGTGGTTTTGTTTCCTTTTATAACCTCAAACTGGAGGCAGGAACCAGCTTGCATTAGCTGTACATCGTAATAGCAACTGCAGTAGCACAGACATTTAAAACTTTCCCTAAAGAAATAAGGAATATTAAGGCAAGTCATTGTTCAACAAAATTAAATTATAAAGAAGGTTTCAAATTTTATTTCTATTGTCGTCCCTTTAATATTACAACATAACCAAGATAATGTTGTAAGTATTTATATTAGGCTACCAATCACGATGACGACATAGGAGCATATGAGGATTGATTAAATGAAAATGAGACTTCGTCTCTCACAGCCAGTACAGATAAACTTGTGATTTTAAGGTGATAAATAATAATTTATGGAGATAGGTACCTTTTAGCTCCCGTTGCCGAACACAGCAGGCAGTAGCAAGATGGGCTGATGCATCACAGTCAACCTTCTTATTAAATGGACAAAACAGCCCAACGTAATAGACATGAAATGAATCTACACTTTCACCCAACAAGTTTAGGAACGTCACAGCATATTTTAGAGGAAAGAAAATCAATGCTATTAAGAATAGGATATTTGAGAAGAGTATTTTATCTCTTCGCTTCCCCTACCCTTACAGAATTTAATGTTTATTTTCTAATTAATGACATTAGTTTCTTTTGCGACGGGCAAAACCGAGGTAATAGATATGGGTCATTCCTGACAAGTTGTAGTCGGTACAGAAACATTTCATCTATTTGGGATGCACTCATCCTAATCGACCAGCAGTAGCATCAGAAGAAAATCTGCCAAAACAAATCACATTCAGTCCAGATTTTTCTTTGCGAATATGGACCAAAGCAATAAGGTTTAGACAATTAGAATTTTGACGACGATATTGTAGTAATCGAATAGGTGTGCAATAATTATTTGTGTGAAATACTTGGAGTTTCTGGGTAAAGGGGATAAAAATATTCCTCTATGCTGACAAAAATTCGTTTCTCCAGGAACGAATATTTAGGAAATTGGTGTACGTATTTGTAATTCAATTTTAAGTAACAAACTATATGTTCTCGTTTATATTTGATCAGCCCTCATATACGAAAACTAATATGTGAGAGCTAGGGCACTTCTAGCATAGAGCGTTCAACAAAAACCTTACCATTTTATTGAGTTATAATTTCCCTTGGGAAGCTGGTTTACGTTGCGATACCTATTCTATGCTGAAATTATTGTCATTTACTCACTGTCAATTTATTACATTAGTAAATTATTATGTAGTAAATAGTTTTCTTTAATATCTCAGGAATTCAAGCGTTCAAATACAAAGTTCGAATAAAATGCCAAGGGTATTCCAAGAAGAATTTGAGAACAATATTTCATAAAGCCCACAGCAGTAAGTCGGAGACCATTGACTAGCTTGAATGATCTAGAATGAAAGAGCTGCAGTTTCTCAAACTAGTGATGAACCGAGTTAGAAAACGAATAGGTAACTGTTAATTAAAATGTTCTGTTGCACCAAATAACAATAAGTCCAATTACACAGTTCCAGAATATAGTCCTTAAATTTGCAATGTCGTAACCATTCGAGACATTTTGTAAGCGGTTCCATAAGTAACAATGACAGAGAATGTGTTGCATTATAATACAATAAAGTATATTTGTGTGAGATGATGTCCCTGTTTTCAAGTTTCCATAAAGGGCAACGCCTACTGGAAATCTTCGGACCAATCTGATTTAATTATGCTCTTGCGATGTAATAGATTTATGCGAAAGAAAATTACGAGAAATGCCGTTTTGGAACATGCGATCATTACTAAACACAATGATGAACGTTAGTTCCCCTAACGTGAGTTAGGTGTCAGTAACTGTAATGCGTAAACATGCTGGATGGGGTGTGTAAGGCCTTTCGAAACTCTTTCTGAGCAGAACCAAGGTGCACAAGTTGATGCGAAAGTTCGGCAATGCAGACAGCAGTTGACCACTATATTACTAAACTACTTTTTTTAACCCATGGCGCGACAGCCCTTAGAGCACCAAGGCCTACCAACCCGACTACCGCCTCACGCCCACTTACGTACGGCAGAGGTGGGCGATCATCCAACCGATACGAGGAGGAGATGTGGTCAGCATCTCGGCATCCCCCAGCCGGAATGTTGGTTTCCGTGACCAGGGCCGCTTACCTAGCGTAAGCTCCTCACTTTCGTCACGATGCTGAGTGGGCATCGGTCCTCTACCCGGGAACTAAAATCCCCACCACATGGGTGAGATCAAACGCGGGCCGCCTTCCGTGGCCAGGGACCAAGACATGTTGCCTTAGCCCGCTACGCCACGGCGCAGGACACTAAACTACTGCTCCGCGTAAATACTTATGGACGTGTTCGACCCTTACTTTGGAACAATTGTTTCTAATCTAGCATTTTATGGAACTTGAACAGTAGGATATGATCGAAGTTTAACGGTTTCTTCGACTTCTAGAGTGCGCAATGTTCACTAACGTTTAATCAACTCATCAAAATCGCTCTGACGATTGGTGAACCAGGAGAGAACTCACTCTCTTATAGATATAAACTCTAGCTTATCTACATCTCAAAGAGGAACTCCTTTTTGTTTAAACGCTCTCTTTCCAACATTCGACTCTTCTTTAGAATTCCAAAACGTAGATATGGGCGAACGAGATGATGCATCCTGAGAACGTAGTGAAGTAAATTAATTTAGGTGATATACATATTGGAAAGCTGAAAGAAAATGAGGGCATCTACCGTAACGAAATAACTCTCCCGTAGTTACAGTTCAGAAGCACCTGAGCATTATTTTGACAGCGATGGAAATGGTAAAGGTTTATGTGGACTGCTCTGTATTTAAGGGCTTCAAATCACTTGTGTAAGTTAGAATAAAATTACGCAAACTGAAACGTATACTGTTTATGGGGCTAAAAAGGCCATTTCATTTAATTTTCTCGTAACGTAATGTTTAAACGTACTTAAAACTACGTTTATTAGCATTTGTATTTTATTGTATTGATAACAATACAACAAGATTTATATCTAAACTTTGAGATGACTGCCATGTGTTTCAAGTGTCGGAACACAGTAAATCAGTTCAGCAGTTCTGACTTTTCTTAAAATAATACATTGCAAAACCACATTCATACGAAAGCACAGCTATTTCATTTAACCGTGTTTAAACTTAGATATAACACGATGGACGTTTCACAGTTCGCGGTAAATTCAGTACCAAGTAGAAATAGATGTCATTGGTTAAGCACATGGTTTTCCCGAGTATTTTGTTAGTTGCTATATTACGAGAAGCGAGTCGATTCAACGATTAGCCAAAGAAGTGTACCTCTTGGTTAATTGTACACGTTAGGATATTATTGAATGGTTTTTACTTTTCAGCTGTTTTTTTCCTCAACGAAGCTGTGCTGATCTGTAAATAAAATAAGCTTCTTTTAATTCGTGTCTAATTAAGCCCGACTCTCGACGGAAATCTTATCACCACAGAGCAACGAATAGATCGATTTTAAAACTTGGAGAAAACAATGGAATAAGTGAAACTACACCCGGTTCACAGGGTAAGGCTTTGCCCTTCCTCCCCAGCTTTAGATGGGCGAGAACATTAGCAGTTTCATGCTACAATAATAGTGTACAGCATAACGCAAATATTGTATAGTAACTATCAGACACAAATAATAACGATGAAGCATTAGCAATTTTTCTTGATGAGCAGTATTACTTTTATATAATATTATTATATCTGTGGTAAATTGTGTTGCGTCTGTGAGTGGTGCATAATATAAAAGTTTAGAGAAGTCGTACAAAAAGCGCCAAATCGTGGAAGTGCGTGTGTGTATGGTTGACGTACCCTAGCCTGTGTAGTGTATTAAAACTAGCTATACAACACAAATAATGTAATAACTAAATATTCAACATAAATGGTGATCTTATGTTTTAAGTATTTCATATCCAAGAACAGTTACAGGAATACTATATCTGGAGTTATGTCATTTTTTGAACTGCTAGTTATATAATAGATAATACATATATTTTCATTTCCTAAGTGTGCATGGTGAAGAGCATTAATATGTGTTTTCTTCTTTTTCTCTTTTTTCTCCCGAAGACACTACAAACATCTTTTCGTTTTTCTTTCATTCCAGAAGTCATGTGATGTGATATTGTGAACTGTAAAACAAAGGAGCGCAATCGGAGTCTCGTGGGATGGGGTGGTGCTGTGTTTATTTATTTGTGTATTTATTTTTAAATGGTGAGCTGCTATCCTTTCCTTTTCATTGTTAGAAATAGTCTCCACGGGAAGGATTAGTTAATATCGATACATCGATGTAACCGCCCCGAGACAAAGGTTGTGCCATTTTACGCAACAGTAGTTCATTTGTTACCGTATTGACGTTCTGTCGTCTTTGGAAACTCAGACGCTTGCATTCCAGGTGTGGAGCGTTTTGACATTATCCCACATCATATCATTTGTATGTTATGCTGTTCTATACGTCTATTTCAAATTAGGACAAAATTTAATTAAAGTTGCAATAATGTGTGAGTACTAATCCATTAGAAAAAGAATAACTATGAGAAAAATTGTTGTTCTTGGGTGTTTATTTGCTTATATACTCCCTTTGTATTTATTGCCTTTATCGTACAAATGTTTGATGTTTTAATATGTATTAATATCTGAAGTTACACAAGTAAGACTATCAATTCCTTTCAGAATTTCATTACCAGCAATAGGAGTTTCAAGTGAAAGGGTGGGAAAGAACAATGTTACAAAAATACTTTCGCCAATTGGAAGCATTTTCTAACGTTTTTCATTCCTCCTCATCTTCTACGAAATGTAAAACTACTTGTCGCTTAAAATTACTATACAAAGAAGCAATCTAATTTACAAATGTTTTAGAAAAACTCTAAAATGGGAGTTAGGATATGATTTGCATACAATAACATGCTATCTATTAGCGTAACATGCCAACCGAAGAGACAACCACAATCAAGTCCTTGAAATTCAGAATAAAACGTTATGTAACACTATTTTACTGGAAATTCAAGGGGACCAACCTGCGAAAATTGGCGAAAATTCTCATACATATCAACTTGTAAGCTTGTCGGAACAATGATGCTTAGCGTGCACTTACGTACAGTTTTAAACTCACATGCATTAATTTCTATACTTAGGCTTTTTTGAGTGCTTGATATTTACTCTCATCTCTCATTGAAGTACATATTTTTACTGATTTCCTACTTTGAAATTCTCACCAGAGACTCTTAACGTGATAAAGGTTTTAGCTGATAATTTTCATTAAAATGAAATTAATGAAGTACATACATGACTAAATAAATTACTTGTATTAATTATAAGAATAATAAAATAATAATTTTATTTTAAAATGTTATAAAGCAGTTAATTTTAAAAAATATATTTTAAGCTCAAAATGGAAAACTACAGAGCAAAGTTTTCCTATAGAATAAAAATAAAGAAAAAGATTCCAGAAATTGCTCGTCAAATGACTCTTTAAATTTGAGCGTTTCTAATGATACTTTTCACATACATTACTTTAAAAATTTAAAATAATTGCTTAAGAAATATGGAATTCCAGATTTCACAGGTTGGTCTCCGTTGCCTCAAATTTAGGGATTTTATAAATGAATGGTAGCAAAAATAAATAGCTAGACTACTCTTAACATCTAATATCAGTAAATGAATACTTTTCGTCCCCTTTCCTTCCGTTTGTTTTTTGCTTTAAATGTCGAAACGCTCCTTTAGGCTATTTGTTTCAACTGCAAATGGGGTAAAAACCATAGCTGAATCAATGTTTGTAGCACCTATTTGTCACAATTTTTCTAGTTCCTATCTTATGTGTTTTAATTTATTTTGAAAAAGAAGTCACTGATTGACAATTCTGGGTCACTAATAAAGTTATTCTCATTACCCTATTGGTTGTTTCGGCGAGAAACACATTTTACCAACTTAACCCTCTTTGTTTTTCCAACACCTCTGGTGCCAGGCCGAAGTTACAACACCCTAATAAATAAATGTTGTGAAATAATGACTTTGTTGCTGTGATTATTGTATAATGATAATTAAACATATTACTTATTATTGTTTTAGTGTGTAGATCTCATGTGAAATAAATAAATAAATAATTCCAAAGTTTAATAAGTAGTGATGTGTATTGATACCATTATTTTATTAACCTTCCTTTAATAACCTTTAACCTTCTTTCTCCCAGTTTCCTTTTTCAATGAAGAACACAGATATTCTTTCATTTGAAAACAAATAATAAATTGTGCTGAGTGACGACACTAATGGAAAACATTTAACGAAAACATAAAGTAAAATATGTCGCATACGAATAACCAGGGATTCAGCTATTTGTGATTTGAGCAGTACGGTGGTACTGGTGTAGAAGCTATACTGTGTACAACAGGAGGTCAGAGTAGACATAAACAAAACCACGTGCGTTTTCACGTAGCGCTCCCCCTTGTTCAAGGTTTGCTTGACGCTTTCGCCTTCTAAATAGTCCCTTGAGAATGTAGTACTGCTAAGGTTCAAACGATCACTCCATTTCTTTTAAAGCACAAGCTAATATTGAGTACTAAGTACAGTCCAGTTATAAAGCTTATCATTTAGTGATAATAGTGATATCACTTAACTTGTACGGAGTAACTGGGAGCTGGGAGAGGGGGGCAAAAAGGGAAAAATCAAAACAGTTTGTTTCAGCTTAGGGAAAGAGCGAGTTCACACGCGCGGTGAACCGTTACCGAGTGGTGAAAAGACAAACATATTGAACGCGCTTAAATTCTGTGAGAAATATCCAGGACTTGCTATCAATGAAGTGGTGACAGTAGAATTCAGAATTTAGTGTGTGTCAGTTTCAAGTATTTACGGCGCATGCAAAAAAAAAAAAAAAAAAAAAAAAAAAAATCCACAATTGTTGAGGTTGGAACTCCCGGCAAGAGGACACCAATTTCTAGCTTAAATTAGAGGGATGTGGACTGCGGAAGCAGCAATTTTGCTGCATGTTATTTATATTTATTTCCTATAAATATGTCCCTTTAAAGTGAATAACACTTATTAGAGGTAGCGATAACTGTGTTCTGTCATTGCGAACGCACGTGGCCGCGGAGTGATACAAACCGATGATTTGTTTGTGTCTATTTTATTTATCTGTGAGGAAACTGTAGAGCAACATGTGTTAAAGTGCTGGGTCACCCATAGATGATGGATTATGAACCAATCAAACAGCGGTCTTCATTTAAGTAAGAGAAAAATTATTTTCTCTCATTGTTAAGGCATAGTACGAATTAACATCATAATACTGTTAAAATATAGCGCCGATGTATTTCAAAACGAGCGGAATTTTTAGTATGTAAGCACACTTTTGCTTTCCCTAGTACCTACTTTATGCATGGAAGTCATTCGGGCTGCGGGTTATTAGAAGCCGTTTGACGGCAATAGCTGGGAAGACAGCATAAAATGATTTGACCGCTACATATGTTGAAGTTGATACCGCAAAGGCGGGTTTAGAAGTTCGGTGGACTACTATTTTCTAGCTATCCACATAAACATTTCCCTTTCTTATTTTATAAGCCAAAGTACGAGAAAGTCTATCAGATTTCAGTTTTAGTTCTGTAATTGCAACAGACGCAACGACTATAGGAGAAGGCATTATGGTTACTTCATATAAACAGTAATGGAAGTATAGTTAATTTTATAATTAGACTAAACCGGAGCTAAGGTGTTTACAATAGTAAAATGAAATAGCTCCTATCACGTAATTTATTCCATATGGGGAAGACATTATGATGCCTCTGATTGGCTATATTTAAATATAAATCGATTCCTGCTGGATAAAGTTCGTTGCTACCCCGCTTCCATTCAAAAGCAATCGATTCATTATCTAACTTAAGCTAAACGGAGACATCAGAATATCTCCCCCACGTTAAGTTACCCTCACTGCCAGAATGACAGTGAAAAAAGGCAGGATAAACCTACTGAAAATGCTAGCCCCCCCCCCCCCAAAAAAAAAGGGCAAATAGATTCGACCACCGCTGGGGAGCTAGTTTGTTTTTTCATGCTAAGTTGTAGAATTTAATAAAAAAACGGGTTTTATGCGTTTTGACGCTTTACTAATTGTTGTTTATAGTTTTTAATTTTTTTGTGCATATTTATTTTATTTTTGTAACTTATAGTTAAATTTATCTCTGGCTATCGCCAAGATTTAGTTTTTGAAAGTGCGCTTATGACCAAGTAATTGAGCGCCCTATATATAAATCATATCGCGTAGAGTTAATCACGTGTTAGAAGCCGGTTTCGTTTTACTGGTGTGAACACCTTAGTTGCCATGTCAGTTTAATTATAAAATGGACTATACGAAATAAGCACACAATTACTAGCTTGCGGATGGGTGTTGTAGCATTTATCACTGATAACGATATTTTCTGCAAACACAAAGGTAAATTATAAAACAAGGAATCACAATGACATAATTTCTAAAAAATAGTTAATTTTTAAGCTTGCTTGGTATATTTTTTGCCCAAGTTTCATTCTACCTATGGAAGCAAATTTACTGTCTGGTTGTTGAGGCGCTTCCTTACAAAGGCGGCGCATCTTAAACTGCAACAAATTTCATTTTTTAAAATATTATTTATGTACCTTTGTAATTCAAACAAAATTGATATTGGTGAGTATGCACTTTAACCCCATATTTAAGGAAAAAAGAAGACAAGCCATGTTTGCGCAAAAAGAAAAGAAAATAAATGTACTGCTTAGTAGCAAACACCTTTATACCGGCTTTTTGAGGTAGTGATACATATTAGCAACAATATGCGATAAGCAGTTCTCAATTTCATCTCTGTGATTTCCGAGTTTACATTCATAAGGTAATTATAATTCTATTTAACTTTAATGAACGTTTTTGTTGGGGCTCCTATGGTGGTCGCCAATCTAGGAAGTGATTGACGTTAGAGTCGAGACTTTCCCATGACAACGCTAGACGCCAAACCCTTGTTGCCGGACTGTGTAGCATGACGTGCGTGCGAGCGAGCGAGTTGTATATACAGCTCTTATCATCTGCAATAAACACAGTACCTTGCTGCTTGTTGCTGCTTTGTTAACGCTGCAATGAACAAAATGCCTTCACATTTGTTGCTGCTCTTTTTGGAACAGTTAGAGATTGTGTATTGTCAAGTTCCTTTGCATTCTATTTGTGGCAATTTGCCTTGGTTTACGTGTGTTTGAGTCCATGCATGTATTGTGAACATTTGTAATTGTGTTTTAACGAATGTTTAATTATGTCTAAAATTAGTGACAAAGCTGGCGCAGACAAACGAAAACCTGAACGTGCTCGGGAACCAAATAAAACTATATTTGGACTTTTGGACTTTTTTCTTCGCGTGTAGCATTACAAATTATAATAATACCTACTGCAGTCGCCACAGATCACCTTAGTACACATGTTCCTAACGCGCTCTCCACATCGCAGCAATAAGCGGCAACGACTCTCTCTCTCTCTCTCTCTCTCTCTCTCTCTCTCTCTCTCTCTCTCTCTCTCTCTCTCTCTCTCTCTCTCTCTCTCTCTCTCCATACGAAAATTCAATCACTTTCTAGACTGGCGACCAGTATAGTATAACAATTTAGCGACTTCAAATATTGAATTTTGAATTTATGTAAACAAATATTTGCAGTCAGCTGCATCAGTAGATGTAACAGCAGACATACAGCATACATCAGACAGACACACTTGTTTTCTTAATTTTCATTGTTAAAATTAGCTATTTACTCAAAAAATGGAAAACAGAGACGAAAGGTTTGAGAAGTAGAATCGTGATCGCACGAATGTATATATAAAATTTTTCGGAATAATTATGGTTAATTTTAGTCGCCTGAGCGCGCCAACAATACGCAGTAAATGCTTATGTTAGGGTTAAAAGCAGAGATACTTGTGTTGGTAACTCAGCACAGTGCAGTGAAGAACATTACTTCAATATTTATATCATTTGCAGACAATCATTTAAGTTAATAAGCGTAATATGTTTTCAGGTTGGTTAGTACCTCCAGCACACTCGCACATGCGTTTATTTCGCCGAGAGGGCCGGGCAGTTAGTTGGGAGTCGCCAATCTAGAAAGTGATTGACGTTTACGAACCACGCGGAGGAACTGTTTAAATAAATGGGAGGGGATGAGTACGTCATAACGGTTGTCATAGCAATGATTAGGAGGACCAATTATAGTCGACACGTTTCCATCGCAGTGAGGTCATTCTCATGAAACAAATTATATTATGAGCCAGGGTCCTTAAACACCAAATATTAATTATTTGCATTATTTACAATTTATACTTTCATAGATAAAGAAATGAAAAAGGAAGTTTAAATAAACTTAAGTCTTATCCTTTGCATTTCCAATATTATTTATTCACTGCTTATTTAAATGTGTAACCGAGTTTGAATTCTTTGTGCAAGTGTAATGAACCCAAACTACTTGAGCCAGCAAATCAGCTACTGACGTGTAAACATGTAGAAGTAAATTCAATGCTCTATACTAATAGGCATTGTTCCCTTCATGGCACAGTTAAAACCATGCAGGGAACATCAGGTAGTAAATTACTTGTGTTTGAGAAAAAACAAGTAACACGCACAAGTTGATACTTATTTGAAGTACAAATTATCATATTATTTGCACTTTTACCTCTAACATCTATATGTATAGTAGGTACATAACATATCGGCACATGAAATGGAAACAATGTCTGGTAAACCTGGCCTTTAAAATTATTCCATAATAAAAGAATTCTTAGCATTGATGTTATAAAATAACATTACATATTACGTCTTTGCTAAGCATTTAAGTTACACATTCTTTAGTAACTTTCAGGTGTTTTACATCTCTCTTTTTGCTGTTCATATACCACCCTTTTGAATTTTGAATTCAGAAATTTATTTTAAGCTTTCACTAACCTTGAAACATGTTATATTTATCTGCAGTATGCTAAAAATTCAGTTCTTTTTTTCAAGTTTTAAAGTCATTAAGTAATAGGCATAATTGCATGATATTACATAAAATCCTCAATAAGTTGATTAAGACCACCATGACTGTTTCACAGCTATGAATATGATGAGCAACCACAAAATAGGTACCTGTTTGTACTTTGTAGCACTGCCAATGTAACTCATCTCTTCAGCTTCAGTTGCAATAACCGAAATCAAATGTTACTTATTATTTCAAAGAAATAATTCTAATGTGAGCCATTACTTAAGTGGGTTAGGTTAGGCTGTAGAATAAATAAAAATACTTAGCTAAAGCAGGCAATATAAACAACAGATTCAGGACAACTGCGTGAAGTAATAAATGCTGAATGAACTGTGTGATATTTAAGATTATATGATAATTGTGCAGTGCAATACTTTATATAGTAACAAATGCCAAACTTCTGCTCCTGTGTCTGTTTCTTGCTTCTTTACTTGCTCCCTATCAAATGTATGTCCATGTAACATTTTCAAAACTGCTAATAGGTAATGATTCCAGTAAAAAGTTTTATTACATGAACTTGTCCTCTTCCTCATACTTACATTGCAACTGAAACTCCAACATTTCTTATGGTAACTGACACACACATTTAATGTAAACAAAAACATACACTCATTCTATCAGAAGTATATGCATAACAAATATTGGAGAATATTTTGTCTTTCTGTCCAATTAGAAACCATTCATTTGGCAAGTCAGTCTGGATGCCACCATTGGTTAGCTGCTGACCCAATGATTTCCAGATCATGGGTTCAAACCCTGCGCAGACTGATAGTTTTTAAGTGTGCTTAAAACTGACAATACCATGTCAGT
The DNA here is from genome assembly GCA_030765055.1 of Mantis religiosa. Classification (NCBI taxonomy): domain Eukaryota; kingdom Metazoa; phylum Arthropoda; class Insecta; order Mantodea; family Mantidae; genus Mantis; species Mantis religiosa. The sequence goes on from CM060948.1 coordinate 269,865,367, forward strand.
AGATCTACTGGTATATAAAAGAAATGGTACAGGATGACATTTCAGCACTCGATGGCTTCGATATGAACCTGGCAATTGACAGCATTAACATAAAAATATTACTCTTTTTTGGCCAGCACTTAAAACTACAACATCCCTATTTTCTAAATGGGACCTTAGGGACATATATAAATAAATAAATAAATAAATAAATGGGAGGGTATGAGTCTGTCATAATGGTTGTCATAGCAATAATTAGGAGGACCAATCAGAGTCGATACGTTTCCATTGCAGTATAGACAGGTCTCGCGATAACGAATGTAAAGTTATATATGCCAAATTTATTACAGTTTGGCCATGTTTGCATCAAAAGCTCACAATATCATAAGCATGCATGCACGCATATATAGATACTCAAACAAAAATTTATTACAGTTTGGCCATGTTTGCATCATAAGCTCACAATATAAGCATGCATGCACGCATATATAGATACACAAACAATAATAGCAAACTTAAAAAGGACGTTTTGGCTTTGAGATAGTGTATCACATTGCAATTATTCAACAAAAAATAAAATTAAAAAAAAAAAAACTTTTCGTTTTATTACAATTTCAGTATACTGTTAACGCTTGTTTAGTAGACAAAATATCTGAAGCGCTAAGATTCTCTGAAAGTTGCTTCAAACTGTTCTTAGGATAAGGAAAATGAAAAATATGTGTATAGTCATTTTCTTTAAACGAATTTATTCCCTATTGTATAAATGCATACAAGGTAGTGTACAAATTAGAGCCTTACTTGTATTCACATTAATCAAAATGTTAATAGAAACAAATAACCAGATCCCAAGCTTATAAAATCATAAGCTTAATTAATCTACAAGTCAAAATGTATGCAATATTTATTGTAAAGACGAAGATTCTGTAAATTAAGTTTCAATTGTTTTATAAAGTCGTGTAAATTACAGATGAAAGTAGCCAACATTTTGTATTCCACTACAAAGCTGTAGTGAAAGGTGAAGTGGAGTCACATGTGGTTAAGCATGCATACAATATTGTCCTATCATCTTTATTTTCTTGGGCAGCTTATTACATTCGTGATTCAGATTAGAACTGGAATGATAATTCTTGGAATACATACAGATATGCACATATATACATTTCTAGATAAAATTTATTATCTATGGATGCTTCGGCAGAAGACACCGCATTGTACTTCTCAAAATAAATGATTGTTATAGATAAACAAACATAAATGTTTAAAATAATATTTTTACATCAACGAAAACATACAGAAATGATTAATAGCCAATTTAATTTATTTTTAATAAAAGGAGTAAAGATTCATTTTTGTTTCATATTACATATAAGAAATCTAAACCCACAACATGAGAATAAAGCTGCCTTTAGAAGCAGGAACAAATTATTTAGCACTTTAGACATATAATAACATGGTTATAAAAATAATCTCCATATAATAGCTAAAATTAATCTGTAACTAAAGGTAACAGCTACATACTTTATGCAATATAAAGTTCTTCACAGTTCAACATTATTTTATAATTCAAAGGCTTTTAAAACATTTAACTAAAATAGAAAAATAAAAAATAAACAGACTATCAACATGTATAAGTTTTATTTAGCTATCATTTCAAAGTGCTGTTACTAACACAATATTAATGATAATTGACTTGTATGCACTACGTAGTCATTGATCACATGCTCCGCTAACAACAGCTTTAAAGTTTGTAAGTAAGCTTTATGTTGCATTATGGTGTGACTTACATATAGAATTGCAGAAAAATACCTACATAATGTTATAACTAAAAAGAGAAGACTGGAAATGTAACATCTGAGAGTCAAATTGAATGACTCAATATCTAAATGCAATAGAGCTAAAACATGTTAAAAACCATTTGCTATGCACAGAAAGGTAGTTTAAAAGTAACATCATATTTACAAGACCAATAATCAGACCATGAAAATTCTGTTAAGATATGGAATAAGAGTAACTTTGCAAAATAATCTTTTACTGCTTTGGCTGCGAAGGTAAAAACACATCATCTTCTGCAGCAGGGTAATAGGTAGGAACTGTAACTGTATCCCTGAGCAATGGGGTGGTCTCAGATGGCAACTGTCTTTGAGCATCATGTTGCCTGTAGGTCAGATATGGTGGTGGTGGAAAGGGTGGTTTGCCTCGCTGCTCATATAGCTGAATAGCAATACCAATTGCAGCCAGAATTGCCCAGGTTATGCAGAGTGTCACATCTGTAAAGTATATGGAGGTTATACTGTAGTTAATAAATATTTTAGTTTTTACCTTACACAGTCTTCATTTCTTTTTTGGATCAGAAATTAATAGACATGGTGTAGCAGGTGTTCTCTTATCACATCCTGAAGCATTAAATTTGTAACCACTTGCTTTTCTCTTATTTTGCTCCAGACTTAAATCACAGGTAATAAATACACCAAGAATTAATGTTTTTAGTGTATGTTTCTCCATTAAGTTAATTTTTTTAAAACTTCTTGTTTTGGTACTCTCAAAATATGCATGTAAAAGTATAAAGACACACATTTAAAAAAAATTATTTACCCTTTCCAATTTGTTTTAATTTTGACAAACCAGTTTGTGAAACCCAACAGCCTACAATGGATAAAGGAGCCCTTAGGAATTTGTCTTGCCACTTTTTGGATACATAGTTCAGTTGGGTAAAGGAGTGAAGAACACTAGCCAGAACTTCGTTGTCCGGGGTTAGGTAGGCTCAAATGAACACTGCAATGCTACCAAGATTGTGCTAAGGATGGGGTGGCCCTACATACAATGAATTGTGGTTAGCATGTGTTGATGATACTCTCGCATATAGTACAATCTATGTTTTGCATTTATATCAAAACAAAGTTTTCTTTTTTTCATCTGTTTTAAGTTATTAAAATTCTAAAATATGAATAAATAAAACAGAAATTATAGAAAGTTAACACTTGTAGACCCAATGTTTTTGCTTTACTTTCAACAGAAAATTTACATCATGTCAAATAACACAGTTGGAAAGGTTTAAAAATATGTAGATATGCTTCTTTAACTGCACTTAACACTTCTGTTATATTAAATAAGTCAGTGAAAAAGGTTTCTCTATTCTTAGGAATTGATCTGTGCACACAATACCCTTAGTGCTTCTAATAATACTCTTTAAGGCTCATATTAAAGAAAGTCTTTTGAACTTTCAATTCAACTAATCATTGGGAAAAATTATTATTTTAGATATTGGGTCCAAATATTTATTTATATCACTAGAATAAAAATAAGTTTCAAAGTCTGAAGAAGCTAAATTCATTGTCTGCTGAAAACAATAAAACAAGTAAAACTAGAATGATACTGATCACTTGGTGGATATCCTTAAAACAATTTACGAAAAGGTGAAAGTGCCTAAACTATTTATACATAAAAATAAAAATGTGTCTCCTGACACTACAAGTTACCAATATGGACAAGATAAACCTTATGGTTGAAATGCTTGCAAGTAGTAGTAAAAATTAGAAGGGTAGTACACTAACAAGGACAAAAAAAAAGTAATAGTGGATACATGGAAAGTAGCAGATGAAAAACATCTAACATAGCACTAGCTATAGAATAGTATTTAATGCATTCTGAACTGCATAGTTTCAAAGAAAAATGCGTGCAAAACAATTTTGAAAAAAAAAAAAAAAAAAAAAAAATTATGGAAAATGTTTACACTCAACTAAACTTTCCACAGTACATTTTAAAAGTAGCTTTAAAATACCTAATGTATTATTAATTCCTCAAACAAATTTTAAATACTTTTTCTTGAACTAGATATTTTTAAAAAACATTTGGTAAATAGGTTTGTTAGCTTCTTCCAGCCAACATTAATTTGCTTCTCAAAAACTATTTGTAGTTGGTTTATTGATACTCATCATTTACTTGTGCGTCAAGTAAGTGACGAGTATCAATAAACCAACTACAAATACTTTTTGAGATTAATTTTGACGTCACTGTTACTAAATTCCTCCAAACACATATATAATTAATTTGCTTACTTATTTTAAATTTCTTTATAAACTTCTAGTAGTTTTAAAAAGCAGAATTTCTGAAGGGGATTTATTATAGAATGAAAGCTATTTAACACTGTATGCTAGAACTGAATTGTTTTTCCCCATTGCCATAAGTAATACTTCAGAATTATTTAATAAAGATTAATGTTCTGTACTTACCCTTGGTTTGAAATGGTGGATCAATCACTGCCAAATTGAAACCCGGAACTGTTGCCCTCCTTATTACATTGATTATAATGTATTTAAGATTAGAGCCAATATAATGATCAATAGGTATGATGACTGCATATGCACCAAGAACTGCACAGGATATCATATTAGCCTTCTGGATAACGGACACAAACAGCAGTGGTACCATTAACATGATGCATGTGAAGACACTCCAGAAATTTGCATCCAGCTTCAGAACTCTTGCATCTCCTAACAGTAAAACAAAATTAAACAAACATTACAATAACACAAGACAACAGAAGTAGCAATCAAAATTAGTGTTCATTGCTTTTTACAGGAACATAAAATACTGTATGGATAAAAATTTCCTACAGCTGTGTTTTAATTTGTTTATGCAGTTAAAATGATATTGCTATAGTGATACATTAATAACTCTTTAAAAGCAGCCTGCATTAAACAAGCATTTAAAACAGGATGTACTCCACTGCAGATGCTTCTTTGTATCAACACTAAGCCTTCCCTTCCTATATCATTTCAGTTTCCTTTCATTTATCCCTCACCTCCCCTTTGTTCTCTTCCCCTTGGATTTATCCTGACATGCAGTCCCTCTTTAAGGGGAAGCAGGCATGGGAAAGAACATTTTTTATATTATTCTTCATTCATATTCATAACTCAAGTGTTTGACATTTTGCAGCTTCTGAACATAAGAGGAACTGCCAAGAATTATGTACAAACTTTGACATTTATGAGGTGCAAGTAGTACTTGTGCTTTGCTAAACAACATGTTCAGCATAAATAAAGGTGGACTAGTTTTAAAGTTGCCTTAATGTTTACACATGCTTTCAATTCAACTGAAAATTAGTGTATAGAAATTTTGCTTTAATCCACATACATTTGTAATAAAATGTAATCCAAGTTTTTCAGACAACTTTTTTTATTTTGGATGAATAAGTTATAAAAATTGCTTGACTTGCTACACAAATGAGTGGCTAAAACAATTGATATGAAGCATACCCAAGTTGCACATAATAGGTTATATTATGCCATCTGAGTTACTTCAAAAGAGCAAATACAAAAATTAAAATATGCCTCTTATTGTTTAGTTTTACAAAAAAGGTTAAATGACAAAAGTTTATAAAAGCATGTTGTTTCGAACAAGTTTAAGTGTGCACAAAATTTTCCTTACTGCTATTCATGTACATAAACTGCTATGCAAAAAGTGTAGTTTCGAGTGCATTCTATGACTTATCTTCACACCAGGAGTACTACTGGTTTCTACATTTTACATTTACATCTAAACTGCACAGAAAATAGAAAGAGAGGATGGGGGCAACGAAAAGGGAGAGTGAAAAGGAAGAGGGAAGAGTAGGGGAAATATGAAGAGAAAGATTACCTTTCAAGTATATTGCTACAACTGTCAAAGTTTGAAGCCATATGTGTGTGAACTTCAAATCCTTTGGAAATAAAAAAAAAAAATGCAAAGAGTTACTTCTGACTGTTTTGATTTGCAATGGAGCATCACTTCCTACACTATTACCCCAGTATAACATATGAATGAGAAAAGGGTTCCAAGTTGCTCTATCACTTAAAAGGAAGTAAAATCCAATAAGAATAGAGTAATACTAGCACACAATAAGAAATGTATTGCCTAACACTAAAAAATTGCAGCATTGTGGTGGATTTCTTCTACTTTAGGAGTTATTCATGCTAACAGATTGGGAAGAGCTACATAGATCACGTAGGCTGTCTTGAAGGACCATCTGTGAGAATGCATTTTCTTGTAAGTCATTAATTTAAGTATTCTCACAAGTGATGACTGTGTTCATGCTGTTATTGTGCTGTATAAACAAACATTTTGTAGGTCATGTAAAATTAATAATAATAATAATAATAATAATAATAATAATAATAATAATAATAATAATAATAATAATAATAATAATAATAATAATAATAATAATAATAATAATAATAATAATAATAATAATAATAATAATAAATAATAAATAATAAATAATAATAATAATAATAATAATAATAATAATAATAATAATAATAATAATAATAATAATAATAATAATAATAATAATAATAATAATAATAATAATAATAATAATAATAATAATAATGTGCAGATCACAGAGGGGGACACCTCACACACTGCGACCTACAAAGGGATCTATTGTGGCCAACACCATCCCATCAGGCGAAAAGGGATATAAAAGAACCATAGAAGGCTACGGGGCACAGGCAGACAGGATATAAGGATGCACGCAGGACTTAACATTTCCGAATGAAGACATGTCCCAGAGCTGGAACCGCCAAAGAGGGCGAACAAGCGACAAGTCATCAGGCAGTCCACTAGTGTCCATGACGTTGTGCATGCATCCGCGCCATCTATCCGCCACTACTATAGATCAAGAACCCAGAAGCACACCCGAAAGATAAGGAAACGGAATGAAGAGGGAATAATAGAAAGGAAATCGTGGTATTAGAGCAAGGAGACCTGCGTTTACCTAAGCGACGAGGGGAAACCGCAAAAAGCCCATATCAGAGCACGCGATAGACGCGAATCGAACCAGTGACCTACAGAATGCGAGTCGCACACGTAAACGCGGCACCACCTCACTCGGATGCTTGGCAATCTGTAGCAGTCAATGCAAAAGGGCACATACTGCAGTTAATGGTTTAAAAATGGCTCACAGGAAATATGGCCTTTAAAAACTATTTGTTTTGGTGACCTGTGCAACTTTCAAGTACTCTTGAGGCTATTTTTTATTTGTGGAAACGTAGAGTCAGACTGAAAAATTCAATGCCATAGCCGGGATTTGAACCACGGATCTTCTGGTTTCCGTCCAGCCGCACTACCATTGTGCTACTATGGCCAACGTGCCGATATGACATTAAATCATTTGTTTATGAAAAGGTCAAGCATATTTCAGTAAAATCTTTTCTATCAAAATTTGTATCTGTTGCAAAAGCTCTTTATCCAACATATTAAACTAATATTTGTTTTGTAATAAATATAACATGAAAATATTAATGGAAAATTCACACACCTAGTACAACATAGGAGACGATGGATGCTGCAACAAAACCAAGAGTAAGTGTTGCAAGTAGAACAGAAAGCATTGGAATCCCAAAGAACCACCAAAGTAGCACCCAAAGGCCTCCAAAACATAGGCCAAGGATCACAGAAAATACTATTGTGCCTGAAACACAGAAATAGTTGTTGCTGTTATTAAATGCAGCTTTTAATATATTTACACTACAAAAGATTTTTTTCTTTTTTATGCTTCTGGTTAGATCGTATTACCATAATCCATGAAGACATGTTTATAGAACTTAAAGAATAAATATGAGTAACAAGCATAATTTAATCCCTGAAGGCTCTTGAACGAAATTGAGTTCTAATTTGCTCCAACTTTCATGCAGGAGCATGTAGTTTTAAAGTGGTTGTTTTAGACAAATTTTCAGGCATATTGGTGTGTCCATAAATAATATTTTTTATTATAAATTTTGAAAACTTTGAAGCAACTAATAGTGCCATATGATGTACTAATTTGTAAATTAATAACTTGGCATGTGCAAGCTGGTTTTCATTCAGCAGCAATACTGATACTTTATGAAGTGGTTAATAGATGTTAACTAGAGCCCAGAGTTGTAAGCACAATCAAATGACGAAATAAACAAGCAAATAAGCACGAAAAATGAAAAAAAAAAAACCCACCAAAAATAAGCAAATAAAAGTAAAAGTGTAATCATAAACGTATTATTTGGTAGAATTTTTACCTTACTGACGCTTGTTACAGTACACGAGAGAGTTATCTTCAGATTTTTTATACCCCTCCTTTAACTCCAATGGTCATATCGGCGGTCGTTCTCCTTTGGAACATATCGAAGGTGTTAACTCGTATTCGTTGGGTTTTATCACGCACACATTCGCACTCTCATCCATACTTCCCCCACAGCCGGGAATCGAACCCGGGACCCCTTTGAGAGTGGGAAGATCCTGTGAAAAGGATCTCTCGCATGACGTTACTGGTATATGCGAAAAGCTCTTTTTGAATTAACTTCCCTTAGATATGCGTTTCTGTAACAGACCATTTTGTAGAAATCTTACAGTGTCTCGTAACCAGGATTTTTCATTGATACCTTACCGAGTTTCTCAAATGCAGTTTTAGCAATACTGTGAATCTCTGAAGACAACGTTACTGAAATTTCATATAACAAAGAAAGTGAATACTCCAATGTTATAATAGCAGGTATTTTGGAGAAGCGGTTATGGTTGTACTCTATCTTATCTTGAATGCCAATATTAGCAAAATATTCTTGTGCTGTACCCGCCTCCGTAGCGTAGATGGTAGCATGTCTGCCTCACATTCAAGAGGTCCCGAGTTCGAATCTCGGTCAGGGTGAGTTACCTGGATAAGACTTTATCCGCGGTTTTCCCTTATCCTGATAGACGAATGTCAGGTGACTCTAGGCTCCATGGGCCCTGGACACATTTAAGCATCATTTCCCCCATTTCATTCACCGTCCGATATGACTTAACGTTGGAGGACGTAAAATTACAAAAAAGATCTTGTGCTGTGGCGATGTTGCTTGTATGTTCTACATCTAAAGAGTACAACACTGTTTTACTTCATTGAAATGTTCTGCGTAGAATGACACAGCCTTTTACCAAGAACCCGATCGAGTTAAAACTGGCTGAGGAGGCAAAGACAAACTTGGAAGGACTTCAGGAAATTTTTTAACTAATCGGCGACAGTATACTTTCTTTACGCTAGAGACAGAAAGATCCGCGTTTTTATATCGGCTCCTGTCTCTTTCGGCGAGACGATGTCTAGGAGTGAAAATTTACTTTTAAATTAATATGGTTTGGATAAAATAAGCTATTTTAATTAAAAAGCATAAAATAAACAAGCAAACGTCGTATTTAAGCAAAAAAGCGTTTATAAACATAAGCATTATGCTTAGAAATCTGGGCTCTAATGATATCACACACAAACTTGCATTCATGCCGTGAAACTTAAGTATACTGAGAAAGCTTCCTTTTAAATTTCCCAAACCAGTTTCTAAGCTACTAGTACGATGAAACTTGGGGGAAAAAAAAAAAAAAACAAAAAAAAAAAAAAAACAATGGTTGACAATCATGTCATCATTTTTACTATGGAGATTGCCATATTTAGGTTCTTTTCTGGATTTTCAGCATGAAAAAGTTAATGACATGATTCCACATTTTACATATTGAATTTTAACTATAATAAAATAATATACATAAAATCCAAATTAAAATGTTCATTACAAGACTAATGCAAACATTAAAGTATAAACTTGCCCGTCTCAGTAGCGTGGTGGTAGCATGTCTGCCTCACGTTCAAGGGGTCCCGAGTTCGAATCTCGGTCAGGGTGGGTTACCTGGATAAGGTTTTTTCCGAGGTTTTCTCTTATCCTGAAAGACGAATGTCGGGTAACTAAGCTCCATGGGCTTCGGGCTCATTTGAGCATCATTTCACCCATTCCATTCATCGTCCGATATGATTTAACGTTGGAGGACGTAAATTACCAAAAAAAAAAAAAAAAAAAAAGTATAAACTTGCTTATCATTATAACACTTGTTCTTAATGTATCAGGACAACCTTTTCCACACTTTCTCATAATTCTAAACTTCTCTTGTACCTCTTTTACAATACTTTTCTAATGCTATAGCAAATGCCAAACGTTCTATCTCCTGTTTGTAAAACTTTGATTCTCAGTCTGTAGCCCTATCTGTCTTTGCTTAACATACACATATTATAAAGCCACAAACAACGTTCTGAATAATTTAGGTCGTATGAATCATTTTTTCACTTAAATATAGCAAAGTTGATTACTCTGAAACTCATCTCATGCTGCCTGTTTGAGACTTTATTCTGGGATTTTCCTTACTCCTTTGTATCTTAGTGCTCAGGCCTCAGTGCTTAATTGTGCATTAATTTTACACTTACATTCATCCTCAGAAATCAAAGACAAGGAATGGACATAAATGAGGTACTAAGCTTTGGGGAATTCTTGATTTGGAAAAAGCTGAACATATATATATGGCTGAATCAGTAACTTTGAAAACCAGTCATCTACATATAAAGCTACTTCTGCTGCGAGGCTAGATACATATGTGCAGGTTTTCAAATGAAATAGGAATTTTTCTGTTTGAAACTTGCTAATTTTCAAACTACTTCAAAGTATTAATCTCAATATATAGAGATTAATGTTTCCCCACTCAATTGCCACAATTTTATTGCCAATAATTTTTTTTCCTTTTTTGACTTTGTTTAAATTCATATTCGAATTACACTTTCTAACTTTTATTGTAGGTATATATGAGAAAAAGGAAGAGGGTAATAATTTTCAAAACACTATTCTAATAGTAAAGGTACAAAATGGAGAAATACAGAAAGAAAACAAGGGAAAACCTCAGCAGAATAAAGGATGCAAAATACCACACTTAAATTTAATAAGTTACATGCTACACAAAGTTAATTTAGTCAAGAAGAATCATTTAAAAAGCTTACCTGAACTGCTCAGATGTCCTGATAAAGCAATCAGAATGTAGAACACCAAACTTCCAGACATAAATCCCAATAAGAACATTTCTGTTTTAAAATATCGATGTCCATATAAGCATACAAACAATCCAAGGAAAAATGTAACAGCACAGAGAATCTTGGAGAATGTTGTATCTAGGATAAGATATGAATGATGTTAAACAAAGCAATAACAAGAAATATCACTGAATTAATAGCAATTAACAGTTAAACTTACCTAGAACATCACAAGTATCAGACCAGTACACTGTGCTACATGCATATGTAAATGTAGGCACATATGCTGCTGCAGAATCGCCATATCTCGTGATTGCAACATGAACAGAGCCTATACCAGGATAGGCACTATATATTCTTCTCATTGAGCTCCCTTGAACTGGCTGCGGTACCTGTACAGTGGAGCCAACTACAGTTTAACTTGTGTTCAACAAAAGTACAGAATTGGAGTTATTAACAGTGAAGCAAATATAATTCAATAAACTATAATAATAGCCTAGTGACTAAGCTTCACTTATCGTTGTCACATGTAATAAGCAGACTATTTTGTAAATAAAGAATTTGCATCATAAGCAAAACCAGTCTCTCATATATAATATCAAAGATTATCATATTTATTGAACTGTGTTCAACAACTTCATCTCACCAATATGGTCATTCCAAGAAATACAGAAAACACATTTTGGTTCAGATCTGTACATTACACCTTAAAGATTAACATTTCTAGCTAAATATAGCAACACCAAATTTGAATCATTTTAACTTTCGGTAATATGTACATAGCAGGTAGAGAAAGTTCCAGCAATTTTTAACAAAGGGCTGAGTTCAAATCTCAGTTGAAGCACTGTTTCATAATTTCTGGTGAAATTGAAATTAATGAAATATACAGAATGTAACAAAAGGGCATGTCAAAACTTTAAGAAAACATTTTGTATATAGATGATAAAAATGTGTTATAGGAACATAGATCCAGAAATTCTTTATTTCCTTTTTACAGCCTAACCCCATACAGCATCCTCGATGACAGAACGGTGAGAAAACAGGAAATCACAACACATGTTCAAAATGGCCTCAATTAGCTCCAATGTATCCGTAAACCCGCCGTAAAATGGATACTCTAATGAGCTGGGTTAAGACTGGAAAATTTGGTATTGTTTGACAGCCTTCCACAATGCGAGCACGAAGAGTCTACATCTGCAAATGGAGTTGTATAAACAAGACATTTCAAATGTCCCCACAAATAAAAGTCTAGTGGGTTTAAGTCAGGTGAGCGTGGAATCGGTTCACCTCTTCCTATCCACCTAGCAGAGAACCTGGTATTCAGCAATCGATAGCCTAAAATGAGGGGAACTCCATCGTGCCTAAACTGAGTAGGTACCGGTGCCTAACAGAGTACGTACTCTACTGCAGCACAATAACAACGGTGAAATGCACCATCTCCACCCAATTTAACGACATGTAAAAGCAAATGTTTACTACTGTACTATTAAACCACTGTTCTATTGTGGGGTTATGGCCACAGGACAGCTACATTTTGGCAGTTATAAAAAAGGAGCTCACCTTGAAAATAATTTCCAGACCAATGTTCATGTAACATTCTTTTTTTATCCTCTGTATGCAAGAAACGTTTCCCCAAAGTTTAGACATACATTTTTGTTACATCCAGTAGGTATTTACGTGTTTTAAACTTATGTCCTTCAACTTTAGTCATATCGCGCGATGAATACAATGGGTGAAATGATGCTCAACGAACCCAGGGTCCATAGAGATTAGAGTTACCCGACATTCGTCTTTCAGGATAAGAGAAAACCTTGTCCAGGTAACTCACCCGGACAGTTTCGAACTCGGGACCTCTTGAACGTGAGGCAGACACGCTAACATCTATACTACCGAGGCGGGCTATTGTTATTTACATGGCTGACCTGTAAGGGAGCCATATGGAATAAAACTAAGTATTTCTCTTGAAACTGTATCATTGTACGAGTATTTAATTATTTAACATATATGTGTTATTATAACTGAGTTGCAAATATTTGAATAAATAAAAACATAACAGCTTACCAAACAATTCCTATGATATTACTGAAAATAACCGTAAATTAAATGAATCCAGAATACTGAGGTGTTTGAGCACTGGGTGCATAAGAATTACTGACAATTTCCTCATTCACAACTATAATCTTTAGTCAATCCATCAACAACTATTCTTGGTTATTATTTTTCTTTGGTTATTTACAGTAGTACAACTTTTCCTTATTGGCAATTTTCATTATAGTTGGCCATATACGTCCCAGTTCTGTTATTTTAACATTTCCTCCATATTTGGGGCATATGCAAACTAAAATACGTAAAGATATTTAAAGACAAATAAAACTTGGTAATCATATTCATTATGAAAAATATAAGTTAACCAAAATATAAGGGCGGCCCAATAAGTATCCGTGGTTTAAAATAAATGGTGTTACCATCGTGTGCCATGATGTTAGACATCGCCTAAATAAATTTGGTACTGATTCATAGGTTAGTTAGGATTTGGCCGGCATTTCAACGGACAAAATGTAGTATTTTCAGGTGCGATTCACCTTTTATTACTGAATGGCAAAGTTTGCAGAAGATAAAAGCTAAACTGTATTCATGGGGACCTTTCGCTATCTACGACTCAGTTGAGATATTGGGTCAATGGCGTGGTCGAACATTCGTTTTGTTGAGGAGCGCCCAGGACGCCAGACGGATGTGGTTACCGAGGAAGTCATTGATAAAGTCTACGACATGATTCTCACGGATTGTACAACGAAAATTCGCGAATGGAAGGGCTCGATGGGTGCCGTGTTTCCTCACACTGGACAGTAGGTGGCTGCGGCTTTCATCTTCGAAGCTGTGTTTGGAGCTAATTAAACGATATCTGAAGGACTTCTTACGTCAAGCTGTCATCTTCAATGAGACTTGGATTCATCATTACAATCCGGATAAGTTGTCTTCCGTGTTCTAGAGGTAACATGCTAGCCTCTAGTTCCCGAGGTTCCCGGTGGAGGGCGATAGACTTTTTCGAGCACAGAAATCCTTAGCATGGCTTCCCTCGGAAGGGAAGCAAAGGCGTGTTCCCGTACCGTAGATACGTAAAATAACCTCAACCCTAATAACGAGGCCTCTGAACAAAATAAAACGCCTTTCACGACCAACAGATATAGAATGGGACGCAGAAAACTAGAGCAGTTAAAGAGTGCCCATAAATAACTTCATTAAATTCTCAGGAAACAGTGGAATATCAAAACAATAGGTCGCTACCATGAATCTGCTATAAAAAAAAAAAAAAAAGACGGTGCCAGAAAAATGAAAACGGATTACTGGACAAACAATTGTTTCAATTCAACAAGAAGTTGGGAGATACGGCTGCTTCACCACAACACCGCACCAGCAAATTCATTCAGTGTCGACGCCGCCGAACTGCACAATTTGCGTTATGAATTACTGCTGCACCATCCATATTCGTCCGGCCTAGCTCCCTGCGATTTCTTTCTGTTCCCAAATGTGAAAGATTGACTCACGGGAAGAAAATATAGAATGAGGTCACCATCGAGAAAGAGGTGTATTTCGCAGAGCTTGAAACACTCTTTTTAGAGGGGTTGAGAAACGAAAAAAGTGTGTACCTATCCATAAAAGGGGACTATGTTGAGAAACAAACAACTTGGGTTTCAAAATTGCAGCAACTTCATTCCTAACACGGAACTTATCGAACTGCCCTAGTATAACTAAATACATCAGGCTGTTTCCTATTATGTTATACAGTGGATATTTTAATTGCTCAAGATTTTGCATTCTATCAATAAATTCGATACTGACACTTAACCTCTATTATAGGTATTCAGGCTGCTTATAAAAATTAAGATAAAAGACCCATGTACCTAGATGTGTGTGAAAACAATTCAAAAAGAAAAGTCGAATTAATAATGAAGTTCGTATTTAATTTTGTCACCTTTTAAAGATGTCATGAAGATTTTCAAAAAGATTCCTCCACATAAGCATTAAAGAGATTTATTTACACGACAATGTATAACATGAATTTCCTGGGAATATCCTGTGAAATCCACTTCATTCGAAAGAAACAATTTGTATACGTTTACGTACTTGGGGAATGTTAAGCACGTGATACGCGGAAATGCACTACATAAAACATGTGGATGTCTAATTTGTTAAATAGCTTTTAACTCTAAGTAAGGTCGATTTTCAGCCCTCTTTTTGTAACTGCATGGTAACATGCCATTTTAAGGTTTGCACATAGCGTTCAGTTCTTAAAACATTTGACTCATTATTTTCTTTATATACTTAATCTATTTGTAAAGGCTTATCCCAATTAAAATGAACATAGAACGATAAAGTTTCACGACAATAATCTGTTTAGCCACTTTAAACAATGAATAGTAGAGAAGAGAGTTTATTTTGATTATTCGAGCATGTAATTAGCTTTGAATTACAACAGAATCTGTTGTAAGATTTAGTCAAATTTTTTAAGCGCTGGCGTACAAATTCTCTCTGTGTGACCAGGAGAAAAAGGTGTAACGACTTCCTACTTGATAAGAGCATTTAAAAATAGAATCCAATATCAAGGGATATCTCAGAAATGCCTAACCCAACATAAAATTTGGTAAACTATTTTTATGCACTAAGATTTTGTCCATCTCTTACGAATTACAAATTTTGTACATCTCTTACGAATTACAGTTTGTAATAAGGTCATCTATTATGAAAATAACTTCCAAGAACATTTCTAGAAAATTCAGCATGTACATTATATGTTACGAAAATGTCAAACACAGAATATTTTGATCAAAATAGATTGACATTTTTGATAACATCAAAATGTTTGAACAATTTGCGGCGTAGAGTGGGGTAAAAATCTTTGGAAGATGCTGAATAAGTCTCTGCTTTCTCTCCCTATCACGCACACAACCTTTTCTGAAAACCTTATCGTTCAGGGGATCTGGAAACGTATATTTCCAGGGAAAATGGGATATAGAATTTCTGGATGGAATGCAATATCCTCTCTACCTACTATAGGGGGGATGCGCCAGTACCACACATGCCCAGTACCGCATAGTGTCAGTATCTGGTAGTTGCTCACCTCGATAGCGTAGATGGTAGCGTGTCTGCCTCACGTTCAGGAGGTCCCGAGTTCGAATCTCGGTCAGTGTGAGTTACGTGGATAAGGTTTTTCCGGGGGTTTCCCTTATCCTGAAAGACGAATGTCGGGTAGCTCTAAGCTCCATGGACCCTGGACTCATTTGAGCATCATATATGACCTAACGTTGGAGGACGTAAATTACAAAAATCTTGTAGTTGCCGATAGATAGTAGAAGCTCATGGTGTGTATTTAGACAAACTACCTTTGTTACCAACGGAAAGTTTTCCCTCCTCTTTGACCGTTGAATCAGAAGTTATTGTTCAGAGAAGTTGTATAGTGAACTGGAGCTGGGCTGTTAATAACTTGCTGATATTGCTGCTGCCTTGTCCGGTGAAGAACTAATTATTTGTACTCATATTATTTGGTATTAAGTAGACTACACAAACATAAAATACAGTGTCGGTTTAAAAGAATCGGGCCAGGCTATGACATTATATATTCGTACGTGTGAGTTGCTCACTACCGTACGACAGCAACTTTCCCAGTACCGTACACGAAGGTATATTTTTATCCCCTGAACTTGCACTCACATTAGATTAATTTTGTTTATAGGCATTCCTGTCAACATGGAGGCCAAAAAGAAAGAAAATGGTTAGAAGAAAATATGAAACAAGCAATAAGGAATGCGATAGAAAGATCAATGAGCCTGGGAGTATCAATATATAATGTTGAAACATTAACATCGACTCTATATAAATTGATGTTGCAGGAAAAGGCACAAAAACAGAAGAACAAACCAATAGCAAAGAGATGCAAGACTAACATTAATAAAACTATAAATAGAGAACCTAGCTCTAACTCTATGCCAACAGAAACTGGAAATAGTGAAGCACCTTAGAAGGCTAAAAGAAAATTAAATTTTCCAACCAAAACCAGTGTTGATTGAAGTATTCTAACAGAGTATCATTTGCTTAGAAATCACAGACGAGGTTTGGGTTCAGTGTGTATCGTGCAAGGGTTGGACACACATTGAATGTACAGGGCAAGAGAACATTGATTTTTATAGATGTGATCACTGTGTTTAAAAAATGTTTCATTAGTTCTAGGACATTTTTATTTTGTTGTGATAATCTCTAGAGAACGTTTTGAAAAATATATTATGTTACCGTGTTCTGTTTTCATCTCAAAAATACAATAATTATGATAAGAATCTTGTGATTTATTATGCAGTTCCTCTTACTTTATTTAGAAATGTATATTTATTTACATCTGTCCGGTACTGGGAAACACTTTGAGATGCACATTTATCACTAATATTTACTTTAGTTATTAAAAGTCAACATGACTCGCTTCATGAATATTCATTACTAATGCTGTTTCTATATGGTTATTCATGATAGTAGTAACATGCTACTTGTTCTCCATTGCATTTTCTTTAAATTTTGAAAAAACCTTAGTTGTGTGGTACTGGGCACATCTCCCCTATACCTGGCACAGAAAACAGTAAAATATGCATCTTGAATTTTTTTGCAAACAGCTGGGAAGTTCTGTTCAGATTGAATGACTTTAGAAATTTTGGTAAACTGTAAGAGAAAGTAAAAAATATACTACAGCTCTAGTTAAAACATAAAATTAATGCCAAATAAAATTGTATGTGCCGCTAAATATCTACAGAACATTCTTCTTTATTAGTATGCATTTTCAAGTACCTACACTTCAAAGAAGGGTTTATAGCCAGATTTTAACCATAGATATACCGTTTTAGGTGCAGCTGCTCTACCACTGAGCTATCACATTCAATTCTCCAATTGATCCGTGTTTTGCTGGTACACCAGGAGGAAATCTCAACTTTGTGATCATATACCTCAATGGCGACTTTTTTTCGTAAGAACTTAAGTCCCAGGCTTTCTTTCTTTTTTGTTTGTTTTTTTAAGGTTTTATTTTGATTTCCATTTATAAGGGCAATCAAAGATATTGATTGTTCTAATACCAACAACCGAATGTCTGAATTTTTCAGTGCTGATTCTATATTTGAAAAGCTTGCCTACACACGGTGTGTGTGTGTGTGTGTGTGTGTGTGTGTGTGTGTGTGTGTGTGTGTGTGTGTGTGTGTGTGTGTGTGTGTGTGTGTGTGTTAGAACAATCAATATTTTTGATTGCACTTATAAGTGTAAACTACGGCAAAACCTTAATAATATAAAAGCAAACAAATAAAATTATTAGGTATTAGGAGGTGTAACTTGCCATTTGGGTATGCAATCTCAAATGAGATTTCCTCATCTACCAGAAAAATCGAATCTGTTGGGAATTTCGCCATGGTAGCTCAAAGGTGGAATAGCAGCCTGTAAGCAGAAAATCTGTGGTTCAAATCCTGGCTATGGAATTGAATTTTTCAGTTCTGATTCTACCTTCCAAAAGGTCTGCTTGGGTTTGTTAAGGGCACAGGCGAGGAACAGTCAAGCGGATAAATATTAAATGTGGTACAAGTTCAGTATCTCCTAAAGATTCGACACAGATTTTCAAAAATGCCCCTTACACCCAAAAAATATTTTATGTGGAAAATATTGTCATTACTTTTTCTTTTCTCAAAAACAGTTCTAACAATTTTGATTAAAATACCATAGAGCTAAGATATATGACTAATAAATGGAAATCTTAATTTTTTTGAGAACTACATACAAAGTTCATTTTATGTGCATGAATGTATACATTATTTTGTATATATCTGGTTAACCATAAGAGATAATTTCTGCTGGCCAAAAAGGTGTAGATCTCTTTAAAACACAATTTCTATAAATATATTTTTTCATTGCGAAATCAGCCATTTGCAAGGAATTTTTGGATCACTTTCCAGTTTTTAATATTTTTGTCAAGTCCTTTTTTGAAGTACTGCGAACCTTTAGCTGTTCTGGAAACAGCAGGAATTTTAAGATCAATAAATAGGGATCAGATTTTAAACATTTGAGTACTTTTGTCCTAACACTGAAAGGCAAAAGACTACCTCCTTTGCACCCATCTGTAATGAAATGTGTAATTAAGCATTTTATACAAAATTTTATCTCAATGAACTTGACTTATATACAAGAATAAGCTCTTACAAGAATAGTCTTGTAGAAACTATATGAAAATAAATGATAATAGTTAAACATAGCTATGTGAGTGTAACGCACAAGATCTGTATAGTGAACACCCTCAAACGGTTAAGTAGCAAAAATTGCAGAGCATCATAGCTGTTATTCTGAAAAAATAAAGTTTATTATGCTCTATAAAACATACCTACCTAGCAGGAGACATACTGCATTATATCCAAAAATATCGTAAAAAGATTTCCCTGAAAACATATTTTGAGGGTCTATGATTAAAAAAAGAATCATTAGAAAAGGTTCTCTGTATGTATGTATGTGGATACCATAATGCAAAATCTAAATATCAGGTAAATAAACAAGGTGTTTATGTTTAGTACCTGCTAAACATGCAACATGAAGGTTTTAAAGAATCAACACTCTAAACTAATCTTACATGGAAAATGTTTCATAAGTTATTTTCTAAAAAATGACTAACAATTTGAATTAAAATACTATATATTTAAGATATTTACAAGATAGATAAAATGTGTATCTTTAAACCATAAAGAGAGAAGCAAAAATTAGTAAACAAAATATGCACATCTTATTAAAACACAAAATTTAGTTAAAATGACTTTGTTGTGTCATCAGTCATTTTGAAGAAATGAATTATTTGTTAGACTTTTGCAAAAAAATTTATCAAGCTTTTAAAATAACTGTCCCCATTGGTTATTTCTCCCAATGTCATGGAGAGGTGATTAAAGTCATATTGTAGGTGATTAAACTGACTTTCACAAGAACAGTTTACAGTAGCAATATAAAACTAAATTATGTGTTGAGATAGTCGTGCAAATGTAATGTCGGTTTTCTTCTCATTCGGTCACAAAGAGTGGAAATTTCAAAATACCATTAAGTAACTCAACATTTTAAAGTACTTTATTAAATGTGGAATTAAAGCATTTCTGCAATTGTTTATTGTCTTCAACAAAAGTAGATAATACCTTAAGTTTTTATACGAAAAGCTACTGGAAGAGTGGATAGAAAAAAATCATCAGAATGTAAGACAAAGTTTTTCATTCTTTTTTCCTTTCTTTTCTTTAATATCCGTTTATCACTTGATGTTCCATATTAACTAGATGGAGGTTATTTCGATTACAATGATCACAATAATCTCCAAACCATTTTAACAATTTTCATAGTCGCGTATCATTTTAAAACCACTTTTCTTTCCATGACTATATGCTAAACATATTAGTAAAACTGTTGTCTCCATTACCCCTGTATCGCCTATGCGTCTTGGAAGAGCTTCACTGAACTAAGTATAAGTCTAGGTGGCTCAGGCGGTGGCCTACTGATTCCAGGTCAAGGGTTTTAAATCTGGCCCAGATGGATGGATTTTAGTGTGCTTAAAAGTGTCAACCCCATGTCAGCAGATTTACTACCACGTAAAAAGGCTCCTGCAGGATAAAACTGCAGTACATTGGTGGCGCTGATATGAACCTGGTTATTGACAATGTCATTAACAACTTTTTTGCACTAAGTGATGACTGGAGCAATTTATTTAACTGGAAGCATTACATGGGTGATGCCTGTTAGAATGACAGCTTCTACCATGGAAATCATATCAACTATAAGCTGTTGGAAAACTTTGCATGAGATAGTCAAGAGATTATTTATGCCTGTATGGCTTATTCAACCTCTTAAATACAGATTTAAATTATCTGACCACAATGCAAAATAAAACCCTTCGTACGTAGGTTTTTGAGCCCTGGCCAACCTATAGACTACTTTACAATTTATAAAAGCACTCCTATCTATATATTCAATTTCTTCCAGGTAATGCTACATAAAAGGAGTAAAAAGTATGAATTTACTATTCATTCATCCTCCCAAATGAAAACTTTACATTGAGTTCTTAGTTATTGGTGTCTTAGTATTACTATGACTAAAAAGTACTATTCTGTCCAAATCTTTTGTTATGTTCCATATCCAGGTGACTCGTGACCTATTGAATGAATGTATAAAATAAATATTCTAATGAGCCTGTCATCCTTAACGCTTATAAGTTAACAAAAGTTTGTCTTTTCAGAATTAGGAAATACTTTTAAGTGTCTTGCTCCAATCCAGATTTGAATTCTTTTACATCAGATTATGAGTCAGGTACATTTACTTCTATGTTTATCTCCATTTTAAATGTACATAACTTGGTCATAAAGGAAGAAATAAAAAAAAAAGCAGAAAAAAAAGAATGAAACATATGGGAGAAAATGCAACAAATGACCATTGCTTACTTTTAACTCTATCCATGGAGATTTGAGTAGTAGATCAGCAACAGACAGGAACTATTTTACTTTATGATTGTTTTAATACAATAAGTGGAGAAAGTCCTGTATTCTGAACATAACATCAATATTGAAATTATGCCAGAAATACATGTTCTAAAACTCTGACAAAATTAAAGTAGTTTTAGAAATGCTCCTACCTTAGCATATGCCTGTTAAGAACACGAAGAAAAAAAAAAAAAAATGCTGAAATACTTGGTATATGAGTTTTGAATTTGAGAAGAATGTAACAACTTTCAAAAAAAATCTGTCCATGCGAAACTACTTTTTATATAGAAAATTATTAAAAAGTTTTGAATTTTTTGAAAATGGCAGATCTTCATTACAATTACATGTTTCATTTGCATGACAAACTAAATATATATTCTGACTTTTCTCAGAACAGCCTCAGAACTTCTTTTCATTCTGAACTGCTTTCGTGTAATTGGTAATAAGAGATGGGCTAGATCTTGCTGTACAATAAATATAGATCTAGATTTAACTGTATTGGAACACCACAGTGAAGCGAAAAATTATTAAACTTTAGATGAGTCGTATTTTTTACACATCTGCTTCACTTTCGTACCTATTTTGAGGACATGTTTCGCAAATCATCGTTTGCATCTACGGCTCTTATGCGACTGAAGCTAGATCCAGCGATGTGGGTAATTCTGGGGTTGTTGCTGCCATCTGTTGATTTAGTGATGAACTTAAATGTGGGATTCTCTTCTAGCGGGATTTCAAAGTTCATTAGTTGGTTTTTATGTTTTTCTATGTATATCCTCTCCCATATGACGAGTTCACTATGTTTTTGTACGTATTTTAGTAATTCTGTGCTATCTTCAATTTCATGATTTTCAGACCAGAAATGAGCTGCTATTGCGGACTTATCAATATTTTTGTATCTTAAGTGCCTGAAGTGTTCTTTCTAGTGCCTATGTTTCTTTTTGTCCTCCCTATGTAATTTTTTTTCACAGTCTTTACACTTAATCTTGTAAATGCCTGACTTTTCCTCTGGTTTTATCTTATCAGCAACAACCCCAGAATTACCCACATCGCTGGATCTAGCTTCAGTCGCATAAGAGCCGTAGATGCAAACGATGATTTGCGAAACATGTCCTCAAAATAGGTACGAAAGTGAAGCAGATGTGTAAAAAATACGACTCATCTAAAATTTAATAATATAGATCTGATTGAATTTCACAAATGTTTTTCTTGGGTTAGCTATTTCCGAAATATCCACTGCTTATTGTTTTGCAATTTCAAGTTCTAATTTTCTCAAATAGGAAGTCATCATTGGTTGTTTTTCTTTATCTTCTTTAGTATGTATAGTACAAAGGGAAAATATTGCACTTCAGTCAAAACTTCAATCCAATATTGAATCCTTGTTTGGAGCCCCTGGCACTGGTTATCTTCCGAGGATGGAACACAGTTTTTAAAAAATACTCGCACTCCAAACTACATGGCAAATTTTTTGAACATTTTGATTTTCTCAAAAATAGTTCTAACAATTCTGATTAAGATCTATTCCCATAAAATCTAAAATGTAAATTTTGAGTTCTCTGGGAAGAGCTTCTAAAATCCTTTTTATTCTGAATGACTTGCATTAATTGGTGAACAATAAAAGATAGACAAAATCTTACTTCAAAAAGATCTTGGAAGTGTACAATTTATGTGAAATAAAACTTATTGTGGAGATAACCATTTTTGAAATATTGCTTATCATTGACCTGAATAGGGAAGTATTTGTATTTTTCTCAAAAATGAAGTCATCATTTGCTTTGTTATGTCCTGGGCATTCAAAGAAAATTGAAATTTAATGCCATTACATGGTAACCAGCTCTTAAAGGGATTTTTAGCTATTGCTTAAGCCAACTATATTCTACTATTCCTATTGCTTTATAAGGAAATATATAACAAACTCATTTGTAAAGATGAGTAATTTGATTATCACGAAGTAGATACTAGTGTATTTAAGAAAAGTTTACATGAGTAGAGAAAGTCACTTGAGAGTGCACATCAGATTTTTGTCATGCTCATGCAGAGAGCAAGAAACTGCAAACCCATCATATAGCGATAAAC
Source organism: Mantis religiosa (assembly GCA_030765055.1). Taxonomy (NCBI): domain Eukaryota; kingdom Metazoa; phylum Arthropoda; class Insecta; order Mantodea; family Mantidae; genus Mantis; species Mantis religiosa. Next base: position 269,888,758 of record CM060948.1, read on the forward strand.
TTTACTAATGCTTTACCTATCATATACTACAGTGAAATGTGCAAAATGCATTACCAACATATGATATTTAAGTTAATCTTCCAAGGATGCAACCAATGTGTTCTCTATTCCTCACCAACACAAGCTACCTTTCACATAGGACATTTTTACTTTTTATTTTCTCAGAAATGGCTCTTAAAGGTTTTGATTAAAATACTATTAGTTTAAAATATTTGGATGACAAATAAAACATATATTTTGAATTTCCTTTGATTAGCCTAGGAAGGAATGAACTTCATAACATTCTGAATATTGTCGTTAGTTTATGGCCTCCAATGTTGTCATATCGAACAATGAATGAAATAAGTGAAATGATGCTCAAATGTGCGCAGGGTCCATAGAGCCTAGAGTTAACCGACATTTGTCTCTCAGGAAAAGGAAAAACCCTGACAAAGATTCAAACTCTCTTGAACGTGAGGCAGACACGCTACCGTCTATGCTATCGAGGCGGGCAAATTCTGAACACTGTTAAACCTTAGGAGAAGAAGCATTTACTATACAATGTGTAGATCTTGTAAAAGCACACAGCTGATGTCATTTTTTCTCTGCATTAACTGTTTGCAACATATTCTTTGTAATTGGTATGAGTTGTAAGTACTTTTATCTTTTCTAGTACTAAGTTGATACTCATTTTCTTTCCTGTGATCATGGAAAGAGTGGTGTTTTCAGGCTATTATATTCCTCTTAAATGTACAACTAAATGTATAATGAAACAATTTTGGCAAATGCTTATTATGACTTACAAGAAATGGAATTAACTTCTGCACGAATAATTTAGAGAAGAATTTGAAAGAGAAATTAACATGAATGTATCATTAGAATTTTTGGTACAGAACTATCAAAATCCCAAGGAATTTGATGCCAACAAAATTATATTCTATCATTAAAATAGGGGCATGTTTGCAACATGTTTATACTGCATTTCTCTATATAGGGCATATTTCACAATATAGTTTTAAAAAACTGATGTATTGCACTCACATCACTTTCCCTATTCTTGTACAAACTATTCTTACAAACACTAACTCCTGTATGTTAATTGAGATAACCATTACCTTTGTTGTAGGTGCAAGGGAATATGGGAATACAGTAAGCTTTAAGAGAGATAACATTATGTGAGGGCTGTGAAATTCTTTTCTCATTGCATAGACAACAATTAGAACCAGAAAATGACTTCCCATGAGAAAAGTATATTTATTGGAAAATTTACGAAAATAGCATGGAATATTTTAGAAATTATTCACTCCATCATAAAAAAATTGTTTTAATCAGCTCTACATCTTTGTATAGTAAGATTTTGTCTATTCATTCCCCCAGAAAAATTGTGTTTTAATCAGCTCTTCATCTTTGTGTGGTAAGATTTCTACTTCTTAAGGTTCACCAGTTATGCAAGTCACCCAAAATGAAGATTTATGAGGATGTGTCCAGAGAATTGAAGATATATTTTCACTGTCATGAGTGATCTTAAATATATAGTATTTTAATCAAAATCCTTAGACCAATTTTTACAAACATCAGACTTTCCACAAATGTTTATGCAAGGGTAGTCTGGGATGGGATGTTTTCTAGTAAATCTTAATTTTAAATCCTTGGAAGGTGCTTAACTTAAATACCAAGTTTGGTATTTAACCAATTTTTCATTTTTAAGGTAAGCTGTTCAAACACACACCGCACAGGCAAGCACACAAAAACATACAGAAACATGGAGCACTTGCTAAAATTGGTTCAAGATTCAGAAGACCACATATTTCCAGTGGAATCTTGTATTGTATTTTTGGGTAGAATGCAGTAATTCTCTACCTACTATGTATGTGGTAGTAAACATAAACATTATACATTTTTAAAAGGTTATCCAAATAAACCATTCATGCTTTGTAGCTACTTCAACCAAACTCAAAATATATTGACGACTAAAAAAGTTGAAATTCCATGTGTAGCAGATTAAGATGCTCTCCACATATATTACATTTAATTGCAGAAACTGCATATGTATTTCGAGCAAGCTCAAATGTGTAGAAAGATTTTCTTGAAAATTCAGAAGTTCAAATCTGTATATGCAGCAGCTCATAATGCATTGAATTCACCAGATAGGTAAAGAAAGTAAAACTTGATAAGACAAACTTCTGATAAAAGTAATAGCATGACAAAAGGGGTTTATTCAGTATTGAAACCAAAGAATTAATGAAGCAATGCAAAACAGAAGCTAAATTTTCAATTTGGAGTTTGTTAATATGGAAAATTCCTTAGCATGGCTTCCTTAGAAAGGGAACTGTGTAGACTTTAGCAACCTTAAGACTGATAAAGAGACTTCTGAGCAAAATTAAGTGGTCCTTCAAGCCCAACATAGAATGGGATGCTGAGAATACAGCAATTATGAGTGTTTATAAACAAAAACACTATTCGTTAAGAAAATTACATTCTATATATAAATCACAAGTCAAATTATATTAACCTCAATTTGTTGAAATAACTCGACAGAGAACCGTCTAAAATGAGTACACTTTGCGATATGGATCCAAATTTATTTCAGCACTTTCTAAAGAAATGAAAATGTCCAGTTTTGAAATTTCTGAGATTCATAGTTTCCTTGAAATTAACTGTGCTACCATTCTTAGATAAGCAGGACTATTCCCTTGAGTTTTTTTTTTAACCTTCTATTTGTTTTTGCCTTCATATTTAAAAATTCAGTATGTTGTCGTTTTGCCTTTAGAATTAAAGTATACTTATTGTATAATAGTTTTACTCTACATTATGTGACAGCTTCAGAATAGTAACTACTGGAGTATATTAATTTGATTTAGTAAGGCTTTTCCTAATTTGATTTTTAAATTTTTTATTGGTAATTTCTCTATTAACTATATTTATATCAGGATTAGGTGCTAATTTTGAATATGATTTGAAGAAGATTATTCCTTTATCAACGTTAAGTCAATTAGGTTTAACAATAAGAATTTTATCTTTAGGAGAGTAACAAATCTAAAATTTTTTGTTTCATCTAAAATATATCCAGCTTCTGCAAACTTTTCTCATCAGGTCTTAACAGTCCAATTACTTTGTAGAATTACATTTAAAGGAAGTCTATTAATGACAGTAAACAACACTTTTAAATTTTTCCGGAACATGTTTCAGAGACTTTGCCTCCATCCTCAACTAGCCAAAGACTGGTTCTCATTGGTGTAGTTGACAATATTTTGTCATAGGTCTCCTCTGGTGGCGGTTCAAGGAACTTGCTGAACAAATCTTTCTGGGGGATGTCGAAATTGAATACTTTGTTCCTATTTTTTGAAATGAAGATTTGTTCCCATGTGGATAGTTCTTGTTTTCCTGATGTATGTTTTAGTAGTTTAACAAAAGAAATTTAGAAACAAGAGCAAAGGAACACTTTAGAAACATAAAATATAAACAATTAGAAAAATCAGCAGTTGCCAAGCATTTTTGGGAAAAAAACCATAACATAAATCCAGAACCAAAACTACTAAAACATACACCAGGAGAACAAGAACTATCCACATGGGAACAAATCTTCATTTCAAAAAATAGGAACAAAGTATTCAATTTCAACATCCCCCAGAAAGATTTGTTCAGCAAGTTCCTTGAACCGCTACCAGAGGAGACCTATGACAAAATATCGTCAACTACACCAATGAGAACCAGTCGATGGCCAGTTGAGGATGGAGGCAAAGTCTCTGAAACAGGTTCTGAAAAAATGTAAAAGTAAGGTTGTTTAGTGTCATTAATCAAATCCCTATAAATATAATTTATTATAAGAACACTTTCAACATTTCCAAGAAAGGAATTGTACTTTGTAGAAATTTAGAAATTGCACTGAATTCTAAGAAATTAGCACTCATAGTCAATGCAAAGTGAAAGAAGTTTTTCCATAAAAATTATACATAGAAATTCTAAAGACATCATGACAGGAGCTGGATTTAATGGAATACTGAAATTATGAAATGAATTATAGAAATGCCTACCTTGCGTCCATTCTTCTGAATATCTTCTACAGTCATCATTTTAAGTAGTGCATGAAAATAAGTTTTAGCTGAAAAATCTCTCTCTGGCAGGTACATGTGATACATGTTGTGCTCAGTAAATGTTGTCTCACAATCTGGTGGCGATGGTTCATTGAAAGGCATGGGTGGGGATGCTGGTTGACTTTCCACCTTTATTATTGAACTTGTGTAACTAAGAGATAAATAGGGAGCAATTTCCGTTGGAAACTCCATGTTGCAACCTCCTGGTATTGGAGCTACATGGAAACATTAAAGGTTCACATTCACTAGGACAATGATTAACCCTATTCAACTGATTCAGAAATGTATTTCAAACACTCTACCACCATTGACACTATATTTTCTTTAACACATATCATGCATTCGTTTCTTTAAGTTATATTCATGCAATTTATTCATAGGTTTAAGATACAATCCATGCAAAATACTTCTCCCTAGAACTATATAGCTATGCACCTGTTTTATTTTATTCTTTTAATGGTCCTTTTTGTATAAATGATATCTATTTACCTTTTTATCATTCTGACACTAAGGTTGGAGAGGTGTAAAACCGTGTATTTGTAATCTGAATTTTGAAATAATTCTTGGTTTGGGCAAAATATTCAGGGTTAAAATATGGAGTAAAAGTGAAATTTTAAAGTGAAATATACAGTAAATATTTGATACTGCAAAATATCCTGATGCAATACAGGGAATGTTTTAAAAAATGTGCATTACACTTGTGTGTTGCAAAGAATTATATTACTATTCATTATACTTAAGCAGAAAACAAGCTGAAATATTAATGATTTTAAAAAACCAATAAAATGAAATCCAGATAAGCAGGAACATGCTTCAAAGTAGGTGCATATAAAAGTTAGGTAATATTATGCTTACATGTCTTTATTTGCTAAAAACAGTAAAATAAGTCACAGATGTCCAGCTCAAAACATAAAAAGATGACAATTCTTGTCTACTGGTAAATTTCCTCTTTTTCTAAGCATTTTCACAAATTTTGCAAATACCAGAATTGTTACATAAAAATTGACAAGTTTCCAATCATACCAAAGTTTCAAGATATTAGTCTGGTGACTTAAATTCTTCATTATATGAAAAAGTTATTTATTTATTTAAAGATACCAAAAAGCCCACAGACTTCCAATGAGGGGCAGTCAGATATTGACATTGAAGATCTAACAGTACCTATATGAAATAAGTGTGAACATAGCACTATTATGCAGGAAATTATTATGTAGTAATATATTAATATCCTAAGATTTGCACTTGACAAAACAGATCTACTTTGCTTCTCACAACAATGACCTCAGTTTTACATTTTAAATAACTAATAAAAAATCAGCCCATTTACTGAAAATACATATAAACAATGGAAAAACAAAATTAAATATGGAAACATAAAAAAATGGAAGTTATGAACAGTTGTATCATATGAAAATTTTAAGCTTAATTATATACTCCTTTAACCAATGATACTTTACATGCTTTTTAAGTAACATTAACGTAACTGTATTTTTAAAATATATAAGCAGTTTATTATAATACTCAGTCATTCTATTAACTACATTAATGCCATATTTAGATTACTCGTACCATTCATTATGAAGTTATTATGTCCCCTGGTTGAACGTTTTTGTATGCCACTATACTGCAACACATTTACATTAGTATGACAAAAATTATGTAAAATTTTAAATGTAAATAATACAACTGAGGGTTTTAAGTTTACAGATAATGGAGTTGGTATAAACGTTTGGTAGGGAAGTAATGATCAAGGTTGAATATTATTTTGATAGTACTGCTCTGAAAACCTTAATTCAGAGTAAGGGATTTTAAATACAGGTTCGCCAGACTACATCCATACATCTTAAATAATGATGAATGAAAGCATAATATATAGTTTCAACATTGTTTTAGGTAGTCCAACATTTCTTAATCTACCTAAAATACCAATTACAGATGAAAGTTAATATTTTATTTTCTAAATGTATTCATTCCAACTCAATGTAGTATGCAGTTTAAGACCAAGAAAAGTGATAGTCTGAACTTCTTCAATGATATCTTCTAGAATTAAACAAGGGTGCAGAGCTTTTAATGTAATGCAATTTTCTAATATATATTTGCATTAAGGATTAGCTTCATTATTTTTTATCATTTAACAGCCTCAAATATGATTGCACTTTACTAATAACTGTTGCTTCATTATTATTAGCATAAAAAAGTGACATCACCAGCAAAGATAGAAATTTTTCCTTGTAACATGAGGTTAGCAATATCATTGATCTATGAACCACATAGTACATTTCATGGCTAAAATTCACCCAGAACACAGCTCTACCTTTCCTCATCCAAGCATGCACTTTTAACATGCATTAAATTAACAATAAAACACTCACCATCATCCCCATAGGCCTGCACAACAACAAGAACTGATACGTTTGTGGCATAATTTGGGTTTATCAGATAAAATGTAGCAACATTTCCTGCTCCTGGCTTAAGCATTTGTACCAATCCAAGATTTGCTCCACTTATGTAGGAATGTGCAGAAATCATTTTTTTATTTGACAGTGTAACATTGAATTGGAATGCATGAGTCTGTAGAATAATATACCTTGCTGATTTAGGAATTTGTTCAACATTTATTGAAATTTCACTATCTGAGAGAAGCAGAAAGTGGTTACTGATAACCTGGCCTGGAGCAGTTTCAACAGAATAGTTGCTAAGTGAAATGTTTAAAATATCACCATCTGGAAGACAGAAAAGAAAAGTATAGGTATATTGATTTTGTTATGAAACGAGTTGAGGTTATGTTCACTTCTATGCTGCAACCATTCAAAGTTGCACCGAAGTTTTCTACATCAAAAGTGAATTAAAAAATATAGGTATCTTCCTGCAAAAAACCAAATTTAGAAATGAAATGTATTTGCCACACTTTTACATTGATATCTGCTATGATTAAATAATTCACATGTTCTAAACTTTAAGCACGTGATAATGTATCATTACTAATTATTAATTTATTTAAAAAGTTATAAACTGCTTGCCTTTTAAAGCTAATAAAGAAACTTCAAAACCAGAGCAGTGATGATAATGTCCTACTGTGTACAGCAGGCATATTAACAAAGACACATAAGAAACGTTCCGAATTGCGGCTGGCATGATGTTACTCAACGGCACTGACAGCACAAATGCAGTACTCGCCCATGCTACTCCAACTAACTATGTCTGAATACATTTTCGCATATTTTTAATATTTCGCATTTTACTGTCAGACACTTTCATAGCAGACTACATCACTGGAATTCACTTGTTTATATTTCGTCTGACTGCCACCTGCTGGCGCACTAGTCGATTCAATATGGTGGCAATGGATCAATGAAATTTGTGATGGAGTAGTACTAGTGTATATTGTGTTATTAATTTAAGTATTTTATGGGCAAATGGAGTGAGTAAATGGGCCATGGGAAAAGATCAAGAGCTGTTGGAGGCAGCAAGAAATGGGAATATACCCGTGGTGGAGAAAATTCTCAGTCAGAGAGCGAAGAGGAGTGGCCCTCTTGCAAGGTAGGTTGAAAATGTCAATGTTTCAATGCTAATTTTAACTTAAAGTAGAGGTAAAAAGCTGGAAAGACACGAAAATATATTAGAAAAGTTTCTGTCTATAATAGTTACGTAACTGCCTTGGCAGCTGCATGACCTATTTTCTCATAAAAGCATGAAACAGTGAGGGGTTGACAGATGAGGATGTTTGTAAACCTGCTTTCTTGTTTTGTTATTTACTCTTAGACAGCGTTTCTGCATACATTTAGGCTTATTCACGTATTACATAGAGTGTCACAAATGTAAGTGCTCTTACAGATACTTTAAATATCTTCTCTTGGGATGTAAATATTGTTTCCATATGCCAATCTGGGCTGCGATCGTAGTAAATGAATGTTTATGTAGTATTTAATTGCCGATATATTATCTTTTGTTGTTTATTTGACGTAAGATCTAGAATTGCATTCTCAGAAATTTTAGGGATTTGTATACTTTCTAAATCTGCATAAGAATGTAATAGTAACAGAATCTTATAAATTGGTTGCACCCAGGCTCTTGCTCCAGGGGTTTAATCCAGAATTAAACACAAACTATACTAAAGATAAGATAAACATTGGACTAGGTATATTACAATAATATCTTATTAATTTTCTGTATACTCTGTGTTTCATTTTTACAGTACAGTTAGAAAAAATGTTGAGTATCACAAAATACTCTTCTAAAGGGTACACAGTTGAGTTTGTGGAGTATATTAAGAAATAATATATTAGAATTCATATACGCAATCAATTGTTAAGAGATTCTGATGATAGTTGTGTTTAAAAACAGAAAATATTGTGGCACACTCCTCTAAGGGAACATTGGTTTCCTTAGCCGAAGGTTGTAAATGCAATTCGTTATGCCAAAAAACCGTCACAATATGTACATAAATTGTCTCAAATGGCAAACCAGTTTGTCACTGTCCTTGAATCGACCCTCTGAGACAAATTTATCTCCTTAAGGTATTTCTAGTTTCATTCCTGTTCTTGCATAATGAATGATAAGCATAGGCTGGAATGGTTGTAGTTTAGCCGATCTTCAAAGATAGCTGGCCAAATAATATATATATATATATATATATATATATAAAAAAAAAAGATTACAGTTTATTTTTGTAAAAGTTAATATTTTAATTTTGTGAGACTGTTTAGTTTTTAAAAACAAGAAGTTTTTGTAAGATTAGTTTGTAGGAGCGAGCAGAGAAAAATATCTGAATGCAACACAATTTTTTTTCCCCTTATGTTCATTCTAATACGGCTATACGTATTATTAACTAGACCGGTGAGCATTGTATTACTAATTATTTGGAACGTAAAATGCTCGTAAAATTCCTGAGGAGCATATAAAAGTAGAAACCTGGGTGAATATGTTCCATAGCGACCATTAGTACAAAACCAGAATGAAATGAATTCACTGTGATCTTCTCATGTGAATGCGGATTTAAGGAATGTATGACATCAACAACGAACGTTTTCTCAGAAAGATTACGGCTACAATTTCAACATCAACGAAGCCTTTTAGAAGACATATGCTCCTGTACTAGCTAAGGCTGGGATACTAACGTTGCACGAATCTGACCAGAGTTGTTGATATTCCTTATAGCATCATTCTCGTGAGAACATAGCAATACAGTTAATATAGATAGTTATGTTATGGTATCATCGTAAGCTGCAATGTGCTCTTTCCACCCCGCCCCCTTTCTCTCCATAGAGCAGAACTTTCCTCAGAGGTTTTCTCATTAGAGACTTACAGTACCATACTATGACATGCTTACTTGGTATTGTAATACAAAATGACTGCGTTTGTACACCCCCTATCATTGGGTATCCTCTCATCGCAACTCCAATTCCATTTAGTTTAGGTATCGCTACAGTATTATGCTTTTTGCGGGTATGAATTGCTTACGTTATTCTGGAAGAGATCGCAAAAGAAAGAAAGAAAGAAAGTGGGATCAATGTGTTATAGCTGACTTGGCAAATTCCCTGGCTTGCAGCGTCAACAGCCGTCGTGCACTATACATGTCTGGTCAGATTTCCGCTTAGGGCAAAGACCGCAGTTAAAAGTGCATCCGCTGAAGCAGATGGTTAAGGCTATTCCTGTACCTGAAGTTCCTCGAATTTTCTCTATGCAGTGAGATCGGCGATCTTAAGAAAGCTGATGCTTCCTGTACACTTATTGCCCATTTTAAAAATACACAAAGTTCCTCTGTTAGTTACTCTTCTCGTAATCACCATATCACAGAGCAATAAAAAAGCTCGGGTATAGAGGTCTTCTGAATCCAAATAAAAGCCAGGAAGATCTTACCATATCGGGAATGTTTTAAAATCCGGATGTAGTGTTTGTTACAAACAAGAAACGCAAATATATCCCATACAAACTTCAAACAGTCAACATAACGTGTATTTATACCACTTTTGTCTTTTAAAACTGAAAAGTGCTTACGAGTTTCAAGAAAATAAAAGTACTTAAAAGTTGTACAAGTTACTTTTTTTTTTTCCACCGATTTGACTACTGCACAAGACCAGAAATTTACACTTAATTCAGTAGACATTCAAAGTAGAGGGAATTTTTGGTTTTAAGATCGCTTACTGATTTATAGAAAGACTACCCAAAGTGTATAATAATCTTCCAAGTAGGTGATATTCGGTTTCACTGTACTGAAAAATTCGAATGCTCTACGTAAACCATTTGCATGCGAATTGGATTAACCCGTTTGGCTGCATTGATCGCCAATACACTGTATATTTTTCTTCCCTCATCTGCATACCATTTAAAACGTTTATTTTATAACCCTTTGATTAGGTCTAAAACATTTCTTTACGGCAGCTCCTTTTGAAAAAATAAAGCCTCAGTTTGTGGAAGGAATATAATTTCGATCGGTTGTTGAGATCTTTGCATGCGGTATCAGTGACACTTTTTCATGAAAAAGTAGTACAATACCTACCATTTTTCGTGTTAGAAATGCAGTTATTTTGCCCGTTACGTCTGATAAAACGCGCCCTCTTCCAAGATTGCAAGGCCAAGATCTGCTGTAAAGTGTCTCCTTATTGACTAGATGTGCACTTGATAAAATGTGATCTATTTGCGACTTAATAAAATGAAGTTCCTATATTTTGAATCAATGAGTTGGAGGTGATAAACTTAACTATAAGTTTTGAGTTTTCAGTAAAATTCTGCTTTAGATCTTTTTATTGTTATAGCATCTAGTATAGTCAAGAAGTCATAAATTGATCAAGCGTATTACAGGAGAAAGTATGAATCTCTCAACATATATACTTTATTCAAAATAGTACCTTAATAATGCAGAATTCCCTAGTATTTATGATATTATTTAAATAAGAGACAAACGCCAAGGCCTGACCGACCCAAGGTAAAATAAAAAAATAAAAAAAAAGTCAAAAATATCTGAAACTTCGATGGCTACTTAAAAGTAAATTGCCACGGAAATTTACAATAGCGTATTTGTTGAATGAGGAACTTCATGTTCTGAATACTACTTAATGCATTCTAAATTCTTATATCCATATGACAGTCAATAAGAACATTATGACCCACTGAGAGCCAATGTACCGATATGTAACAATACCTACCTATTTGTCTCTAAAAGGACACACAGTTCTGCGCACTTGCCTAAAAAACTCTTTGAAACCTGATCATTCAAATTGTTTATATTTCTTTATATTGATTACATTGTTTCTGCTTTACTTCAACTTCATTTTTCATATCCACGAACTGAAGTTCAAGAACAACTTCATTGTTTGTTTTTGGGCACTTAACTTGGGATTCTAAAAAGGCTTCTGGGAAACAACAGAATCCCAGATGTAACAAGTAGCTTACATTTCAGGTTGCGTTTGTTACATGGCGGCCTAGTGCTGTGAAAATGAGAGGTACTAATCTCGTATAACGTAACCTTTAATTTTACATTATGAAATACCCCACTCTCCCCTCCGAAACAAACAACAAATTCTTATGTTCTTCGTACCACCGATCGCTGTAAAAAAATTGTGTTACTGACACGAATGTTTATTTTCCTGGCACAACATTTCTGTTCAGCCGATCGTGTCCATCCCACTTCCACACCGCTATACGTCAGATGTACCCTATTGATGCATGTTAGCGAAAATGCAAGATTTCGGTATGATTAAGCATTCTATTTATTTTTTCTTACTAATTGTCAGCAAACTGAAAGGCCGCAACGGTTTTATAGGTTGCAGTAGTATTCCTCAAAATGCAGACAAGTAACCCAGTTGCTTAGTCACATCACCTTTAATCTGCGGATGGATTTTTAAATTGAGGGGTTGAACTAAACAATTAATTTTTGTGGCTGCTGAAGAAAACCGGAAGAAACTCTAGTGTGGAGTTACAAGTGATTTGAATTCATGACATTTAAAATATGATATTGGCAATTAGTTATTTAATTCTCAGAAATTTTGACCAAGTTATACGATTGCTGTAATCACATTGTGATTTACTGTACTTTTGTATGTAACAAGAGATGATTTCAGTTTTAGGCTGATATATTTCAATAAAGATTAAGGCGATACTTTTCTTTCATATATTAGCTCCTCTGTCACCGATAAGCGGAAGTCGTATCCATGTAATTATTTCAGATAGATGCTTTTTAAACGTAGAGAAGTTTAAAAGATAATATCTATTATCCCACACACTAAGCAAGTCAGTCCTTTTAATTTGGTGTTCTTTACAATATGCTTACTATTAAAATATCTTTGCAGAAGCTCAAGATATTCTAAATAAATGTCCACTTGGCAAGACTGAAATCGTACAAAACAATGCTGCTATTTTTCGAGCTTGTGGAAACATTATGCAGTATTCAACAAAATCCGCTCTTTTTAAATCCAGGGCTCTGGCAGCTAAACACTGCGTTATAGCTAACCAATTCCACGGGTATAATTCCTTGGGCAAACACTTCCTAAGGGCTCGTTAGTAGTGGAAAGATAACATGATAATGAGCAAACAGGGATAAAGAAGAGTAAGGCGTGCGAAACGATCCAGATCGGTAGAAAAGGATGGGGGAATAATGTTATTTCTTATCTTTGTAGTCATCAGAATTATTGCGCGGACCACAAAAACTGCTGTAGCACGGTTTTATTTGTTCTGGGATGATTAGTTATTTTGTACGCTGAAAAGGGTAGATCTCTTTGCTTAATCAGGGTACCCGTTAAATGCTTCATCTGGAAATTAGAAATAATAGAGAGGTATAATTTCTTTATATTGTATGACTTTAATGAGGCAATGATTGCTAGGAATAACGATGGAAGCACCATCGTGACGAGACGCGATATCAAAATCAGTACGTAGCAGAGTTACTCTTTTCCTCCAAATGGCAAATGGGCCAGCCAAATTGGGCAGTCTGCATTTTCACATCTATCATTGATAGTCTGGATGTGCAACTCAGAATATTTTACCAGGCACGGATTTCACGATTAAGGTAACGTGGATTTTCCTAGGTCAATAAAGTACAGAAACGATAGTCGAGCCAAAATACCGAAGGAGCCTGATTTGAAGAAACTAGGAACATTCCTCTCGCTGTCACTCCTCATCCTGTGTTTTCTGTATATGAATTGGCCTCTTAATATTGTATATTAATATGCCAATGTATTACCTAAGAATTGAGAACCACTAATCGATTCCTATCGAACTCTGTAACAAATAATGCTTTATTGTAATGTAGTGCTGTTGGAAATATTTTGTAACTGAAGTCATCGTAAATCTTTTCTAGGACCGACGTTTTAAAATCGAGTACCCTAACACGGCTTACCGCACAATTGCGGGAATGAAAAGTATCCACGTTAATTTTAAAGATAGCCAACCGGCTATCCAGTTGTTGCGACGGTGTCAGATGTTGGGATCTGTTGCAGGGCGAGACACTCACTGAACTTCCCTCCCTATTTATGTTTCGTTATGTGTCCGACGGATCCAGAAGATATACCACACCGTCTATCAAGATAGCAGACAGCATTCCGGGGACTTAAAATTGGTGTTTATCGGAGTAAGATGATTAGCCAATGTCTTCCCATTTGCAGGAAGCTTCTACTGACATATGCGATCAGCGCACGTACCCAAGAGGTCATCCGGGCCCAATATTTTGTTCAGATATTTTTGCCAGAAATGCTCTTAACTTGTGATCTCTCACAACTTCAGCAGGGCTTCCTTCTCCATGGGCAAGGAATGACAGGAGCTTGTAGTTTTGGTTCGCCATACTGGATTTTAGATTTTTGGCATCTCAGTCTCATGATCATTAGAGAATCAAAGTCCTCCAGTTCTTAGTACGACTTTCCGAGCATCTATCTAGCCACAAAGAGTCTCTTGTCTGTCTGTCTGTACAGAACGCACATGGTCATCGCAGGTGACAGTGGCGATCGTTATTCTTTTTCAACTTCTTAGTGTCATCTTATTAATACAAAGCAACGTTGGATTGTGTGATCACTTTCCTTCTAGTGATTTTATATCGTCGCAGCATTTCTCTTCGTTTATGACGAAATAAGGGTAGCCAACAGCTTTGCTGGCTCTCTTCAGCTTGGCTGTCAGTTGCTCATGGATTGCTTAACACTCAGTGAACCCATTCGTTCTGTGTTATCGTTGCACACCCCATCATTTACCTAACGAGTTATTGAAAGACTTACTCTTACCTAGTGCAAAATTTTGTACGTCTCTATTGTGGCTATAGTTTATTTCACCTACTTAGAGGTTCCCAGGATGATGTCCGCCGTTGGCTAAATGTAAAATGCTAGCCGCTAGTTCCCGAGGTCGCGCGTTCAAATCCAGCGGAAAAGGCTGGCATTTTTTGTGCGTAACAATTCTTAGTATGGCTTCCTTTGGAAGGGAGGTAAAGCTGGTGGTCACGGGTTGGTGGTTTATGGTACCTAAAAGCACCTGACGCCTAATTAGGCGGCATCTGAGCAAAATAAAGCAGTCTTTGAGGCACAGAAGAGAACGAGACGCTGAAAACCACAGCGGTAAAGAGCGTCCATAAGTAAAATTTCAGTTCTAAACTTTCCTAGGATGATTTTCCAGCATTTCTCATATGTTCTCGGCCAACCAAGTTGCCAGGATCGCGCACTTTGGTAGGCCGTTGAGGATTCACCCGTTCTTGAAAATTATATATGGTCTCAAATTTCATAAAAGGTAACAATCATTGCTGCATGTATATAACTGCCATTTCGAGTACCTCTTAATGTTGCTATGAACCCCTCACGGTATTTCTGGGAATAAACTTCAACCAAGCTGTATATTTTCAGAAGTGCTCTAAAATGCGCCTGCCGCCTCTAACGTTGATGTAAAAAAATAAGAGTGAATTTGACAGGCAGTACGACATTATTTAAATCGAGTGGCAATTTTTTATATATAAGAATTCTCATTAATATGTTTTGCTGACCACCACGGTGTGCTCAAGATTCGTCGTTACGGTCCTCGCCAGCACGAATTTCATTATATAAACAGTTACCTTGCATATTGTAACATCGAAATTAAACATTGGAATGCTGGTTCCAAACATTCCTCTACTTGTGCTACCTCCAATAATTCTTGTGATAATCTTTAAACTATCTGATGTTCACGAAGCTAAATTGAAAAGAACACCTTACGGAACTAGTATTTGGCGGTATCAGGATTGAGATCCATACGTCAATTCTTTGAAATGCTACTGGAAGGTTTTCGTGGTAGTGATTGAGCAAGAGGAAATAAATACCTGTGAGAAACCTTGTTGCAAACCTGGTCAGATGTATAGAACATAATATGTTTCCCTTTTCCATTGATAAATGATACAATTTCTTACATATAACCTACATGTAATTAGAGAATGTTGGTTGAAATCCCAAACTGTTAAACGAGTTAATCTTGTACAAGTACCTATACGTAGTATTTATTCATATGTAATACTGTAACCAAATTCTTCTCAAAGTATTTTGAAGAAATTAATTGGAAAGAGTTTTTGGAGAAGAAATTAATCTGGAATAGATCTCACTTCTAAGAAGACTCATTTTCAGACCTTTCTTTAAAATAAATATTATAGAATTCATTTCTTTCCGGCCACAACATGGTCATGTATGTAAGGTATGTACGTATACTCTGCATTGAACCATTTACCAAATATTGCTTGTTTATTGATTTTTTCAGTAATTAGTTTTATCAAATTTGAATACTTCTCACCAAGGCGGCCCGGGTTCTATCCCAGGCGACCGCTATGTGAGATTTGTGGTGGACAACACGGCGCAGGGGTTGGTTTTCTCCGAGAATCTCCGGTTTCCCCCGCTTGAATCCTCCCGTTTCTTTGAATTTTAGACCCTGCCCTTTCAGGTTGGACACCTCTCTGTAATACATTAAATACTTCTCCATTTTGTCGTTGGACATACTTGCATCCTGCCCATCTTTGCTATTGTTCTCTACTTATAGTCTTTATCCTTTGCTTCCATTTCCTCTGTCATTTTTTCTTTACCTCCTTATACTTCTGATTACTATTTCCCTCCTCTTTCTGTCCATTTCTTTACTTTTTACCCTATGTTATAATTATTTCCGGATCATTGTGGCACCGTTCACCCTCTTATTCATGAGAACTTCCTTTTTTGAAAAGAAAAAAAAGAAAAGCTCCCACCTAAAATAAACTTATCATATTGTCTATCCTACCGCTCTACTCTTATTTACAGATTTTAGAACCATTTGCTTGTCCTCGTCACATGGCGAGGTGTGTATGTTGCTACTTTGTTCTTCTGCTTTTTCTCTGTCGTGTATGTCTTTTTAGGAGTGATAACACTCACCTGTATTCGTACATGTCGATATCCAATATTTGCATTTCTCGTTCCCTTCTCTCCGTTTACAAAGCATTTATACAGATAGCCTTTTTTTGTCCTCCCAGCAACCTCATCCATTTCTGTTTCCATCATCTTCACTTTATTTTCTTCTGCTGTTCTTTGCAATTGCACCCTCACACATCCTATTCACTGTCATACTAACCTTACTTATTCCTTCACCCCTTTCTTCACCATTGCTAGTCTTCTTTTCTGTATTTCTGCAAGCTTCATTCTGGTTCTTTGTCTCCTCCTACGTGGTCCCGTGACCAGCATTCACACGGGTTGCTTGAAAATAGATGGTAAAAACGAATCCTCTGTCATCTATCCACAGATAATGAAATGCAAGTAGTCTGGACAGCAAAGTAATGCCCAGCACGTGTAGAAGCAGGGATAGTAAGATCTCTGTGAACACGTGAGCAGGCATCAGCTGGTCACATATAAAAGTAGGGGTACAGTTGCCTAGTACTAAGGGATACGTGATGATATAAGATGCTATCGTACAGGTTAGCCGAGAAGGCTAACCGTACGTCATAAACCGACCAAACAGTGACCACACAGTTGCAGTGCAGCGACACAGACAGAGGGGGTGGGGATGTAATCAAAACCGCAAAAGCAGTCAGTGATAACTAAAATCTGTGATTTAACTTTGGGTCTCTTTAGTTATTGCTAACTTGTATTTCCCCTAATGTTTGTATATCGAGTTTTTATAGAAATATATTTGGAGGTCCTGTGAAGTCAATTAGAGCATTTTCAGAAAAGATCTGTGTGTGTGTGTGTGTGTGTGTGTGTGTGTGTGTGTGTGTGTGTGTGTGTGTGTGTGTGTGTGAATCTGTGCATATCCAAAAAAGTCAGTTAAAATCCAAATTCATCATTTTGCACGAATGCAACCTAGACATTTTTAAGAAAATTTCCCACCCCTAATTACCAGTTTCTGGAACATTTTTAGAATTTTGTTGTTGATTTTCTTAAAAAATGACCAGCGATTTTGATTAAAACACTACATGTTTAAGATATTGTATGATAAATGAAACGTGTATGTATACGTGTATACGAATAGCCTCTTAAATTCTGCATTTTCATTTACTTTCCAAAATGGTACAACACAATAAATAGGCGAAATCGATTTTCAATTTATTTGATGGCGGGATTTAACCATTTCTGAGATATTGCTTGTTATTGGTTTAAATTTGTAAATACTTTTACTTTCCCCCTATGGTAAGTCGTTAATCGTGTACCTTTTTCTTTTCTTGTCTTTTGGCCATGCAGAAAGAAGGATATTTCAAAGACGTTAAGTAGCAACCCGCTCTTGAGAACTTTACTATCACTTAAAGCCTACTGTGTTCCCCCAACCTCCTTGTATGAAACCTAGGACTAAATGTGCAGTCAGACTGTTTGGAAATTATTAGCAGCGAAACGCACGTGAGTGCAACTCGTCGGTGTTTAAAAATAAAGTGTGTGTGTGTGTGTGTGTGTGTGTGTGTGTGTGTGTGTGTGTGTGTGTGTCTTTGAACAGCATAACTCTAAAGTACAAAGTTGATTAAATACCAGCTTATAAATTGTTCAAAAATTTGTGAAACAAAAAAGTTGAAATTTTAAAAATATTAAAAACACAATATAAATGTATATGAAATACAGTCATTTTATTTGTTCAGAAATAGAGGCTGTTAACTGTAGATTAGCACTGCAGGAGATTGGGGAAAGCAATATTCATTAGCCGCACATATAACTATGCGTAGCAGACGTATATACCAGCGCAGAATACTTTAGATGCCAAAGATCGTAGAGGAATATTTTAAAGTTTAATTTTGTAAGTATTAGGGAAGAAACAATTGCCATAAGTAAAAAGCAAAACATCTGTAGAAAATAAATTTCGGAAGTAATTATGTCTCAGCCGATATAGTTGCTTAGAGTAGACAGCTTTACTTTTCATGAAGAAATACGTAAGTTTTATTAACCATGATGCAAATAATAATTATTCCCACGCATAATTAAGTAGGGTGTCTTGAAGGCTAAATATTAAATAATAATGGAGTAGTCAAAACATGTAGCGTCACATATGTTCTAGTAGTCATCTTTCATTTAGACAAGATATGCGTGCATAAATAAAACCTAAGTTCTAGCATCTGCGTTGTTTACAATGAGGAAATAAGTAAAGCGAATTGTTAAGTTGGAAAGGAGTTACGAAAAGGCAAAAGGTTATTCTTTGGGAAATCGCAAGATATACATATGTTCTTGATTGTTAATTTACGAATTTGGAAGTATTTTGTTGTTGCTATAATTCAGTAATGTATATATTTCTTCGATAGAGAAAAATTTGTTTAATTTGCATTATCACAATTTGTAAAAATATTTTCTAAAAAACGAACTGCAGTTGAAATCTTATCTGTTAATTAAGTAGTAATAACACTAGTAACCCCGATACATAAATTCGGTGCAACGAATCTCATACTCTAAAGCTAGCCAGCCGGATTACAAATTAAGAAGTGTATCCACCTGATGCTATTATATACATTGTCCAACGTGGGGCACGCAAATAGGATTTAGATAACACATTCATTAAATGAACAAATGAAATTATACAAACACCTTTAAAATAAACCTGCTAGATCGCTTAGAAATTAAGAACGTCCCGAACTTGAAGGCTATCTGAAGCCGAAGGATCACACGACATCCAGGGACCTAATCAGGACCCTGGTACCACAACAAATAGAAGAGATGAAAGAAGGCATCCCTGACATCTAAAACTTCATAAGTACCGGGATAAATATTTGAAGACAATTCAATTTACAGTGTTTTTATTTTGTGGGAAACTAATGGTTAAACTTAACAGCATATGTATCTGAGAAGTGGTAGGGTAATATAAATTATATCAAAGAAAATTAGTAGAAAAATACAACAAGAAATGGATCTCATATAGAACACAGGATAGAGCTGATCAGTTAAGGTTAGCCAGGAACATCTGAACATAATGCCTTTCTTGAGACAGATGAAACTGGAGATAACGTCAGAACGGAACAAGTTAGCTAAGTGTATTACAGAAAAGGAGGATAGATTAGCTTGAAAATAAAACGAAATGTCAGTAAGTTAAAACCAAAAACTAGGGTGATCACTGAAAAGCAAAACAAATTAGCCAGTGATCAGAAAATGTTAGTAGCGATGTCATTGAAGCAAGTGCAGCTTGCTACTGAAGTACATAATAGATAAAGCCAGTTAGCAGCTGATATAAATGTAAAAATAGAAGAAATCAGATCTGAGAAAATTAAATGTCAAACAAAAACAGTCGGTGAAATCAACGATATGTTTAAGAATGATATCAATTAAGTTAGAGAAAATTGTACCACAATGAATATGACTGTTAATAATGAAATTGAGAAATTAAAATTCATTTGTTTGAATATTGCTGTTAGTGTCATTAAGGACATGGTAGTAGTAACTGAAAGCTTAGATACTATAAAAATTATATGTGTGCACAAGAATTGGGTACTAAAGTAGCAGAAAAGTAAAGAAAAATTTAAGAAGAAATTGGTAAACTATTGAAAGGAAACCTGGAAAAAGTAAATCAGTCTAATCAGAAATCAAACAAATTACGGCAGATTGTGGACAAAATTCAAGTTCATGTATTTAAAATGAAATCACAAGCAGAAACCACACACTATTTTCACATAGAAATACTTCTAGACCAAGGATCTAATGCTTGAGTTGTGGCTCGCACTTGTGAGAGAGATCGCCGAGCAATTAAAATAAAATCATATACAAACTGAGGATGTTAAAAAAAACAGACAACCAGACGATTGCTAGGGGCAATCTATTCAAAATAAAAGCAGAATGGAACTAGCCACAGGCATATATGGAATGTTTCTAAAATAGAGGGCATATTTTCAGGTATGCATTTCTTATATGTAGACAACAAAAGTCCACTATAGCATGTCTCCCGAAATTATTGACCTCTGGGCTATGGCCTTTAAAACAATTATATTCGTCAGGATGTACTTCTTAACGCAATTAGTTTTAATTACAGAAGATGTTTAAAGTTTCTGCCTCCTGCATGAGTACAGGTTTCAGGGATTCCATGTCAGGCACCGGGGACGAATACTCCGACGCTTTAAATGCCCCCAGAAATCGACAGGGTTCAAATCAGGTGAGCATGGTGGCCAAGCATTTGTCCACTTCTACGTATCATCTTTCAATAGTGGATCTTGGTCGTTCTCTCCCCAAATCCAATGTGAAAACTTCCCAAGAGCGCAAGGTGACGATGGAGTCGTTAAATATGTCTTGCGATCTACATCTTCTCTATGGGAGCTTTCTTGGTACAAGCGACCTAGCGCAGCATTGCCATCCACTTAAACGTACATGAAGTGATTTTTTTTTTAAATTTACGTCCTCTAACGTAAAGACATCGGGCAATGAAGTGCATTTCTGCCAGCATGATTTGACTAGTCAAACGTCTAAGACAATATTCAATGTACCCTTCGCTTCGGAATGATGTATCAGAATGTCCTGTTAATATCTTCTGTAATGACAACTAGCTGCGGGAAGAGAAACGTTGCGGTGAATATAGCTGTTTCGCAGGCCATCACTCAGAAACCAAGCATTTCAGGACACATTGTAATGGGGATCTGTTTGAACATGTATGGAATGCACATTGAATATATGACCTGTATTTTAGAAATATACTGTATAATTTCGAAGGCAGTTTAACAATGACTGGTTATTGCAGGCACATAGCAAACAAATCACGAATGTCTGATCCACAAGCGATCATGCGATAAGCAATCAAAAACCTTCATACAAAGCAACCTATTTTTCGGAAAATATTAAGAACAGTGTGATAGCAGCAGAACATGCAGATTTTTCAGATGTGGCTAACAGTGTTTTAAACGAAAGAAAGGCAACGATGAAGCAATCAGGTGTAATAGTAACAAGCCAAATAATGAGAATAGAATGAATCATGAAGACAACTATGACCGGTGCAGCACAACCGTGGTCAAAGCCACATATATTTTCAGAATCAGATATCTTGGAAGGAAAGAGGCAAAAATACCTCAACAGAAATAGACAAATTCCTAACGACGGGAATGCCACGAACTGTTGGGATGAGAAGCAATGGATTCTCACCACCTTAGTCCACCATGATCTGAGAATAGTAAGTGCAAGAAGTAAATTTAAGACATTTCAAAGTGAAAAGAGCATCTATGCTAACAACTCATATCATGTTAGACAATTCTAGGGAGTTTCTGAGTATCTAGGAGGATCTATCGAACTTCTAGAGCGGAAACTTAATGGAAATCCGAACTGAAACAAGATGAAAACCTGGGTGTACTACAAACCATAATGCAGAAATGTTTGTCAGTAACGTTTTAATTCCAACGAGCACCGAAATGCCATTATAGGAAAACTAAACCGAGATTTTGAGAAGTCCCCTGACCGTACTCTCGAGACACGACATTTTTGTACATGAAGTTACTAGAATACATGTAATGTCATAGGCTGCATAAACTGTATGGAAAACAGAATGACAAATAAAACACATATATTGCATTTAGAATTATTAAATCCACCATAAATAAAGGTACAGGTCAATGACACTTTCTAGTGCAACAATAGATACTGGTACATCAACATTTGATCGAAGGAGAAATGGTGTATAGATTTATGCCCGTGGAAAAATTAATATTTTCCATTTTACTCTGTGTACTAGTGTAGCAGTTGAAAAACGTGGAATGCATAGCTCCCAGGTGATGTTAAATACGAAAATAGGTGAATGTGAATATGAATTAATTTCACTAGTAGTAGTACTTCTACTACAAGGAGATGCGGTAATAGGAATCAATGTCCTATATCAGACTGCGATAAGCTAAAGGTACTAATGATACGTAGATAAGGAGTAATATTTTCTTTCTTACAGGAGGAATTCGCCTTAGACAAATCATGCTGCACAAAGATGCGAACGAGAGATAGGCAAGAACGAGAGATTCTTCGAGTATATCACTAGTTGTAAAAATGACTTCGCCATCAAATGTCACTGATCTATGTCGTAATGAATGCTGTGATCAAATACATTGCGTATCGTACACCAGAGAGATCTATAAAAGTGTTTTCAACATAATATTACATGCCAAAACCGACAAGAATGAATGCCAAGAATCAACCATCTCTAGGAAGCTAAAGCCAAAATAGAGACAAATACGAATCTAGATTTTCAACAAAATCTGCTGCTGGAAAACATACTGGCTTAACACAGGGATGCATAAGTAAATAAAAGAAGAAAGTGATACTTGTAATATTGACGAACAAAATATTTTGGCAACAGACTTGTGATCATTTAATTACAAACCTATACTGAAATCAAATGCGACCAAGGCAGAAGCTGACGCTACAGTTGAACAAATGCTTGCGAATATCAAAGGTATCGAAAGCAGAGTTCCTTAATCTCACATGTTGGGTTCAAAAACCGGAAATGAATAAGCTGAGAATGACAGTACATGTCAGAAAGCTCGAAATCAGATATTTCTAAACCAGAAGTATTCAATCATATACTAGAATGGTTAAAAGAAGCAAAGTGTTTTAATAGTATTCATTTAACTTCATCATTTTGGTAAATGTCCTTACATCAATAAGTTAGAAAATATGTATCATCAAAGTCATTATGTATGTCAGCAAAACCGATGGTTTTGCTGGTCTAGGAGTAGCACTACTCTACGGCGAGTGCCACACAATATTTAACTCAGTAAAAGGATTCGTGACGCAGGATGTAAAAATTTCCTTATCTACGAGGCCATTTAGTAAACCATCTAGAAGATAGAGAATATGTCCTAAAGAGATTACATAACAGTGATGTTCGTTTTACTAAGTCTTTAGGTTACTTAATTTCGCCAGAAGTAATAAAAGCCGCTCGTTAATGTAGAAAAGCAGTTTAAGGAATGCCTTCTTTTAAGAATAAGATGCAGATCAAACGGTTATTAGGAATTATACACTATGACAGTAAATTTGCCATCAACTATATTGTCCAAGGTGAACCTCTTAGGAAATATTATAAAAAGGAACTAGACGCCGAAGCATAGAAGACTCCTGAATATTTCAAATTATCATTCCAGAGCAGCATTTCGTGAAATGCTATCATCTAATCCAGATTTATCTTACTAGCAATAATCTGGTGCGTCAACTAAGGTATGAGCAGCTGTACTTGTACAAGATAGCAACAATGAGAAATATGTATTAAAAACTGTAACGAGACAACCATCAAAAATAGAATCTCACGCGATTTAATATCCGTCCTGTCCCACGATTTTTAGTGTGTTTTAAGTGTGCTTAAAAGCTCCATAATTCCGGTGGCGCCGATATGAATCCGTTGATTGGTGGTGTTAAAAGAAACCTTGAAATTATGGAATTTATTTCACTTTAAAAAATGTAGACACTATAATTGTAACATTATTTTATATACTGATGCGTTAACTTATCTTTCATACAAACTGGGAGATCTCGGCTACGTGCATGAGACTACTTCACATAACATACAAGTAATACATGTCGGGTGACGGAACAGAGTAATGTGCAATAGTCAAACATAATCCGTAAAACAGAAATGAAAGAGAAAACAATAAGCGAGTGCCATTAAATTTCATCATCTTGTGCTCTGTGCATAGGGAAGGTGCACCTCCGCCTCCGAATTAATACATGCTTCGAAGATCAACAAAGTAAGAGTATCCAGTATGGCTAATTCTCTATTGTTCTCACTCATTGTAATTAGAGGGTAGCTTCCTAATAAAGTGTATAGGAGAGCATCAACATGCCTTTAAGGAGCCCACTGCACCTTGTTTTGAAAGGTAAAATAGGGGTACGTCCAGTGTACCACAAAGTGTCATATCCAAGCTTTGTCGACGTCTTCAACACACAGTAGGCGTTCGTCGTATACTGTACATGGTTACCCACGGGTCACAATGGCGCAACAGAATCAATATTCTTCCTTAATATCATGACGACATCGGAGGATTCCTGTGAGGCAGCTTTTTCCGAGGCTGCAGCCGCGTCAGGAGTTCGTGTTTCTAGGCAAACTGCGTATATACTGGAAGCTCATAGCAGTCGATCTCTGTACTAGATATCCATCAGTGTGTGTGCCGCTCATTTCAGTACAGATATGGATCCGCTTAAAGCCAGTGGAGTCAGTAACGTCAACATTGGTTTTTGAATGAATGGAGAAACATCCTCTATACAGACGAGTCCCGATTCAGTTTGATCAGTGCTTCCTTTTACACTATCTAGAGAGAACGTGGAACCCGGTTTCATCCAACAAACGTCTAAAAAAAGAACCAAATTGGTGCTGGTTGAATTTGAAATTCAGTTTTTATTATTGGATGCTGTGATTTCGCGTATTCCATTCTATATTGGATGTGAAGTACCGCTTAATTGTGCTCAGAGGCCTCTTTATCAGTCTTGAGATTCTTTTACGTCCTGTAAATCTACGACACGGTATCACCAACTTTATTTTGCTTCCGAAGAAAGCCATGCTAAGGATTTTGACATTCGGAAAAGATTTATCGCTTTCCACCGAGTTTGAAACCGCGGCCTTGATAGCCAGAAACTAGCATGTTATCCTTATACTACGGAAGGTATACATCCCTCTACTGGGATGGTGGTGGGGCATAATGCTGATGAACGTATTTGTGCGACTTTTTAGGAGTGCAGTTTGTCCTCAGTTCATCTTTATGGACGACAATGCACGTCAGCATAGATCTCCCGTGGTGATCGCCTACTTTGAGAGGAAAGATATCTAGCGAATGGACTGGCCACTGACGTCTCCTTAAATGAATCCTATAGAGCATACTTGGAATGCACTAAGAAGACGAGTGGCAGTCCGCTAAGCCTTACCGTGGACGTTCCTAATCTCCACACTACTCCTCATGAAGAATTGGAACAGTTGCGTGTAGATTTCTTGAGCCACTTTATAGAAAGTATGGCGTCAGACCTCTGTAGCCATGAGGGATTTCAGCGAGGTCTACGCGGAAGCCTGAAAACTTCCCCTCTAATGCTAGGGAGCGCCGAAGCATTTCCTTGGGTTTTTCCTTGGACCACTACCTGGAGTCTAAATAGGCCCCCTTTGCGGATGGAAGTGAGTACGTCACTTACGCGCGTCAATGCATCTCGGAAGACTACCGAAAACCTCGGTGGTGCCGCTGGTGATCTAGCATACCAGGCTACCAGCCATTCAAGCTAGCACCGGAGATTCTTTTAGACGTCCCTCAAACCCGTCTGGGTGGCCAAGCCAGCCAGACGTACCCAATACTCATGTGTGACGGGAAGCACTACCTCGTCGAGATCAACCCAATACGAACAACTTCCATTCTGGAGGGGCTCGAATGTTCGGCCCGAGGTACTTCTAGTAACGTCAGACGTTCCACGACTGCTAGAGGTGATGCGTTCGCATCACAGCAGCTGAAGGGTTCGGCACCAGTCATGAGGGGTAAACACACCCCGTAATTATAGCTCAGTAGCATCGTTGATGTGGAAGTGATAGATTTTGTAATTGTGCAAAATGTGTCCCATGTCACAATAAAAACTGTGCGTTATTTGTTACAGTTTCATACCAGATCGTGTGTGATTCTGATAATGTAACAAAATATTGAATTAGGTTTGGCTTTTTGACACTAGTACATTTTTGTGGCGTATTATCCAGGCCACAGCAGCAGCATTCACAGATTCCCGTAACACTAATCAACTGATATAACAATGTGAAGAAGTGAAATTGAATTTGCAGAGAAAGAGAATTAGAAACAGAAATATTATCTACCTTATTTACTATTCACGGCTATAATATTTAAACTACGAATGAAATCTATCAGAGTCGACATGAAAAATTCAATGTCGCGGCCGGGATTTGAATCACGGATCTACTGGTTTCTGTCCAGACACCATGTTTGAGCTACCATGGCCAATTTGCCGTCATGCCATTAAATTATCCGATTGACTCATATGTAAATGACGATAAGTTGGCCATGGCTGCTCAATGGGTAAGAGCGACTGGACGGAAATCAGTAGATCCGTGGTTCAAATCCCGGCCGTGGCATTGAATTTTTCATGTCGACTCTATCAATCCAATATCTTAGCCTGTATACGGCTAGTGTGAAGGTATGATTAATTTCCATCAATTAACTCAAATACGAATGACAGTTTTCAGTAAAGTACACAGATATATACAGAAGGATGAATGCTTCGAAAATAGTGTTGCCTTGCACAAGTTGAGGTTATCTAGCAATAAGCTCGAGAGAGCAAATTGAGGCAGAACTAAGAGGCCGTTGTGCGACTAGACCTCACTGTCCACCTGTCCACCACTAAAAGGCAAGAGACGAATGAAGGGGAGACGGGTTTGAACTGTTCATCTGCTCTGTTAGTGGATCTGTTTACTAGGACATAGTGTATGGGAGTGCATATTAGTCACCCATGTTGCCAGCTATAAAGCCGTTGCAGTAACTGCAGTGATAGGAATTACGTATGACTGAATAATGTGACAACACTTGTGTATTTTAAACGAACCTACCATCCTAGTCACACTCAGAAGGAGAGCATAAACACCGTACGAACAGCAAAAGTGTTTACGTTACACATTCCTCCGACTTGCCTTCTTATGCTGGGCAGACAGTCTTTCCGTTGGACTTTCTCACTGTGTCACCTCAAGAATGATTGCTTAACTGCGCCTCCAGACTACCGATACTTGCGAGAGCGCTCACCTAAGCAGATCCTACTGACGGTGTGGGATTAGAATGACTGAATGAAAGTGAGTACCGAAAAATGTTTGCAATGTTCTGATATTTTTTCATCATTATTGACAGATAGGTTAACATTGCACATCAACATATTTATCAATAGTGGAGGAATATGTTTCTCCAACAGTTCATACAGAGTCCGAGAGATAGTTAATGCCAGAGGCTCTACTCCCATTAGTCCTGGACCCGTAGGACCAAGGACCTGGGCTTCCTTCTACCAGGGAGTTAATGTTCCGAAAGGGCACCCGGTGCCTCCGCGGGGCTTTCCATAGGGCAAGACGTAGGGACTAACAAGGCCCCCCCCCATCTGGTCCTGTGGACTCAAGACGGGAATTGAAGTGGATACGCCACTTACGCGCGCCAACTCCAAAATGGGAAGGCTACCGATATGACCTCGGTGGGGCCGCCTGGTGATCTAGCACACCTTCTACTAGCTATGCTGGCTAGTACGCGGGAATATTAATGGCCTCCCTCAACCCCGCCCGTAGACGTACCCGATCTGCCACAGGTATCGGGAACCACTGCCCCCTTGAGTCCAACCCAATCCGAACAACTCCCTATCAGGGAGGGGCTCGAATGTTCGGCCCGAGGTTCCTCTAGTAACGTCAGAGGTACCACGAGTGCCCTCAGCGCCCGCACCACGGCAGCTCAAGGGGACGGATCAGTCCGAGAGATACGCCATTATGATCGGGAATGCTGTAAATGTAGTGATTTAAAGTTAAAATCGTTTTTAAAAAACTCTCAACCATTCAATAATGTTTGCGGAAACGGTAATGAATGACATACTATTTGAATCCAACTTGTGGAACTGACATATTTGATAAGATTGATGAAACTTATATACGGCCTATAACGTAGACAGAACGTTCACCCTTCTATGTCATCATCGGCAATAAGGTCTCTTTCTTTTGTTAATAACCTCGTTGATATCTGTAACAACGTACATTCTACAGGCTGTGGTGAACACAAAATTATACGTTGAGTTTTTTCAAGTATACAGGGCTGAAACTATGCTCTATAAGCATTAATAAATAAGCAGACAACCCTATAAATATATTATTATTATTATTATTATTATTACTATTACTATTATTATTATTATTATTATTATTATTATTATTATTATTATTATTATTATTATTATTATTATTATTATTATTATTATTATTATTATTATTATTATTATTATTATTATTATTATTATTATTATTATTATTATTATTATTATTATTATTATTATTATTATTATTATTATTATTATTATTATTTTCCATAAATGACGGCGAAATTAAAGCAGAAAACGTTAAACCCCCAAAACTCCTTCCATTTGCGAGGTATATTATCACTGGCAGTAGCTCTTTATGTGATCAACAGGCGTCTATATTTGTGTTCTTTCTTAATAGATAAGGTTTCATCTTATTTAACTATCGTAGCTGTCTGAACTCATTCGACAAGTTTCCATAATTCTTTGCTTCGGCGAGTCGTATTTCCGCCAAAAAAAATTATTATGACTATACTTTTCTCTCCTTTCTAGCCATGTTTAAACCCATCGTTTTTATTTAACGCTCCATTTGTAAGTGATATAGCAAAAACTATTGCTAAACATGCCTGTGGTTGTTTTGAGTCCATTTGATGCACAGTGAACAAGAACCTGTTGAATACTCAACGAAAATAGTGATGGAAGTATTGATAGTATTATAGGCCATGTAATGTCTTCATGATATTGATATACATAATCGGTATTTTTGGCAGTATAAATACTATAAATATTATTTACCGTGTGGGGTCTGCTTTATGTAGCTTTTGGAACTCCCCAGAACAATCGAGAGGTCGAAACTAGGAGGTTCTAGTTCTCCGGCGATAGCGCTTATCGTATTTATGCTGAACGAATGGTCGGCTTATCTCATTTACGGTGCCGATGTGATAACTTTGGGCATAGCTGCTATGTCACAAAATATGAACAATTCTAACTCTAGCTATGGCTGAGCGTAAGTAAAAGACCGAGGGAGGGGGGGAAAGGACTTCCCATTTGAGAATAGTACACTATTTGAATCTTCAAGCCAATGGAAAGGAATGTACCTGTCATAAAGTGGTGTGATTTAACAGTTATGCAAAAGTAATTCAGAATGAAGAGTACTCTAGAACCTATTCCCCTAAAATTAATTATATACTGTCGTTTTGGATGAAACTATTTAATCAAAATTGTTAGAGCTATTTCTGAGAAAATGAAAAATTTCGAAAAATTGTCCATGTAAAGGTAGTTTAAGTTGGGAGTATTTTCTTAGAAATCTTTGTGTCAAATCCTTGGAAAACTGAGAACTTAAATACTAATGTACTTTTTCCCTTTATTCAAGGAGTTCAACAGATTTATTGCACTAAACTCGGTATCGAAATTTTGGGTAGAATGTAATACTTTTCTCTTCTACAATGTATTTAAATGGCAGAGTAAATAATACGCGTTGTAGAAATAGTTTGTAGAAACTATATATTGAACACAAATGTTACATTCACAAGACGTTCCCTACCTTACATCATTTATTGGTAGATAGAAATGCAAAGTATTTTTTATAAAATCTTATTACTTTCGCTACCAGGTGTGCATAATAGGTAGAGAAGGTATCACATGCCACCCAAAACTTGGATATCGAGATTTCGCCGGATATACCATGAATCCATAAGTAAAAGCATGAGAAGAAATACATGGATGTGTTTGTATCTGTGCGTGTGAACAGCGTAACTTTAAAATGCATTAATAGGATGACTCCAAAATCCTAGCCCGCCTCGGTAACTTAGATGGTAGCATGCCAGCCTCACGTTCAAGAGGTCCCAGTTCGAATCTCGGTCAGGTTGAGTTCCTAGATAAGGTTTTCCCGGGTTTTTTCCTTATCCTGCAGACGAAAGTTGGATAACTCTAAGCTCCATGAACCCCGGGCTCATATGAGCATCATTTCACCAATTCCATTCATCGTCCAATATGACTTAACGTTGGAGGACGTAAATTACAAAAAAAAAAAAAAAAAAAAAAAAAAAAAAAAATCCTGCATTTCGTATTTAAGTAGCACC
The DNA here is from genome assembly GCA_030765055.1 of Mantis religiosa. Classification (NCBI taxonomy): domain Eukaryota; kingdom Metazoa; phylum Arthropoda; class Insecta; order Mantodea; family Mantidae; genus Mantis; species Mantis religiosa. The sequence continues at coordinate 269,919,013 of CM060948.1, forward strand.
TTCCAAAGATGCGATACGAACCTTCCAACTAAAATACCCGTTACATAGAACATTTTTTGAAACTGATTTCCTCACAAATTAATATTATGGAAGTAGCCTCTGACGTCTTCTTTATTCTGGATACGTTTTCCATAATGGTAAACTGTAAGAGATGGACAAAATCTTACCACTTAAAATGTAAATCTCATTAATGCACAGAATTAATGTGAAATACACTTTGTTGTGATGGACTTGACCATTTGCGACATATCACTTTGTTGTCGTGACACTGAAATTATTGATCACTCGAATAAATCAATACTTATAATAACTTTAAATATGAATATTTGTGCATTTGCGTTAAATGTTAGAGTTTCAGGTTTGACAGAATTATGAGTACAGTAATTAGCGAGGGCTTGTTTCAAGCAAATTTGGAGAAATAGGTAGGTTAAATTAGTGAGGGCAAAGTTACTATCCAAAGTTGCCCGATTAGGTATGGCAGGCCAGCTTGGAATTCGTGGAAAATGTGAAAATATTTCTTAGGAGTTTATAGAGATACTTCATAATGGAAAGCTGAAAATTTCAGTAATGTAGAAATGAAGTTGAAACTCGTATATTAGAAGCTAGTAGTGGGGAACTTGAGCCATTAGCAAAAGCGTAGGTTATTAGCGGAATTTTTGGTAGCTGAGCAGGACATTCTATACAGTATCTTGGACACTGGAGTATGTCTGTAAAGTTCTGTGACAGTCATGCGCATATTAAGTGTTTATAAAGAAATAAATGAAACATATGTTAAATGGTTACGCACAATGTTAATTTAAAAATTTATCCCTTAACTCGGTGCTAGCAATAAATAATACTTCTTACCATAATAAGAGGTTCTATAAGAAGATATATACCTTCTTGGTTAAAAAAATCACAATGTCCGGTTTGATGAAAATAGTACCAAAACAAAACTGTATGATTTAATTCTAGCCAATAAGCCGACCCAGAAGAACTTTTTAATTGAACAAATATTGTCAGAATATAACTAATATAACCCATTGGTTAATGGTTTCCCCATTAACATCCGGATATGAATTATACAGAATTACATAATATTGACAGATGCCTTTATCGTTTACTTGCGGAAATGTAACATTTAAAATGAAAGTCGAAATGATGTGCCGCCAATAATTTGAACAAATTGGACAAATGAAATGCGGAAAATATGGATGAAGTAAAACAGGAGTATTAGGAACAAAAGAAAAACTTAAAAGAATTATAATTGAAGACATTGAGATGAAAATAGTGACGAGGCTGGCACTGGCATTGAAGGCAAGGGAAAACAGGTAAAAGACTCTCATCAAAACTTTCATTTAACTATTTCAGTGTTGAATAATCATTGCGCGGCCTATAAAACATAGAGACCGTGTCCCTCTGTGATAGCTTTGAAATTCTATGGTGCTTGTATGAGCGCAAAGGGGGTAAACAAATGTCTTTCCAGATGAGAAAAATAAAAGTATGAATATTTAAACATCTGATGTGTTGCGCACAGGGTTTCTCTGTATACTCGTGTAAAAACTGTTCTTATTCCTCAATTTCATGTTAATCGAGCTAACTGCTAAACATTTGCAGAAATTATCTTATTGTTGTTTTCTTGTTGGTGCAATGGGAATATCGGAATCCAGTACGCTGTATTCGATAATCAAATCCTTTAATGCTCTTCGCTAAGTAACGGCTTTGAAATTCTGTTCTCTTTATGTGACCAATAGATAAAAGATTTAACGATTTTCCATTTGAAAAAAGGAAGTTTTGGAAAATGCAGGTGAATAAAAAGGTATATCTCCGAAATGGTTCGGTATAAGGTGGAAAAAAAAGTTTTTTGAAACTTTAACGGAAGTTACATTTTTGTAGTAAGATTTTATGTCCATACAGTTTCATTGTTAACGGCCATTTTTGAGAAAAATCATAGTTTCCGGTATATGTTTCACGTGAAGGGTAGGCTGGAATGGACGGGGGTTTCTTTGAAAGTTTTCGTGTCGCATCCTTGGAAGATACGGAACTTAAAGACCATCGTTTGTATTTTACTGACTTTTCGTTTTTGTGTTATGCTGTACATTCAGACACCTTTTTTCTAAAAGGTTTGTTATTTGGAGGCCTCAAAACGTCTATTTCCACAGAAGTCTCTATCGAATTTGGAGTTGAATGCGATACTTCCCTTGCTTTAGGCATCTAGTAAAAGTAAAAATTAAAGCGGTAACAAAGAATATCGTGGACATAGTAAACTTCACCATAAGTGTATCTTATATGAGTAAATTGTGTCCTTTAACGAAAAGTACAGTAAGATTTTGTTCATGTCTTACGATGCAAGTCATTTGAATACACTTTTTTCTTTTTTTTCTTTTCTTTTCTTTCTCTATTATGTATATAGCTACTAGGTAGAGAAGGTAAAATTCATACTCCTTACTGAGGTTTCACTGTAAATAAATGCTATGAGGCTCCTAAATACAAAATAGCAGTTGTAAAAAAACCTCCTTGGATGTGTATGTGTGAGTGTGTTTGTGTGTAAACAACACATGTCAAAAACAAAAAGTCGGTCAAACACCAAAGTTGGTATTTGCTCAACAACTTCCAAGGATGCAACAAAAGGATTTTTAAGAAAATCCCTCACTCCAAACTATCCTTTCCATAGAAGCTCTTCAAAAACTTTCATTTTCATAAAAATGGCTCAAAATTGTTGAATACATGTTCACGAAGAGTTAAATGTATGTCTTGAAAGTTCTGCAAATAGCCTCGGAAGTGCTTTTTATTCTGAATGATTTGTATAACTGGTAAGTGATAGGTAAAATCTTAGTACTGCAAAAATGTAGATCATATTAAAGCACACAGTTTATATTAAAATCTTTGGGTGAAGTTATCTATTTTCGAAATATTCCAAGTTATTGGTTTGAATGTTTATATACTTAGTTTTCTTAAATAGGAAGTTGTTACTCTTCCATTTTTATGTCCCGCCGTGCAAAAAGAATGTAATGTAAAAGCCATCGCATAGCTACCGGCTCTTAAAATATTTTTACCATCTTAAGCTTACTCTATTCTCCATTCCCAGGTAACAATAAGGAAATAAACATTTCTACAGAGGTTTATCTCGAGAAGAAATTCAGTGGAGTGTAACATTGTATTACATTTCCACGAATTTGCCATGGGACTCATCTGTATCAGCTCTGTTTACTTTCTATACCGCTTAGGTTTTTGAAATAGCTACCGAAATAAGATCTAATACATTCGAGCTAAGAATTTCTTTTGCAGATTTAACCGACAACATACGTTGTGATTTCCCCGAAATCTAGAAAGTAGATGTATTTTTAGAAATAAATCCGTAACACACAGTTCTGTTCAGCATAACTGAAAAATAAATGTCAGATGAATACCATATGTTATGCTGAAGTCAGATACCCTTAAAAGATTTAATGTTATGAAGTTCATGCTATCCTCCAATCGCAGAAATCTCTTACACGGAACTGCTTTCCTTTTTTTCTACACCTAGCTGATAGATGACATTGAATCCCGCTTAAAAACTGTATATCGAGGTTTCTCCGGAAATATACTTATGTTTTGAGATTGATCATATCCTAATTCAGGACGAAAGGTGGTGGATATAAATGCCGAATGTCATACTTGCCGTTGTAATGTCTGGAAAGACTGGATGCAAATACCACGACGTTATGAGGAACCGTGGTTTAAGGTGGCGGTTCAACACGCTTCTGGCCGGCCTATGTATTTCAACCCTTCATATTTGCATTGTCAGAAATTTTAGGGATCTGTATACTTTCTAAATATGCATAAGAATGTAATAGTAACAGAATCTTATAAATTGGTTGCACCTAGGCTCTTGCTCCAGGGGTTTATTCCAAAATTAAACACAAACTATACTAAAGATAAGATAAACATTGGACTAGGTATATTACAATAATATCTTATTAATTTTCTGTATACTCTGTGTTTCATTTATACAGTACAGTTAGAAAAAAAACCTTCATTCGGATACAGCAGTTCTTCCGTCTATCCTTTCTTTCCTGATGCCAGCTAAGGTAGTGTTAGGTTCACTGTGAAAATGTGGCCAAATCAAAATTGATCCCACCTCTACTTCATTACATGATGAGGGTTTCATAGGATTAAGAATAGGAAAATACGTGTTGCCAACCCTTTTGTCTTGTGTGGACAGGTAAAGTGTATGTTTGAACCTAATTCCTTATTAAACGTATAGTTTAGAATCATGTTATTTATTTACAAAATATTAACGTTCTGTAAACGTTAATAATGATGATTTTTTGTAATTTACGTCCTCCAACGTTAAGTCATATCGGACGATGAATGGAATGGGTGAAATGATGCTCAGACGAGCCTAGGGTCCATAGAGCTTAGAGTTACCTGACATTCGTCCTCAAGATAAGGGAAAACCCCGGAAAAATCTTAAACAGGTTACTCACCCTGACCGAGATTCGAACTCGGGACCTTTTCAACTTGAGGTAGGCACGCTACCGAGGCGGGTGATGATAATAATATAGTAATAACCCGAAGCAAACAGAACAAAAATATCATGGAATTGAAGTAAGAGTAATTTCTAACAGTTAAGATGGAAATAGGCGAAGGAGGGGATATCTAGCACCTCGATCCGCAATTGGTATTTTGTACACCTCCCCCCCCCCCCCCCCGAACAAGCAGAGACAAGTGTCATAAGATAATTGCAAGAGACTTGTGGGCTGTAGACGTCCAGTAGGCATCCATTATCTGTAAAATGAGGCACTATACTAATATTTCTTTTGTAATTATCAATAAGTATTATGGAGACATATAGATATAATTAAATACTCTGCCTGGCCTTCACGTCCAGTAACCCTCTTCGTGGTATTTTTCGCACAAATTTGACCCTCCATATAGCTTTGCGCTGTAAGAGCGGAGTAACCTTGTTCATCCCGGGTAATAGATATCGATATTATATTCATGTCAGTTGTAAATATAATACAGTGGACAATGCTACAGCTAGTAAACGCAATGCCCGCCTCTGTAGCGTTGGTAGTAGCATATCTTTCTCAGTTTGAAGAGGTCCCGAGTACGAATCTCGGTCAAGGTGAGTTACCTGGATAAGTTGTTTTTTTCTACGGCTTTCCCTTATCCTGAAAGATCAATGTCGGCTAATTCTGAGCTCTATGCACCCTGGACTCTCTTAGCATCATCTCGCCCATTTAATTGTCCTATGTGGCTTAACGTTGGAGGACGTAAATTGGAGGAAAACCAATGCAAGTAATCTGAACGGATCTTTGCCGAATACAAGTCAGATTCATTCCTGAGCTAGTATATTCATATGGATGAATGGGGGATATATTGTATCTTGCAAACCATTAAGGTGACGAATTCCTACTTTCCACCCTTTTATCATCCAGCAAATTCCACCTTTGGTCAGATAATGCTAGCGTATTGGACTCCAGCTAACTACGATTAGAAGTTGAATGACCTAAGGCAGGCGTGGAATACAGACTGTTTCTGCTAATATTCGAGTAGCCAAAAGCATAGGCGTCTGACTTTTTTTCGTCACTCAAATGTAACTACTCGTATTGAGCAGAGGTGAGCGTGTGACTCATTTCACTCTATACAACTGCAGTAGGGAAGAGGAAATATAGGCGCGCTTAAAGGCGTGATTTGTATTATTAACTACAAGCATGTTTCCCGTCTTTTTAACATATCGGCAACAAAGAGCATTTTCGACTTGACGTTCCATTTTATTTACCTGAAAATAATATACAAAAGCTAAACAAAATATTTTGCAGAACAAATAAAACTGTATCAAACAGTATAAAACGCATTGCCAACACATTTTACACTGCACTTAAAACGTTCACTTAGACAACAAACTAAAAAAAAAAAAAAAAAAAAAAAAAAAAAAAAAAAAAAGCCAGGAACGTCGTTTTTACCTATCTTCTTGCATGAAACCACAATATCTGTCCAACAACCTCTCTTGAAAGGGATAGAAGAATCACATTTTAGGTGAATGACTTAACATGAATGATACCTAGTGAATTGGCAATTTGATGCAAAATGTCCTGTACATGTAAGAAATCTTTGTAATATACACTTTTCCACTTATAAAAAATTCAAAGAAGTAGTAAAAGGATATTGGGTTTTGTAGAGGAAATGAAAGTGTGCATTTACTAGGCACGGGGTGTCTTAATTAAAATACTAAGGGGAAATGAAATGGAATTTCTTCCAAAATAAGGTTTGAAACTTAATGAGTTTTGCTCATGTATTCTCAAATTGCAGATAGATAGCCACTATTCACGCAGGATCTTTATTAAAACTGGTTTGATGTGTTAAATTCACGTGACTTTCTCTACCCATTTAAATATATTTTTTCTATCCACTTTACGTCAAAAAAGATAGATATTGCTGGAAATACCTTTAAATATCTGTTTCCCTGTAGATACAATGAGGAAACTGATGTATGGTTGGCCCCTTAGCTCAGTCGGTAAAGCACCTGCCTACTAGGGGTGCTAATGGGTGCTAGGGGTCCCGGGATTTTTCTCCGACCAAGATAATTCATCTTCCCCAGAGTCTGGAAGTATGAATGAGAGTGCGAATATGTGCGTGATCTAATGATTAAAACCTAAAGAATGCGAGTTAACACCTTCGATATGTTCCAAAGGAGAACGGCCGCCGATATGACCGTTTGAGTTAAAGGGTAGATGTATGTAATCCTAAGCGATAGTCAGATCTTTTAAGGAATGGAATGAGTAGAGCCAGACTGAAAAATTCAATACCATAGCCGTGATTTGAACCACGGATCTACCGGTCTTTGTCCGGTTGCTCATTGAGCTACTATGGCCAGCATGCCGACATGACATTAAATTCTCCAACTGACTCGTATGTTTGCCGGTAAAGGGGATCACTAAGTAATGGCTAGGAAATTCCGTTCCGTTTGCATGATCAGAAAAAATAGCGATTTCCCATTTGAAAAAAAAATGCATGTGTTTAAACGGTGAAACTAGTACCATGGCATATCTCGGAATTCGTTATCTCGAGGAAAAAAAGAAAAGATTATTTTGTTTCCTTGTTCCATATATACCCCGCCTTTAACTGCTATGGTCATATCGGCGGCTGTTCTCCTTTGGAACATACTGAAGGAGTTAACTCGTTATCTTTTGTTTTTAATCATTAGATCACGCACACATTCACACTCTCATTCATACTTCCAGACTCTGGGGAAGATGGGGAATAATTCTTGGTCGGAGAAAAATCCCCAACCCCACCGCCGGGAATCGAACCCGGGACCCCTAGCACGGCAGGTGCTCTATCGACTGAGCTACGGGGCCAGCCAAGAAGATTATTCTGTATTACACTCGCATAACCTTCTCCACTCTTGTATACGTTATACTTCGAGTCTTCTATCTACTTTATGCTAATCGAGATAAACATTTGCAAAAAAATTTCTGTGTATATTCTTGTAGGTTCAACCCGATTAGGGGAATACAGTAGAATTTAAGTAGTAAAACGATAGTCACACCTTTTAAGAGAGGGTCGTTATGTAATTAATGACTTTTTGAGTTTTTAAGTTCATGGACGGTCTATAACTGCTATGGTTCTCTGCGTCCCATTCTATATTCGTAGTGAAAGGCTGCTTAATTTTGCTCAGATGATCAGACTTGAGGTTTTTCTACGTTCTGTAAATTTACAACATGGGACCACCGGTTTTACTTCTCTTCCGTAGTAAGCTATGCTAAGGACTTTTACGCCCAAATAAATCCATCGCCCTCCGCCGATATGAACGCGCGACCTCCGAAACTAAGGCTAGTGTGTTACCCCTGGACCACTGAGGGCATTAATGACTATAATTCCGTTCTCTTTGCAAGACCTATAGAGAGTGCGGGGGTAAAGACGAGTTTCCATTTGAGAAATGTGTATTTTAAAATGCAAACAATAACAAAAAATATCTAAGAAATAGCTAGTTCTACGGAAAAGAGTATTTTACAGAAATTGCTTCCTTTAACAGATCTACATGTTTTGTGTAGTAAGATTTTATTTATCTCTTACAGTTTACAAATTATAAAAAAGTCATCCAAAATAAAGAGTGCGTCCTTTAGAGGCTCTTCCAGGATATTTCAGTTATACATATCATTTATCATGGGAATATCTTAACCCAAATCGTAAGAGCATTTTTTTT